>CM076584.1:214013908-214409626 GCA_034641835.2 Pinus albicaulis | reverse complement strand
TAACTCTTACCTTGGTCCCCAACACCATATGACACTACAACATGTCCCTATCCTTGGCCCCTTCCCCATGAACTGCTGGTCTAACAAAGAGGGAAAAATCCATAGAAATCTCCATTTTTCTATTTTTCATATCAGTCCATTCCTCACATCTTGAAGGCCTCCACCACCCACTAAGTGTTCTTTTTCATATCTAGGGTGCTCTCATGAATCATTACTTGTTCTTGCATACTATCGCCCTATATGATATTTGTGGAAAACCTCTAGTGTGCATCGCTTCACTTCCTTTTTATTGCTATATATTTTCTAGTTCCTCCTTGGGAGGGTCATCGGTATCATGAGCATTAATAGCACTGCTGATGGGGAAGCCTCTTAGGCTAAGTTACTCAAGCCTAGTATTCATCCCCTTGACTCCCACATTTTTGATTTGTTTAATCATGTTGGTTGTTTAGGTTTCTCTTTGTCATGGCCCCACCATATCATCTTCTGGTAGGGTGGTAGGCTAAAGTAGGTTGGTGGCTGGTAGAAGACATATTAGGTTCATTTCAGGAAAATTCGTGGCTGTAGAGTGAGTAGAAAGACTGGGAAGCTTGAATTACCATTACCCACTTGTCTTATTTGACCGTTGATTGCAAATGACTAAATGAACGTATACTGGTTTCAGGTATCCACAGAGATAATCTGCAGTTCAGACTCTTCATGCCTACACTCGAAAACTGGAGGGATTTTTGAAAGATAGCATAGCAGAGAAATGATATCCTGACCTTGTATTTTCTCTGGCCAAGAGGAAGAGGGTTGTGGCTGATTGGAGGTTAGTGAACACATTCATGTTAAATGATAAGAGTTTGGTCTTGTCTGTGTATGGTTTATATCTGTGTTCATATTTTTATCAATTAGACACTGTCAATATTTTGACAATGTTTCTTATTGGGTATACTATAAATAATGTAGCCTTCTTCCCTTGCATACATATTGTTTAAATCAATTATAAATACATTATATATTTTAATAAAATTTCCATATTAAGGACAATAGATTCCTTAAAATTGAGTAAACGTGGACACCAAACTTAAACCAGCTAAACATTTCCTATATATGATTTAGTATTTTGCCTCTGCATGTCTTGAAATATGGTGTTTTTATGCTTCATTATGTCTTCACTGTTTGTTTGATAGAGCTTTGTTGTCCAGATGTAATGAGTTTTTTATTCCTTTATTTTCTTTTCTTTCCCTTTTTATTTAAAAATATCTTTATTCTGATTAGTTGTGATGCTAACTACCAGATGGAGTGGTCTCAAATGAAAATACAGGGTCATCTGGTGACTCCTAGGGCTGGACATGCTGGTGCAACAATAGGTGAAAATTGGTATATTGTAGGTGGCAGAGATAATAAGAGTGGTAGGTTCAAGCCACATCTCAAACATTCGCTTGTTGATTACTAATAGTGCATCTATTTTATTTACACATATTTTTTCAAGTATTTTGAATTCAATATTTTCAAGTTATTTATAATCTTCCTTGTTGTTAGTTAGGGACCATTGTTCTTCCTCTTAGGTTCATATCAAAATAGATTCCCAAGACTCAAAATGCTGATGCTTAACAGGTATGTCTGAGACACTGGTTTTAAATATGTCTAAGCTTGTTTGGTCTTTGGTAACAACTGTGGAAGGAAGGGTACTGGTTGCTAGTGAGGTGATCTCTACTTAAATTCTCATCTTGAGTCTTTTTTCAGCTAGGTGTAAAATCAATTCCGAAATCATTAAAGATAAATATATTTTCAAGGTTACTACACATCATGAAATTCCAACAAATATGTATTATAATCAATATCTGAGTCATATGTGAGAATTTTGAAATTTGACCTTTCTTTGAAAGCTATACAGGAGTTTTAATGCCATTTATATGAACATCATAACTGCTTCACGTGTGACCAGAAAGTTTGTAGACACTTGTTATAAAATCTGTGTCTGTTGGCATCTTGCACATGTTATTTTTATTACTCATGTTCCACATGTATTTACCAACAAAACCCTGATTTTGTATTTGTTTTATCCTAAGAAATACATATCCCTACAATTCCTGTTTTTATCTCTGTCTAAATTGTAACAGATTACTTTATATACATATCCCTACAATTCCTATTTTTATCTCTATCTAAATTGTAACAGATTAGTTTCCTTCTCTTTGTAGTAGACATACTTTTATCTTGTAGATTTCCATAGGTTTCATACTACATGTATTTCATTTAATTCTATTAATATATTAAGCATAAGTATCCCTTATTCACCATGCCTATATTTGTTATTTTTTTCCCAAAGAAAAATTCACAGTGAAATTCAAGGGATTCTTCCCCACATTTGAGGATGACATCCCCTGTAAAATTATTGGTATACAAACTAACCAAGTGCCTAGAAACCTTGCTATTAGGTGGTTGAAAGAATCCCTTGGGCTATATAGGTGTGTGTGTGTGTGTGAAAGAAAATGCATCTTATATTCCAATAATACATGCAAAAGGAATACATGATACAATGTTGACTAAAACTCAAAGCAGCAAGTGTCCTCTCATCTTCACATAGTCTGGAGTGACAAAGAGTTTTCAAATTGAGACCTATCTAATATTTCTCGCACAAAGATATCTTAATGTTGATTTTTGTAGCTCGGGAAAGTACTTCTGCATAGGCCTTGTGTCTAGGTGTGCAGAAGTTGCCCACAAACTCCTTAGAACACTTACTCAAGTGTGAGCAAGTTGCTAATGTAGCTTAGCCTAAGTATAATTTAGAAAAAACACATTAATATGTTGGCTTATTGAGATGAAAGAAACTTAGGAAAAGTAAAGTAATTTAATTTAGTGATTTTGTTTTAATCTTAGTCATTGATCTCAAGGGGAGGGATATCTAATTTCGACCATTATTCATTTTGAGATTAGGGTTAGGGGTAGAGATTTAGCTCAACCCAAAGTTATAAAAGAAAGACTAGGGAGAGGGAGAAGATACACCATATAATGACACTAGCCTCAGGAATCATAAGGTGGAAACTCACTAAGAAGGAAGCAACAGGGGCTAGACTAGTCGACACCACTCAACCGTTGAGAAATTGCGAGGGAAAAGGCACACAAATGACCAATAGAAGGGCATGTGTCAGCATAGCTAGTTTGTGGATGGAGGACTGCTATCAAAGCTAACTAGACTCGTGTCAGTGCATGTATAGTAGCCACCACGCATGTGGTTGAGTAACCTAGTTGAAGCTGCAGTGACGGGCCGTCAGGCACAATCTGACCGAGAATTGGAGCAATTGCAGTTGACAAGCGGGGCAGCACATAGATCGTAGTCATAAGTAAGAAGGTGGGCTGTCGGGTCATGCGCAGGAGCCTGCGTCAAAATTCCTGCGCCTACATTCAAAATAGTCTTGCCTTCAAAATGGTGCACGTTCAAAAATATAGTTGTTTAATAAGCATACATCCTCATGTATCACATTTGGGAAAATAGTTGTAGGGAATCTCCACAATTCCCTCCCTGCCCATGTCTTTCCTTGTACCAAATCACTAACATTCGTGCACAACCTTTACTAAATAACATATATTTTCTCTCTTCAACATCTCATAATTATAATGAATAATTGCCTCAAGATGTTGTTTATCAACATAATTTGCCTCATGAGAAGGTGTCTCATTCCGAGGAGTAATTTTCTCATCAACAAACCATTTTGAGGGAATTTATAAAGAGGATGATAGAATAAATTTAAGAGAGATAGTTAAATATGACTTCATATTTCCCTAGTTTTGTAGGTTAGGTGGGTAATGAAGCACTGATGGATCAAACCCTGCCGCCAATAGGAAAAGACAACTACATGAAGAAGGGGTGGCCGATGCAGTCCAATTGGTAGAAAATGATCTACCAACATTACCTCAAAGAAGCACGTAGTTTCGAGTGTAGTTTTCCAAGAGAGGTGGGAAGGTATGGTCGACAGTCGTTGGTGGAATAATTATGGCCTACAGGCAAGCCTGCATTGGGAAAAAATAAACCACAAGAAGCATAAGGTGGAAACTCACTAAGAAGGAAGAAACAAAGGCTAGACTAGTTGACACCACTCAGCTGTTGAGAATTCGCGAGGGAAAAGGCAAACAAATGACTGATAGAAGGGAAACTATCAGCACAGTTAGTTTGTGGTTGGAGGAGTGTTATCGAAGACAGTTAGACCTGTGTTAGTGTAGGTTTAACAGCCACAACACATGTGGTAGAGTATCTTAGTTGAAGCCGCAAAGACGGGTTGTCAGGCACAATCCGACTGAGAATTGGAGCAACTGCGGTTGAAAAGCAGGGAAGTGCATAGATCGTAGTCATAGGTAAGAAGGTGGGCTGTCGGGTCGGGTGCAGGAAACTGCGTCAAACTTCTTACACCTACATCCAAAATATTCTTGCCTTCAAAATGGTGCACGTTCTCAAATATAGTTGTTTAATAAGCATACATCCTCACGTATCACATTTGGGAAAAGAGTTGTAGGAAATCTCCACAATTCCCTCATTTCCCATGTCTTTCCTTGTACCAAATCACTAACATTCATGCATAACATTTACTAAATAACATATCTTTTCTCTCTTCAACATCTCATAATTATAATGAACAATTACCTCAAGATGTTTTTTATCAACTAACTTTGCCTCATGAGAAGAAGTCTTATCTCTAGGAGCAATTTGCTCATGAACAAACCATTTTGAGGGAATTTATAAAGAGGATGATAGAATAAATTTAAGAGATAGTTAAAGATGACTTCGTATTTCCCCAATTTTGTAGGTGAGGTGGGTAATGAGGCACTGATGGATCAAGCCTTGTTGCCAATAGGAAAATACAACTGCGCGAAGAAGGGGTGGCCGACGTAGTCTGGTTAGTAGAAAAGGATCTACCAACATCATCTCGAAGAAGCACGTAGTTTCGAGTGTAGTTTTCCAAGAGAGGTGGGAAGGTATGGTTGACAGTTGTTGGTGGAAGAAATATGGCCTACATGCAAGCCTGCACTTGACAAAAACAAAGCCATAAGAAGCATAAGGTGGCAACTCACTAAGAAGGAAGAAACACGTGCTAGACTAGTCGACACCACTCAACCATTGAGAAATCACGAGGGAAAAAGCACACAATTGACCAATAGAAGGGCAACTACCAGCATAGTTAGTTTGTGGATGGAGGAGTTATATTAGAGCCAGCAAGACCTATGTCAGTGCAAGTTTAGTAGCCACCATGCATGTGGCTGTGTAGCCTAGTTGAAGCCACAGTGACGGCCCGTCAGGCACAATTTGACCGAGAATTGGAGCAATTTCAGTTGAAAAGTGGGGAAGCGCATAGATCGTAGTCATAGGTAAGCAGGTGGGCTGTTGAGCCGGTTGCAGGAGCCTGCGTCAAACTTCCTGTGCCTACATCCAAAATAGTCTTGCCTTCAAAATGGTGCACATTATCAAATATAGTTGTTTAGTAAGCATACATCCTCACATATCACATTTGGGAAAAGATTTTTAGGGAATATCCACAATTTCCTCTCTACCCATATCTTTCCTTGTACCAAATCACTAACATTCATGCATAACCTATACTAAATAACAGATCTTTTCTCTCTTCAACATCTCATAATTATAATGAAAAATTGCCTCACGATGTTGTTTATCATGAACTTTGCCTCATGATAAGGTGTCTCATCTCGAGGAGCAATTTTCATATCAACAGACCATTTTGAGGGAATTTATAAAGAGGATGATATAATAAATTTAAGAGAGATAGTTAAATATGACTTCATATTTCCCCAATTTTGTAGGTGAAGTGGGTAATGAGGCACTGATGGATTAAATATCAAAGGAAGATTTACAAACAATTATGCACTCTTTCCAAAAGGATAAGAACCCTCAGCCACCTAGCAGGGCAATAGAATTCTTCTAGGGGTTCTATGACTTCCTTCAAAAAGACCAAGTAAGAATTGCTGACAAATTAAATTGCATAGGCAAGATTTGGGAGCTTTCAATTGAACATTTCAAGATTTAATCCTAAAAATTAGACAAGAATGAGATTATTTCAGACCCATATAACTATGTAATTACATCTACAAAATCATTGCAAAAATTATTGCATGTCGGGTCAAAATTCACTAAGTTGATTCCATGTCGTTAGAACAATTTTGCATCCTTCCTGGGAAACAAATCCATTACGGAATATGAGTAGCGCCCCAAGAAGGAATTTATAACATCAAACCCAAAACTTATAAGCAATGTTAGTGAGTTTGTCTTTCCAAGGTATATGATAGAGAAAAATGGCTTTATTTAGGGCTACTCAATTCATATAGGGTTCATTGTGCAATTGGTTAACTAGATAATGAATTTTCTTTCCTAAATATCTTTGCAATTTTAATTAATGGCTCAACCTATTCTTCTATCATGCTTATAAGAGACCATGCATAGGTATGACTAATGGCTCCTTTGCTATTTTTGACTATAGAGTAGGTGGTCTCAACAAAGTTATAACAGAGTAAAAAATAATTATAAGCTTGAAAAATATACAAATAGGAATTGCCCTAAACTTGACATATTTAATCTTTGTTGATTATGTTTTACTTTTGGGTGATAGGACCAAGGCAAATGCAATTAAGCTGAAGGACCCTACCCTTGAAGAACCAAAATTCCTACCTTAAAAACTACCAACAACTGAGGAGCTACAAGAATCAACACCATCTTTGATTTGAATCTAAACAGTCTTATTATCTCATAGTATTGCCATAATCACAATGACCAGTAGTTTCTCCTCATGGATTATTTCTCTCATTTTATCTATTAGTAAAATACACAAAATGTATCCCTACATTTGAACCTTGGGAAAAAAACATATAATTGTTATCATTTAAATTATCCATATCTCTTGGAGCCCAAAAATCCCTTTGCTTTGGATAAGATTTATCTATAACCTCAAAAGAAACTCTATTATAAGTTGAAGGACCATTATGTCCTCTTGATTCTTGACAAAGTATGATGGAATGAAATTGGTGAAAACAAGATCCAGGTTTACCATGTCAGAACCTAGGTTCATTGAGATGACAACCTTGGTTTGAAGACATCCACCATACAAACTAGGACCACCCATACTTATTGTTTCCATCTCTCTTTCATCATCAATACTAACATACCGAGGACCTATAACCCATGGAGGCCCATGGTCGTCATTGCAATGTAATTTATTAGAATACATGCCATGTCCACAAGTTTTTATATTTAATATCTACATCCAATGTGGCCATTTCTTATTATGATATTTACCACATCCAAAAATGGCATCATTCACATAATTTTGAATAAGTCTACAAATTAGGTCAACATAGTTTTTTTCACATTTACAACTTCCCTCATATCTGTTGGTTCCTAAAGCTCGAGCACTTTCATAACAAAACTAAGAAAATTCAAACAACAAAAATGGTCCACTCTTTCATTTTCTAATATTATAATGAAGTTTTATTGGAGGCACTGTTGGTTTGTTTGTTTTGGTTAGAAAAGGGTTTGTTCTTGGTTTTATGTGCCTTTCAATTTATCATATGTAACATGTTGAGAAATGAGAAAGAATAATGTGTGACATTTACCTTGCAGAAATTGATGCTGAATAAAAGGATACATAGTTTAACCAAGCTACAATTCGCTTTGGTAAAGAAGAAGGAACATCTTTAAAAGCTTCCTAAGAATACACCATATACAAAGTTTGAACATAAGTAATATATGCATTTTTATTTTGCAAATATGTTATTTTTTCTACCCAATATATCACAACAAGAAAAATATTGATATTGTAGAAATTGTTTGAGGACCTCATTGAGGTAGATTTTTCTGATGTCCTACCTGATTGATACCTTCTCATATGTCAGGAATGATTTAAATATGAATTAATATGTTCATGAAAAAAATTAGATTCAAATTTTATAGATATAAAAGATAAACACGAATGCCAATGTCTTCGTTTGATTGTTACTTGACTTGTTGTGGGTATGTTACAGGAACTGTGATTGGAAAAAGGATGGGGAGACAATGCATAACACGTCTTGGATATGATTCATTTGCTGTTAGAGATCCTTTAGGAACCTGCGCCATCGACTTTGAAAATGTTTCTAGTAGGAATTCCTATGGTTTTTAATGTTGTAATTATTTCACCTCAGGGTTATTTTGGGCAAGCAAATTTTTTAGGAATGCCAGACACGACATCAGTGGACAGGTAAACAATTTTTTTATAATTTCAATTTCCATTCCATGATATCCTCTCTTTATTGTTTGATTGTATTTTGGATGTTTCTTTTGATTTTGTTTTTTCGTTTAACTATGAAATTGAAAATACTTGGTATCATGTCTATTTAAACAACCAAAGCTTGAAGATGAAATTAGTATTACGCGATATTTATTGGAATCCTTATAACTATTTTGTGTTAAAATATTTTCATGAATATCAAAAAAGTTTACTTTCATGTTGTTATTTGAGCACATGTTGTTTATATAATTGACCAAGTTCATGCATTAGAAAATGAAATGTTTTTGCGAATAAAACAAAGAGGATTAAATATCACACCTCATATTATTTGTTTTCACAAGTTATCTACAGCTTGAGCTTTTTAGCATATAACTTAGTTGACATGATTGTTCCTAAGCTTTCCTTGAAGGTTGAATACTAAGTTCTAAGATGTTATTTTCTATATATGGTGACATTTTATTTGCTTTGTTTATACAGGTCATCTGGCCATATTTTAGTGGCCACTATCGCCCAACTAAAGAAAATTTGTTCGAGTTTATTCCTTGTATGGGGAAAAATGGCTTTAACATTGCTGATGTTGAGGTATATGTCGTATAAACTATTTATAGTCAAATTTACTTTATATTCTAGTGTTCATTGTCGTTCATGTCTTACACTCTGCATTGTATTTTTTGTTTCAGAAAATGAACTTAGTATTGATGGTAGGAAGCATAAATTGAAGAAAGAGGAGAGCAATAACATTGGAGCGACAAATGCAAAAAAAAGAGATAAGAGAACTGGTGTGGTGATACCCTTAGAGCCAATATCCTGCATAAGACACACATATAGATACTGATGGTCAAGTCTTTAGAGTTGGTGAATTCACCTGCAATGCCTTGGCAACACAATGATAATGTTTTGAAGTGATGAAACATCATTTCATGTGTAAATTGTAGTCCAGCCAATATTAAGTTAGAAACTCATTGTAATACTTTAACATTTAATATAATATAATTTATGTTGTTGAAATTATTTATAATTTCACTTATTGTTTAGTATTGTAATTAACATATGCAACTTTATGTTTTCATATTAGATGAACGTGCACATTGTATGACATTTTTTAAACCATACAAATTAATTTATGTTGATTAATAATGAACACATAAAATCAATTTAAAACTACTAAATTAGTAGTTTATATTGATTAATGATGAACACAAATAAATAAATATACGACTAAATTATTCATTTATAATGATTAGTAATGAAAGTAAATGAAATGAATATAAACTACTAAATCAGTTGTTTATATAATGAATATGAAACTACCAAAAAAAGATAAATGATTACTGCAAATGATAAATTTGTGATTACAAATAATGACTAAATTTTGCATATATATGGCTATTAGTAGCTAGTTTACAGTATCTTATAACACGACCAAAAATTTAGTCATATTTCTTTGGTCATTAATTAGTTTCAAACAATGACTAAAATTTGCATATATATGACTATTAGTAGCTAATTTACAGTATCTTATAACACGACCAACATTTTGGTCATTAATCGGTTTTTTCAGATGATTATATAGTAATATAATTTGTTTTATATTTGGTCATTAATTGTCACAATTAATGACCAAATCAATGATTAAATCAATGACCAAATCAATGACCAAATCAATGACCAAATCAATGACTAAATTAATGACCAAATGAGTGACTAAATTAATGACCAAATATACTACTAGACAATAAAATTGAGATAACCAATGAATGACTAAGCTAAAAATGACTAAAAGTTGGTCGCGTTATAAGATACTGTAAATTAGCTACTATTGGTCACCGACTGAAAAATAGTCGTTTATATGCAAATTTTAGTCATTTTTTTAGTAATTAATTAGCTATTTTGTACTAGTGTTAGTAAATTTGGTTTCTTTATCAGCCTCAGACTGTACATGTTTGGATTATGTATGTGTAGTTGCAGGATGTATGGCAACATCAGGCGGTGGTGCGTTGGGAGTCAGAGCAATGGAGTGTTTGTCCTGACAATGTAGAGGAACCTCTGTGAGTGAGGAGAAAATTTCCTCGTATTCCTCCATGAATCTGTCCATCTGCTGCAGCCGTGCAAGGGAGCCTTGTTTCTAGGTTGTGGCCACAATATTCTTCTTTCCCTATGAGCGAGTTGTAAGGAAAATGAATTTCCTGGTTTGGGAAACAATATTACTGCGTTGTTTTTCAATATTAAAAGAGATGACAAGAGGCGGTACTACCTCCAGTATCCTGTACAAGTTATTTCCCAAAGTAATAAAAACAGCACAAGGCCTAGACTCATACACAACATGTCACCTCCACAAGTATGGTTGGCCCAATAATACATCAGTTACATCAAGAGGAGCAACATCACACAATACCTCATTCGTAAATGGCTTGATACTGTACGGAAGGCGACACTACTGGCGGATGCAGAGATCTCTCCCTAGGTGGAGCCACCCAATGGTATACGAGTACGGGTGTGCTATGGTCGGTAGGCCGAGCCGCTTCACGACTTCTACTGAAATGAGGTTATTTTGGCTTCCGCTATCGATGAGAAATTGCAGTGGAGAACCCTTCACCCACATATGCAAATGGAAGAGGCGCTCCCCCTCCTTTGGATCCTCTAGATCCTCCCTCTAGATTTTGGTGGTGGCAACAATGGCACTTGGATCCGCATCAATTATTTTCTTCCCTTTGTCATTGCCTTTGTCTGGTTCTGACTCAGGATCAGAAAATGCATCTGATTCAGGTGCCTTTAGTTTGGCCACCAATGACTGTTTGGCCCGACACTCCTTTGTGCTGTGAGTGGGGATGTTATGAAATTCACACCACTTCCCTGTGTCCTTCTTTGGATTTGTGGTGTTGTTTTGAGTGGCACTGCTTTGGCCTTGCCCCTTGTTCTTCAGTTCTGGGGCACCTTTCGGATTCGTAGATCCAAAGTCTTGCTTCTTCTTCTTAAATTTATGCTCTATCTTGGCGACATAGCGATATGCCATGCCAAGAGATGTAATGTCGAGGAAATCCATTTCCTCCTGAATGTGTTTGTGTAGACAGCCGCGGTACTTGAGCACCAAATGGTCCTTGAGAACTTTGAACAACCTCAGCAGTAGTGAGTGTTCAGATTCCACTACCATGCACATCTGATTCCTTGTCGCAAATAAGTGGTCCATTGGATTTCATCTCTGTTCTGCTCTCATCATGTGGTAATATTGTTCCTTGATGCCATCTCGGAATGAATTCCAAGTGGGTGTGGCCGAGAACAGAGAGGGTTCCCCTTCGCCCTCTTGCTCACGGTAGGTTTCCCACCAGTCTTTGACATGGGGGGCAGCTTTGAGGAGTGCAAAAATATTCTTTTCTCGGTCAGAGAAGTCATGGACCGAGAAATACCCTTCCAACAAATTTAACCATCTGTCTACAGCGTCTGCATCTATTTTTCCTTCAAATATAGGAATGTCAAAGTTTACCTATACCTTGAAGGGAGTGGCACCTCTAGAGTGGCTGTTGGATGCAGATGCACTGTAGGTGGGCAGTCGTTGAAGGATCTGAGCAAAGTTATCCATCATCGCGTTCCTTTGTTTCTCGAGGGCCTCCTCGAGCAATATTTTGATAGGATCTCTTGATCCTTCGTCTTTCTTTTCTTCCGCCATGGGAGGTCATCGGGGTTTACGAGGTTGATCTTGCAATGGTTCAACCAGATTGAGTCCTAACTCATTATACCTTGACCGCGTTGGGGAGATGCAAAGAAAAACAAAGAACGAGCAGACTGCTCTGATACCACTGATCCAGATTTATGCAGGAACACAACAGAATACATAAATAACCATGAACATAGAGATGCAGTGGAAATAATGCTTCATTTCATTAATATCATATAACAGAAATATGCTTACAAACATAATGGAAATAAAATATCTAGCGTGTTGGTAGCGAATCTCTGAGAAGAGATGTGGTGGCTACAGACCTCTGAACTGTGTTAAAATGAGGCTCGAGGGCCTATTTATTATTGAGAAACAATGGACCAAAAACCTAACCCTAGGAGATGAAGCGCCAAAACTATAAACTCATTTTGCAATGCAGGTCTAACTTCCCGAGACGTAGAATCCTTGTATGGATTTGATTTTCATTGACGTTCACAGCTTCTGTTAGAAATTTCTGTTCAAGGAGTACAACTTTTGAACGAGCAACATCAATCCATGGACCTATGCTGCTCTCCGTTTTCCCAAAAAATGTCTTTTAGGGCCTCAAAACAACTCGAAGTTTAGGACCCGTGCAGGACCCAAAAACTCGCTAAAAATAGTAAATTTTAGCCGCAAATTAAAAACTGAAAGAATTGATGGTGGGGGTTCAAATAGAATAGTGGGTGGCCACCAATATCCACCTGGATCATTAAGGCCCCAAAACGGCTCTGGGAGTGGAGGACCTGAAAACCTGCTAAAAATAGTAAGTTGTGCTGAATGTGAAAAGTTGCAAGAATTGACAGTGCTGGTCCAAATGGAATAGGTGGGTGGCCACCGATATCCACCTGGATCAGCTATTCATTTCTATTTAAGATGGATCTAGGCTAATGATTAGGATGGATCTAGGCTCTTTGTTTTACATTTCTATTTAATATGGATCTAGGCTAATGATTACTATAATATAGAAATTGATGCCCAACATCAATAATTATTTTGTGTATATACTGAAATCAATGCACACTATTGATTTAATTACTTTTAAAATAATTCACATCATCCATATATTTTCATCCTATCACAAATTAACATCTACACTGAAATCAATGCATCTTTAGTTGTCATTTCTTGTGCTTTTCTCTATTGGCTTTCTCTTTGTTCTTCATTTTCATTTAAGATGGATCTAGGTTGTTTGTTATTCATTTATATTTAATATGCATTTAGGGTAATAATTATTGTAACACAAAAATCAATGCACATTGTTAATAATTACTTTATGCTTAAACTCAAATCAATGCACAATATTACTCTAATTACTTTGAAAGAAATACACACCGTCCATCTAGTTACATCAACTTAGAAATTAACACCTATAATGAAATCAATGCATTTAGTGAAAACAATAAAATAGGATTTAAAATCAACGTTTACCCTGAAATCAATGCATCAAGCGCAATCAATCAAATCGGATTAGAAATCAACACCTAGACTCAAATCAACGCATCAAATGTAATCAATCAAATAAGATTAGAAATCAACATCTACACTGAAATCAATGCATATATTTCAGTTAAAAGAAAGAAAAGTATTAATGTCAATATAATATTAACTGAGGTTAGGAACCTAAATATGCTTTCACTCATTTAATTTAATGAAATTTCAACATTTTTTGGTAATTTCTTTTAACATGATTTTGATACTTTAATGGATTTCTAAATCCAACTTCTTTTACTTTTGGTAAAATCCTTACTTACTCTTTCTCTATGGTTAATAATAATCAATATTATATATCCCCAATCGGGGTGCCAAGTGGAGAATTGGAGCAGAGAGGTGGCACGAGGTCATGCGTACCACACGGCTGTTTGATGTGGACACAAGGACAAGTGGGTAGGTACTACCACCCATGCCACATAATGAATGACATAAATGACAGTGGTAGCCAACTCACGATGTTAGAGCGATGTTGGAAACAACGCCGACGTGTTAAGGAAGTTATGAAGGGTGGCGAGGGGAAAGGTGGTAACTTATTTTGACAGTTTATGGTGGAGGAGAGAACAAACAAGGGAGCTGCCACGTGGGAGCAGGGCTGGACGTCAGGTGCGTATTCCTTAACTTGGTATGTTCTCAGCCTACACATCATTCTTGTTGCTACGATTGGAGATGGTTCTCAGGTCTTCATCTTGGTTCTTATCCCTACGTTTGATCTCTACAATATTTTGGGGGTTTTATTTATTGTCTGGGCTCTCGAACAATTTTTTAAAGTTGATGTGGATTTTTATTATGGCTATGTTTATGAACATTGGTAGTTCTCAGGATTGGGTAGAATATGTTAATTGTCTTCCGGTTCTGTTTTGTGGTATTGGGTTCTATTCTGTGAACCTCGTCTGCATGGGTACTGCGGGTTCTAACTTATCCAAGCTTGTGTGTCTGTTGGTTTCCGTTAAGGTGTATAGTATTAAGGTCCTCGACTGTGTTTTCGCTCAATTGAATTCTGCATGTTTTCTTTTCACTCTGCTTGGCCTCATATGGACTCTGCATATCTTGCTTTCTTTCCTCCCTGTACCATTAACCCAACCTTATGCTATGTATGCAACCCTAACAGTTTGGCTCGCCAATCCTATGAAATTTATGGCATGGCTTCAAGTGACCTTTCTGTCGGCAGCGCTTTGTTGAATTCCTCATCCAGGGTTTTACCGACTTAGTTTTTTGTAAAATGGGGGGCTTGGACTCCAATTATTGTGATGGTCATTTGACTCTCTCGGGTCGAGAGGGTCTTACAGCTGTTATTCCGTCGGGGTTGTGGGGTTTCATTCCTGTTTCAAGGTGTTTCTATCTTAATTTGCGGGATTTCAGTTTGATTCTGTGGGTTTTTCATCCTCTGCTGCGGGGAAATGTTTGGGTTCTGAGGGATTTCACTTCTCTTCAGGGGAGTCTCTACCCTGGGTCAGTTAATATGCATCAGGAGAATGGAAACATTCTCGCCATGCATTTTTTGTCACGACAGGCAAGGAAAATTCCTATTGCCACCCTTATAACTCGTTGGATGATTGGAAGGAGGAATGATGACATGTATTTCCCAGCTAAATATTAGGATGTTACTCTTGACAATCCGGATCTCTTCCACTGTTGTTTCACTAAACCAGTTATTGAAATTATGTTGCAATATACAAGTATATTTAATTTCTATACATGTGTTTCTTTAGCATTGGTCATGTACTTGAATCGACACTGTCAGTCAATCCAAAGGTTTGTACTCCACAAGAAAGACAAAATGGTTAAAGGCCAAGCAGCCAAAAAGGATGCCAAGGACAAAGGCAAACATAATCAAAGTAAGACCAAAGCGAGCCCCAGTAAGAGGGGAAGGAATTCAAGAAAAGAGATAATGGAAAATAATTTTGATGCCTATTCCACAAGCACTCCACCTCAAGTTAAAACACTTATCTCAGGTTGGGAGTGACACTGCAACACCAAAGAAGAAGGGGAAATACAAGAGGAAGCAATGGAATTTCTAAAGGACCCTGGAAATACGAGAAGTAGACCGTCACTATTCCAATAGTCTATTCATACTTATTGGACACTGAAATGTATATTGGCAAAGGCAATTATTAGTATTCAGGAAATTGGAGGGAACCCAAAAGTTGCCTCCATTTTAACTGAGATAAGGAGGGACATTCAAGAAATCCACCTTAAGCAACACCACCAGAATGTTCGTCTGGGCTGCATAGATCGACAATTGAAAAGCATGCATCAAGTAGATATGCCAGGTTCTAATGTTAAGGATCCGACACCGATTGAGTCTCTTGATGATTGAGTTCTTTACTTTTTTGTTATTTTGATATGCATATTTCGTGTAGCATTTACTTTCTGAAGTTATTGTATGTAAGAGATAGTAAATTGGACATATCGGACAATATTAGGTTCAAAATTTAGTAGTATTGGTTGCCCTATAACTCTTTAAGGTGGCCAACAAACCTGGTTTCCTACGGGCAGGTTAAGGCCATCCAGTATTATAATATGTAACCTATTTTTCTCTTTTTGATTAATGGAAAATAAGAAGGATCTGCTAAACTTACAATATATATATATATATATATATATATATATATATATATATATATATATATATATATATATATATATATTCAATATTATATAATATCATATAAGATTAAATATAATGTTAAATATTATATAATATTTTTTTTTACACATTTTTAATATTAATGTTATATTATATTAAAGCTCTATTTCCAAATAATTAATAATATATTATAATATATTAAGATTAATATTATATTAAACCATAATTTTAATATAAAATATATTAAACTTAATATTATATTATACCATAATATTAATATAAAAGGACCTAGGTGGTAGCATGTGACTGCTTATTTGTATACATGCATATAGTTTTTTAGTTTATTTGGTTGAAATGGTATGTGTGATACACATTGAATGGAGACGAATGGAGACAGGTTCCTTATCCGGTAAATAAAGATCTCTCATAGATCAATTTGTTATCTATCTTGGTAGGTTATTAGAAGGAGATCTCTCATAAATCAATTTGTTATCTATCTTGGTAAGTGATTAGAAGGTTCCTTATCCAAGAAACAAAGATCTCTCATAAATCAATTTGTTATCTATCTTGGTAAGTGATTAGAAGGTTCCTTATCCAAGAAACAAAGATGTCTCATAGATGAATTTGTTATCTATCTTGGTAGGTGATTAGAAGTATACTTAAATATGTTTTAATTTATTTTTTCATTATTAGTTTTTTTTCCTTGTATTTATAATTTAACTACTTAAGAATATGCACTAAACACTTCATTAAAAATTAAGATGATATTAAATAAAGTTGAAGGACTTAACACTCAATAATTGTTGTCTTCATAACCAATTTTGTTTATTATATATAACTATAACTGAAATTTATTTAAAAAAATGATTTAAACTTAATTTATTTTATATTATAAAATTAAATAATTTTCTTTTTGAAATTTTAAATAAAAATATAATGTATTATTTTAAAAACTAGATAGTTATTTTTGCTCATTTTCTTCTAAGATCTCTAAATATTTGGGTAATCAGAGTGTAAACCATTTTTAAGAAGTTGATTGATAATAATCACAAGATTAGTTAAATATTCAACTTTATAGTAATTGGTGAAAATATATATATAAAAGAAAAATAAACAACTGAATAATATCATTTTTTATTATTTATTTATTTATTTTAATAAAATTATTATAAAAAAAAAATAATAACTATATAAAAGTCTTCTCAAACTAAACATAACTATCCCCATTATATGTACTCATATAAGTAATAGATACCACACATTTAATAGAACATAATTAATAAAACATAAAATACAAGAATCAAAATAATAATATCAACAATATTAAAAAGTAACCTATCATGAAACCCTTTCTAATAAACTAAGCTTTCCATTCTATGATTTCATCTTATTAAATTTTGTTTTGGTACTACATAAATTAACTCTCAAACATTATTCAATAACAAATTCATCATAGGATTAAAATATTTTTTCTTCAATATAAATATTAAAAATAAATGCTAGAAAATAATGAAACCATTAATAATAAGAAGTTTAAATATTGTAGTGATTTTATAAATCCTAATCTCTTTCATCATAATGTCTTTCAATATTATAAATTAAAAATATATATATATATATATATAATTGTTGTAATTTGCATATTTGTAATTAAAAAAAATATAGTTTAAAATTGACCACCATTTTCTTTAACATAACCTACCATTAACAATATGACATAAATTTCCATATTTGGTTAACATAACCATTTTCAACTAAGAAAACAACAAATAATTTTGGCATTTTGGTTTTTTCCCATATTTCAAACCTTATATATAATATTAACATTTTGAATAATATTTAATATGATAGATTTTTTTCAAAATTATTATTATATAATAATAATAATCAAAACCATTTTAATATTTAAATTATTACGTATCCATTAATATGTATTTTATTATTATTTTTTAAATGTATTTTATCTATTATAATTATTATATATATCCATTAATATGTATTGTATTATTTTTTTTTAAATGTATTTTATGTATTTTATCTATTATACTTAACTTATAGTTGATAAAAAATTGTATATGTTATTTTATTATTTTATCAAATTATATATATATATAATTTCAAATCCATAAATAATTAAATGTTTTTGTAAAATGAGTATAGTTTAAGTAAAGAAAATTCACATATTTTTATTTTTACTTAATATTAAATTATATTTAGATATATACACCTTATTTCAACAAATCCATTCCTTCTAAAGCATTTATAGTCTTATTTTGAAAAGGACAACTAATTTTCAAAAAAGAAAGGCAAGGGAAAGTGCCTGCAGCGACAGAGTCCACTGTATTTGAGAGTAAAAATCTGAGCTAATACCCACTTCATTGATTCACTGTGTGCATTGATTCAGAAGGTGGCTCCATGATTCAAGTGAAGATGAAATACTAGCTGATGATTTTGAAGTATCATGCAGCTAGGGCATAAGAGCTGAATTATAGCACAAGAGAAGAAGAGTTAAAGAATAGGGTTGATCTGTTCCGAGAAGAAAGGGCATAAGAGATGGGGATATTATGCTCAGTAAAGGCCTAGTTGGGCTAATTTGACCCTCTGCAGCTTTGTTAGAATATGTGAAAACCCAGCACGCAGAAGCGTGCAGTTTTTGAACGGGGCTTATGTTAATTTCTTCTGTGAATGGCTTCGTGTAGTTGGTAAAATGGCAGATTCTATGTGAGTGAGTTCATGTTATCACCAGTTTCAGGGCCAGATGTGGAGCTATCAGTTGTTGGAGCAGTACATCAAGTCGCAAATCAGAATGTGGAGTATTCATATTCCTACTCCTATAAGGAGCAGCTACTATATCAAGCAGCCAGGGGGTTACTTTACATGTACGGGCCCAGTCTCAATTATACTTCGATGAGAATAGCATAATGTGCCCAGAAAAGAAGTTACTCAAAGAGCCACTTACATATCTGAATCTCTCCTCTTGTTGGAACTCGTAGAAAGAAACAAGTTTGCTGCCATTAGAGTCAGGTAACCTGGAGAATTCCCCCCCTTCTATACTTCACTAAGATTCTGAAATGCAATATAATTTAACCACTTAGATGTGCTAAGTGTTCAATGCATATCTTCTATTGGATGAACGCTATGGGATACTAATGCTTATAAAATCATTTTTCACAAGTTTCACTCACGCGAAAATTGGATTATCATGTAAACTATGATGGTCTCCTAATCCTGACTACAACTGTAAACTAAAAATCTATTTAAATAACCTGAAATACTCAATGTCAACTCTATCTACAAAATAATGTCATTCATAGAAAATTATCTTGACAAATATCATTGTTTTGTATTTTTGCTAACAGATGGGAAAATACAGCTACAATAGTATAATAATAACCATGGAAAACTTGAGCCGCAACTTTGCTGCTAACACAAATACAGTTTGAAACATAAGAGCAAAATGTAAGCATTATGGCCTCGTAATCGTGCCAACTTTACATTAAATCACAATACCCTGATCAAATAACCAAAGCTGTGTAAGACCATGAATCCTAAATTTAAAATTCGAAAGAAAAATACGAGACCTCTGCCAACTGTTTATTTCAACAGTTTTGAGTTTCTTCTAAAAAAGGAAAACACAGCAGCAATAGTGTGATTATCACATAAAACTGTCGCAACCTTCTTGCTAGTACAGTGGAACATAAAAGCAGAAATTAAACACAGTAGGCATTTTAGTATATCACCTCCTTCTTGGAAATTCCAACAGTGCCTATGGGTGTAAGCCACATGATAAGGAAAATATCAAGAGGTGATGCGTGGTTGCTGACATAAATAGCCTTCAAATTTGAGTACTCTACTCCTCTTATTTCAATTGGGTTTCCTGAAATCCACATCTGATAGCCAAACTTCAAATTAGATATATTGTTTGTCATTTAAGTTGAGGTATTAACTGCAATAAACCAGAGTATTTCAAAAGAATAATTTAAAGCCAGAATAGAAAAATTCAAAGTATCAATTGCTAACAAAATACATAGAAATCTTTCTACGTAAAGATCTGCATCCAACATGCATCTTTGTTTGTAATCAAAATTGGAATTGAAAAGTGAAGTTAATCAGAAACGTAACTAAATCCTGCCATGTAGACTCATTCTCAGCCCTTTACAATGCATACTGTACGCTAGAAAGTACAGGGTGCAGTAGCACTAGTTTGCAACCCTGCATGTAACATGAGTTGAAGGACTTCAATCACTTTGGTCATATGAGAAATTGCATTATGTAATGTGTTGCTGCATAATAAATAATTTGGCACTTGCTCTACACATTAAAACTGAACCTCTTTTCGCCAGTCTACTTATATGAAGTCATTGCATACTTATCTCGCTCATAGAATTATGTAATGGGCATTCAATTCAAGTGAAATACATGTCCTTACCCAAAACAAATAATTTATTTAATCTTCAAACCTGTGTGGATTCTACTACTTATGCTCAATCCGATTACTTTTCTGCAATGGATAAAGACAGCTGGAATGGATGGGTTGTTATACATTTTTTTTTAAAATAATCACCATGTTTAGATTAGTACTGCTTTCTTCAATATTCTCGTAAATACTACTTTTCCCACATCTCTATAATTTCCAGCTGAGGGCCAGAATCTGCAATTTTTTTTTTTATATCTTAAATGTAAAGTGGGACTTTGTTTGTTTGCCTCTGGATCTGTCATGAAGGTCCAACACCCACAGTGCAATCAAGTACTTTGGCATGTACTAGTGTTTACGCAGGTATTTCAATTAGCGGGTCTCTGTTTTTGTGTTTGAAATAAGTGCTTTCAATCAAAATTCTGCAGTATTTCTTATATACTAAATCTGCAAGTTCATGCGCAAATCAGGTCTTCGGATGGCTGTAAGATGCATCAAACTATTGTGGATATGGATATGGAGAAGCGGGGTCTCTGTTTTTATTCTAAATCTACATTGTTGATATATAATAGTGTCCCAAACTCTGTAATTGCTAATATGTAATAGTGTATTTCAGGGGCCATGGTATGTATCATAGAGCATTTCAAATACTGCGCTAGCTATCAGAACTTGGCATCTTGAGCACTGTAATATGTTTTATATTAGTGTATTGCAAGAGCCCTTGATATGCATCACATGAGGATATTTCAAGCACCGTAATAGCTACCAGAATCTGGCATCACAAGTAGAGTAATGGATCTCAGAAGTCTGTGCAGGTTATAGGTGTAAGGTGTGCACGTGGGTCTTTTTATACCATGTAAATCTACCTTGTAATTGTCAAAGAATTCCCCATGAATGAGAATCATATGCAACAAACATGTAGTTTCTTGGGTTCTGGAAGAGGGTGTGTGTTGTTGGTCATAAAGAAAGACTAGAATTGGGACGAGTTGTGGATAAAATTGGACTCTTGCTGGCTTCTCTCAAAGCTAAGTTTGCTTCTCTCATATGCCCTTGCTATGCATCAAAAGGCCCACATGGTTCTTCAATCAAGGTGGAATCTGTTCAGCCTTCCAAGTGTTACTTCAATGCCCCTCCAATGGCACCTACTACTCCCATGGCCCCTCCTCAGGCCTAAGAGGAACAGGCTGGCGGCAACATCTTGGTGATTAAAGTGGATGACGGATTGAATTTGGGCCTGAAAAGCAATCTGAAAAAGCCATGCTTGCCAGAAAAGATTAGGAGTCCAAAAGGGGAACACACCGGGGAAGAGCATGGGACTACCAACTCTAACGAAAGGCGAAAAGTGCAGTGGACTGATGCACATGGGCAAGATCTTATTCAAATCAAGGAATTCGAGTCACAGTATGCTGGATTGCACACCTATCTTGATGTTTCACGTTTAACCCCATATATTTTTTCAGTGGAATTCCATAAACATTCTATCCCTTAGTTGATTTCCAAAAAATTGTTGCTATCTGGTTTTATTAAATTTCAATTTTTGTTTGAAATTATGGATTTAATACATGAATAATGAAATAGTTAAATAGGATTGTCCAACTATCTGCTGTACCCCCTATGTGTGAAGGGATAACCACCCTTCCCCTCAATAAACTAGTTGGGACTCGTTATTGTTCCTCGCTAATACGCTTTCGTTTTGTGTTGGCAAAGTTCAGGGCTTAAACGTAATTCCATGCTTATTAGGCACCTGCATCCTTCCATGGCTTGCAAGGTCTGTACTGACTGCTTAGTAAGAATGTGCTACTTAAAATTAGAAGCCTCTATGTAGTCCACTTCCATCTCTCATGTCTTGGGGAAATGGTGCTGGGTCCATGACGAATTCGAGATCGTATAATCTGCTAATACACAAAGCTTAACACTTTGGTTGCATAAATATGTCAATACCAAAAAAATTGAAGATTTATCACGCGTCAAAATGAGTGTGCCACATTTCTTACATTTTTCACGCATAACCAACAGCGAGCGCACTGTAATATTAATAAATGTTTGCTGTTGGTTGCCCTGCACCTTCGCCGTTCTTCCATGGCGTCAAGCTCGGCACGCCTCTATCCACAGAGACTTCAAAGCCATAGCCAGCCTTTGTTTTAGAAGGAACATCATCGCTATGGCAAACGAAAAGAACTGTTTAAACAGGGCTGGGCTGCAGTTTCCAGTGGGGTAACCTGTAACCTCTGAGCACACCTGGAGTTACCAATAGCGAGGGCACTATAATCTTAATGAATGTTTGCTGCTGGTTGCCCAGTGCCTTCGCCGTTCTTCCATGGCGTCAGTCTTGTTCCAGCATTCTCCCTTGATTTTCGGTTCTTAGAGTCAAGGGATATAGTTCAGGGGTTGAACTGCATAACTGCCTTACACTGCTCTGGTTTTCTAGCACGACCCTGCTACAACAAAGGCACATGCTGCTAAACATGCTGCTAAACTAAAGCTAAGTGTGGAGATGCAGGTGATATGTTCAATCTCAATAATAGGTTTCAATTACAATAAATTAGATCCATTTTAACTTTTAATTTAGGAAATTCGATCCATTTTAACTTTTAATTTAGTAAAGGTAGAAAGGAATTATAAAAAATTAGAAATGCTCATATCTTATAACTAGACGCACCTTCTAGATCTCCAGCTTTGCCCTGCTCCGAATTGAACATAGCTTGATATTTTCCGCTTTGGCCCTGCTCCAAATTGAACATAGCTTGATATCCATCCACAAATTCTAGCCCCGCATCACCCAGCACGGAAAGTGTGTCGTGTGTCCTGCTGAAAAAAGAGGAAACAAGAGGAAACAACAGGTTACAAGAGGAAACAACAGGTTAGTAATTGTTTCAAGTTAGATAAAGAAATTTGTAAATCATAGAACTGGCAAATTGTAAACCATAAGAGGCAAATAAGAATATTTTAATTTGATTTTTTGATCTTGTATTGATGTGCATATTTGTACAGAAATCAACGACCAAATGTGTTGAATTCGACCATGCTTTTACTCTGGAATGCATTAGTTTTGGCTGAAGAGAGCTATTAAAATTGGAAGATATGTTCACATTTTGACAATAACACGGTCAGAGCTCGTTCCAGGATAGTCGATTAGCGTTGAAATTGAGCCCTGACTTGTGTTATGACATGCGTTTTGACATAAGGAGGTATTTAAGAATTTAAAGGCTTATTTCTCAGTGCTGTAAAGTATGGATATGAGGGATGGAGATACAAAGATTTTGTTGTTAGCAAGTGAACACGCAATTTTTGAGAATGTAGAAGAAGGTGAAGACGGCATAATAGCTCGCCACGATATTTCAAACCGCGATTTTTCTAGTCCAACGATTCAAAGACTCCCCTCCGTGCTGCAGAAGAACTACAAAAGATTGAAATCCAGCCGAGAATATGAGCAGAACCCCCTCCTTGCTGCAGAAGAACTACAAAAGATTGAAATCCAGCCGAGGAGATGAGCTGAGGCAATTTAGAACAAGCCTTCGTGGTTTGTGTTCATAATATTCACTCTGGTTGTCCCTGTCTTTCAGGTCTATTCTTGTCACACACCTCCGACATGACACCGCAATAACATGCACCAGATGGCACGTAAATAGCATGTAGAAGAAGTTACTTTAGCTAGCCGAGCATTATACCATTATTGTCCCAAGCCTTCAAATATTTTACCAACATTTAATGTTCAAATTTTAATGTCAACATTAGTTTTTATGAACTTGAAATGTTCATTACAATCCATTGTTTCCTCATACCTAACCTAGGTTCAGCGTCATACTTGCCTCGGTATGAGGCCAAATAAGATAATTATTTTGCTGAGTTGAGTCGATAGAAAAAATGTTTGTATCACTAATTCCTGTTGAGGAATGTGGTGGGGACATGAAAGCATAGCTTATAAAGTTACAAAACGATATTAATCTTCATACAAGGTAAAAAGGCAAATCTCCATTTCGATTCCTATAGTCCACCTTGTCTTAACCAGGCGGCAGGGACTAATAGATAAAGTTTCTTGCACTTAATTTAAGTTATTTATTATAAATAGTTTATGATTGAAATGTTTATAACGTTATTATTAATGGAAGGAAGACTCTCTTCTAAAACGACAGTAAGTCAAGAGGTACTATACTTGATTTTAATATTATTTTTCTGTAAATTTAATTTTAATATTATTTTTCTGTAAATTTAATTTTAAGATTATTTTTTCATAATTGTTCATATTTTCTAATATTTATAAATGTATTAAAATTCTAAACTAGATCGCTAAAAAAAAATCATTGGGATATCCAAGGTGTGAGAAATGGATTTCTTTTTCTTTTCCAAAAATAAAATTTAGTTTATTTATTTATTTTTAATTAAAATATATTCTCCAATTTCTATTGATTATACCTCTAAATCAATTCAAAATTTATTTGCTATGAAAATTAATATTAATATTTTTATTAAAATATTTTTCCAAATGGTTATAGTAAATAAAATATAAGATATATTCCATTTACTTTTTAAACTTTCTATTTATTTATATTTACATAAATTTTATGGTTAGTACATAAATGTTTAGAAATTTAAGTAAAGGTTAGTAGTAAATCTTGCTAAAAAGATACTAATGATTTACATATAAATGAAGATGATAACTATTTCTACATGGTAACTATTCCTATGTTATTTTTTGGTGCAACCTATTTATTCCATCCAACCAATTCCCATTTACATGTTTTAGCTGAGTCTTTCTATAAAATTTCTCCACAGCGATCTTAATTGCTGACACACATTATTTAGAATCTAAATTACCAATAATTGGTAGCTTGGTAATGCTTGTAAAACTACTTTAGTCAATATTAGACGAGTTGGAAATTTGAGTGCCCTGAAAGTCCAGTTATTCACTTTACAACAAGTTCTTTCTATAAGTTCTTCTCATATAAAGACCCTATTGTAGAAAAATGCAAGTGATATTCCTAAATACTTTGAAGGTAGGTGACCTTTATTAAAACCCAGGGTTTGACTTACCCTGATCTTAACCATCATTGGACAATTGAATATTTTTTGTTTTGTCTAGTTCCTAAGGCTTCCACAAAATTTTGTAAAATCCTACCCATTATTTTTACCTCTCTTTGGGTAGGTAAACAAAATAATATAACTTCATCAACAAACTATTTATGAGAGAGAGGAATATTTTCCCCATAAAGGTGGATACCATAGATATGTACCGATTCACCTACTTTTTGAAACATTTGACCAAATCCTTAGATATCTAAAATAAATAGGAATGGTGATAGAAGATCACCCTGCTTGAGTCCTCTAGAATGATGAATAGTCTTAGAGAGTGAGCCATTAATCAAAATAGAGAAAAAAACAGATGAGATAAGGGACATCCCACTCTATCCATTGTTCAGAGAAACCATAAGCTCGGAGAACCTGGAATAAGAATGTCCAACTAATTCTATCATAGGCATTTGATAAGTCTAGTTTAATAATCATACATGGGCATTTTGAATACCTCAAAGAATGAATAATTTCTTGCACCACAATAACGCCATCCACAATTTGACGTCATTCTACAAAACCAGTTTGAGATGGGGAGACTAATAATGGAAGGATATGTTTCAATTGATTAAATATTACCATTGAAATAATTTTATAAAGCACGTTTCATAGACCAATTGCTCTGAAACCCTCCATACTTTCCGAGCGAAATAATTTTGGGGCTAATGCTAGGAATGTAGTGTTGAGTGTTGGATGCAATGATCTCTACTGTCTTGATTCCTCAACTACTTCTTGAATTTACTTGCCTAAAAACCCCCAACATTCCTGGAAGAAGTCTGTCGTCAATCCATATGGTCTGGGTTCCTTGTTTTTAGGCATGTTCATGGGTGAATGCATGAAGGTGGGTTACACTTTCGTGAGAAACGCGCTCGAAAATTTCACTCTCTTAGAAGTTTGACTGAACTTTTGAAATTACTTCGGTCGAAATTTTTTTGTCGTTAATCGAACTTATTCTGCCATTTACGTTGACGACAACGATAACCGGATTTTTGGCTGGAGGCGAATAAACCAACGTCAAAAGTTCGGTCAAACTTTTAGTTCAATCGAAATTTTTAAAAAGTTTGGCCGAACTTTTTTTTTATAAATGTAGCGACTCTCAGGTTGGAAGAATATTTCCGTCATTTTTTGGTTTTTGACTATTGTTGCATCTGTGCTCATCCTCTCTGTGTCTGTGCTCGTCTAGGTATTCTTCGGAAGCATCGTTCTCTGTGTAATTGATCTCTATATAAATTCGTAATTCAGAAGCGTCGTTCTCTGTGTAAATTCATGATTCACGTTCTCTGTGTAATTGATCTCTATGTAAAGTCATGATTCACGTTCTCTGTGTAAAGATCTGTTGTGTTTTTAATGATTTCGTTGCTGAAAGTCATGATCTATGATGGGATTCCATTCCACTTGTATTACCAATAAGAGTTGTTGAATTTCAATACACAGAGCCTATGTATCGTGTACTACTAGATCATATATTGGACGCATTCATACATCACCTACATACCAACTTATGTGTAATCAAAATTCAAATTTAACACATATTATCGCACTTCACCTACTCATTATTTTACTGCCATCACACATACATAATTACTTCATCAATCTACATACACATAGAATTTGTGTACTAACAAGAAACACAATTTCTAACAGTGTAAGCATTACTCTCTTTACTTTGTTAATTTACTAACTTGGTCAAGATATCAACAGTTTGATCCTCTGTGCTACAAAATTGGACTTCCACTTGTCTTTCGGCTATGAGATCCCAAATATAGTGATGATGAAATTCAATATGCTTGCTCAGACCCTCTCTAGCAACATGTTCAAGCATTACTGTTGTTAATTTCTTAATTTTTCTTTACTTATTGACTTGGTCAAGATATCAGTAGTTTGTATCTCTGTGCTACAAAATCGGACTTCCACTTGTCTTTCGGCTATGAGCTCCTGAATAGAGTGATGATGAACTTCAATATGCTTGCTCAGAGCCTCTCTAGCAACACGTTCAAGCATTACTGTCTTTAATTTCTTAATTTTTCTTTACTTACTGACTTGGTCAAGATATCAATAGTTTGTTCCTCTATGCTACAAAAATGGACTTCCACTTGTCTTTCAGCTATGAGCTCCTGAATATAGTGATGATGAACTTCAATATGCTTTCTCGGAGCCTCTCTAGCAGCACGTTTAAGCATTACTGTCTTTACTTTCTTAATTTGTCTTTACTTACTGACTTGGTCAAGATATCAGCAGTTTTTTCCCCAGTTCTACAAAATCATACTTCCACTTGTCTTTCGGCTATGAGCTCCTGAATATAGTGATGATGAAATTCAATATGCTTGCTCGGAGCCTCTGTAGAAACATGTTCAAGAATTAATGTCTTTACTTTCTTAATTTTTCTTTACTTACTGACTTGGTCAAGATATCAGCAGTCTGTTCCTCTAGGCTACAAAATAAGACTTCCACTTGTCTTTTGGCTATGAGCTCTCAAATATAGTGATGATGAAATTCAATATGCTTGCTCCGAGCGTGAAATATTGGGTTCTTTTATAATCGGATAACAAATTTCTCAATGTTTGTTAAAATTTAATCCATTGCCTTGCTTTCTTCAACTACAACCACAAAGGTGAAGTGTAAAATTTGAAACCAAGCAGAAAATATCTAAATTAAACTTGTGTCTTAAATTCTGTCTCTTCTTCCAATGTATTGTTACTTGTGCTCTGTCCCACAGTATTCTCAATTTCCTCACTCTATCCACCTTATGATTCTTGCACGTTGTTGTGATTAGTTTCTTCCTCTTCTTGTTTATTGTTGTTGGTCTCTTCTTCCTGAGTTTTGTTGTGATCACTCTAGCTCTTGCAGCTACTCGTAGTGGCTTCCTCCTATTCTTCTCATTGCTAAGTTAATTTTTCTGGAAAAACATATCCAAGATTGCATCTCTACTTCCTTTCTTTTACCACATTTGTTGTACAATACCACTACAATACATAGAATCACTTTCTATTTGCTAGACTTATATACAAAGGTTAGATGCTAGATTTTAGATGTTAATATTGAAATAAGGGCATTTTTTACAGAATGAATTTTGTCTCTTCTTCCTGTGTCTTGTTACTTGTGCTCTATCCCACAGTATTCTCAGTTTCCTCACTATGTCCACCTTTTGATTCTTACACGTTGTTGTGATTAGTTTCTTCCTGTTCTTGTTTATTGTTGTTGGTCTCTTCTTCGTGAGCATTGTTGTTATCACTCCAACTCCTGCATCTACTTGTAGTGGCCTCCTCCTCTTCTGATCGTTGTTGAGTTAATTTTTCTGAAAAAACATATTCAAGATTGTATCTCTACTACCTTTCTTTTACTACATTTTTTGTACAATACATAGAATCACTTTATATTTGCTAGACTTATATACAAAGGTCAGATGTTAGTTTTTAGATGTTAGTCTTGAAATAAGGGAATTTTTTGTAGAATCAATTATTGTGAGTATTGGAAATAACATAACATTCAAAGAAACACTAACCGAGAATAGTAAAAATATGGGGCACTTGGAACTAGAATTTTTATCTCTGTTCTCTGCTTTTTCAGTGTGACTTGGTCTTCAGTAAACTAGGTATTAAGAGCAGGTATTTTGGAGTTCATTTTAATTTAATTATTTTTTCCTGAATTATAATATTATTTTAGAATGAGAAATTTTGTATAATAATTTATTAGTTTAAATGATTAATCTTGTTGTAATAATTGGATTGATTTATTGAGAATATTTTTTTCCTGAATTGAAATATTATTATAGAATGAGAAATTTTGTATACTAATTTATTAGTTTAAATGATTATTAGATCTGGTTGTAAGAATTGGGTTGATTTATTGAGAAGAAATCCCTGAGTAAAATAATATTTCCAGATTCGTTTACCCACTATTATATAAAATTGTTTCAAGAGATATATGAGCAAGTAGCATTGGATCGACCCGCAAATTTTTTTTATCAACTCATCAACTTATATGTCATTATACAAGCATCAACTCGGAAATTTAGTTGTCAAGCCTCCCAAAAATAACAAAAAAAAATGTGGCAGGACTTCAAAATTATCCTGATGGTTGTACACAAGGATAGTTTGTTTAGTATTTATGTAATTTTATTCTAAATTCTACAATATTTAAAAATTTTGATTTATAAGTGAATTTAAATAAATAGTTAAATTTTTTAAATATTTATGAGATTCCTAAAATATTTTAAAATCTACATAAAACTACCTTTACAAAAGAGAGTTTTTGTTTTCCTTTGAAATCCTATTGCTTCAACCAAGAAGAGCAGGGGAATGCATTCTATTTAGCCTTTCATGAAGTGTAGGCACCTATAGACTCTTACTACCAGTTCATGCCAATAGCAGCCTCAAGTCACTCAATAGCTCATTGAAATCAAGGCATATCACATGGTTCTCGTGTCATCATAGTAGAATTCTCCTTGTGCTTTCTAGTTTATAGAAGCCATCATCTGTCCATACTATACAGATCCATCATCTCACCTGTATCATAAACATAAAGTCACCATGAGATGTTCAAATAAAAAATTGAAATCTATATAATTTAGAAACCAGATTGAACAACTATGAGATTATTATCATAATGCTTGGAGCTTGTATGTAGTATCAACTAGTATTCATTATGGGATTACATATCCAATCAATTTCTACCTGCAATTTTTCCTCCCTCATATAATTTTCATTTAGCCAAACAACTGTGAGTATTCAAGCATATAAAATTTCATTGCCATATTTCCAGTAGCTTTTGAAATGATCTTAGAATTATGACATACCGTTCATTCCATTATTTTAAGCTATAAACATAATAAATGCCAATAAGTTTCATTAGCTATATATGCATTACTATAATAGACAAGCATTCACACAGTGCATTCAAACATATGCGGTAATACTCATTTATTCAAAATCAAAATTTTCACATCCGCATAGTATACTTCATACAAATTCATACTTCTTTCACATTCACCACACTCACTCACTACACCCTTGCATGACATTGAATACCACCCCATGTTGCATTCATATTCAATCCATCTTGATCTATGTATCCTGGCTAACTCTGTATCATTGTCTTCATCATCTTCACTTCCTACAGATTTTACACATCCTCCAGGCATCTAGACTTACATCTGCTATAATAATTACAATATATACCATGTCATACTATACTCCTTGACCAACTTAAAAATTCACTCAACTATTCAACACATTTGGACACCTTCTTCTTCAATCACCAAACACGAGGAATTTACCCTCCTTTCATTTCTCAATGATCCCTAAAGAGCCCTTCCTTTCACTACTGAATAGTCCCTCAGGAAACTCTTCCTTCTCTTAACCAACTAAACATGAAATATTATCATATGAATGCATAAAAAATATTTTTTCAGAATTTTGAAATGTCCTCTAGGATTCCTTCCTTTACCATACCCCTACCTGGGAATCAATTCACATACATGCATTCACATGTCATCGCATACATATCAATTGAGATATTGAAGCATAACTCAAGGAATTGTTACCCAATTCCTTTTATCTCACATGATATATTGGCATGAACAATTCATACCTGTATGGTTTCCATCAATATATCTAATGTTACCAGATCAGCTAATGCCCCTTTGTTGATCAATGGACAATGGACATATGTTTTCCTGAAGTTAAATATTTTTTTCTAAATTCCATTCCTACATCATTATATAACAACTTAGAGTCTATAGAGTTTTTGAATCTAAAAAAGTTTGAATAATGTTATCATTTCATTGGTTGAAAAATCGATATCACATTGTAATGAAATTTATACCAGCCACTGAATCGATAGCCTTCACTTTACAAGGTCGATTGTGCTTGGAATAGACAAATTCAACTACCTACTAAAGTGATAGGCCTTTGCCCAATAGGTTCGATTGCATTTGGAAGTGACAAAGTTGAATAAGTACCCCACTAATGACGACTTAAACAACTTAATAACTAACAAACCAACGAATTTTGGTACTTTGTTACGTTTTTGCATGCTCATAGTCACCAAGTTGAGAACTATTCAGTTCCATGCCAAGCCACACTATTCTTCCACTTTTATTTTTTGACAAAAAAAAAATCAGAATTAACTTTGGAAATCGAAAAAAATTACAATTAAAGTTTATTATACATGTATGCATATTTTTTTTGTTAAATTGTTCTGATTTTTGTTAAAATTTTAAATTGTTTTTCTTTAAAATTGAACTCTGTTAAATTGTTAAATTACATGTTTAAAATAACGAATTAAATTTTATTACTCTGCATAAATTTTTCACCTACTGTTGTTTAAATTTTTTATTACCATCAACGAGTGGAATTTTTCCTGGATGATATCAACCAGTGGTATTTTTCTTGTCATATCATCTAGACCATACTTCTGTTTACAATGCCTGCATTTACACAATTTACATATAGTACAACTTTGCATTTTCATCTGCTTCTCATCTCTTTCAAAACTTTCTTTTGACTCTGAGAAACACTGGAAGTTGACATAGTTAATGTCCATTTCACAGAAGGTAAAATTTTCATGATATTCAATATAATCGTTTTCCTTGCAACCTTCCTCTTCTACATTCCAGGTTTGCAGGATTTCTGGACCCTACTCTTTGGTGACAACTCCATTTTGTTGGAAGATTTGCTGCCCTGTCAGAATTGTAGGCACAAACATAGATTGTCAGCAGTTGTATCAATGGGTGAATGTAAAATTTCATCCTCTGCCTTAGGAAAATCATCACCTCCTATGCCCAACAACACCATTGACATTATTGACATCAAAAGTGCCACCAGTTGCATATGTATCATAGTTTTGTGGAGTTAATGTCTTTTTATTTTAAACATATTCCGTTGATTTAAACTTTAGTTTTGGATGCATTGTTTCTTTGTTAGACTCACTCCCAGCTCTTGTATTTCATGGCCTAAGTGCAACACCACATTCTCTGTTATCATTATCATAATTGTCACACAAGCTTGCCAGTTTATGGTTTCAACTTTGTCATCATCATCTTGCCAATGGTTAAAAACCATGTCTTTTGTGGATGGTGCATCTAAGAAGTGATCAATACTATTTTTCTCAAACTCTGAGTACAAAATATGTTCTGCTAAACCTCATTGCTTTTTTGAGCAATCAGATCTCTGACAAAGCCAATTCAGGTTTGGGAAGGGAGATATGAAAATTATCATAAACTGGTTAGTTATTAAAACATAGTATTTATGATTTGCCTCTGATCTTACTCTATTTTTCTCAAAGAATATATCCAAATTCATTTGGGAATCATGTTTAATGTTGATTTTTTCCTTCAAATGTGTAGTACTTTCTTCAACAATGCTAGCAATGTTGTTATTCTTGAATTTAAAGCATAAAAAATCACTTAGTGTAGCAACAACATTATTATCACGATTGGGGGTCACACCATCTTCCACGCAGTCTCTTTGATCTGGTGAGCTCCAATTTTAGGATGTGTTGTTACTCATTCTCATTGGCAGTAAACTATTATGGTTAGGATATACCAACACTATAATTTGTGACTTCTACAATTTTAAGGACTCTTAAAGCAATATCTTGAAGAGTACATGGTGATTTTCCAACTTATTTTCTTAGTAATAGATCTGTCCTTGAGTTTCTAATTCTTGAATTATCATTTGAATCATAATCTTCTTAAAGCAATATCTTTAAGATTACATGGTACTTTTCCAACTTCTTTGTTTAGTAACATCATCTTCCACGATGTCTCTTTGATCTGGTGAGCTCCAATGTTTTCCAGCTTCTTTGTTTAGTAACATCATCTTCCACATTGTCTCTTTGAGCTAGTGAGATCCAATGTTTTCCAACTTCTTTGTTTAGTAACATCATCTTCCACGCTGTCTCTTTGATCTGGTGAGCTCCAATTTTTTTCAACTTCTTTGTTTAGTAACATCATCTTCCACATTGTTTCTTTGATTTGGTGAGCTCCAATGTTTTGAAGGAGGTTTATTGGATTTTCGTTAAGAATTTCCAATAGCTGGGTTGTCCTTTTTAATAGCAAGGATGTTTTCAAAATCACATCTGTCATGCTAGTCTCTTTTTCCTTGCTCCATGTACATGTAATTTCTCCCATAAAATTTAAGGCATTTACAATAAATGTTAATTTAATGATTTAATGAATTTGTTTTTTTTCAGGGATAAAAAATCCCACTAAACATGGTTGAAAAGTGGACATTATGCATAAATGTTTCCTGTTATCCCAATCCAGGGAAAGAAGTGATTACGTATGTGCTATGCAATATTGCGACTAACAAAGTCCTCCAAAGGAAAATGAATATACCTAGAAGAACAATAAACAATGAATCATATTATACTGCATTGATAGAAGGTTTGGGAACTGCTAGGGAGTATGGATCAAATGGAATTGTAGTTTTCACCAATTCTGAACTTGTATGCAACCAGATGAAAGACGTGTACCAAGTTAAGAAGGAAAGGCTAAAACAACTGCATGGAAAACAAACAATATTGTTGGACGATTTAATCATTTAGTATAAGACATTATGCAAATGTTAATAAGATGTCTGGTGATCTATTGTATGGGGCAATGCCAAATCAAGATTCATCTGTCAAAGATGAATTAGTACTGTATGGGGCAATGCCAATAAGATTCATTTGTCAAATATGAATTAGTGTTGAGACACTCTTCTTCAAAATTCAAAGATGAATTAGTGTTGAGACACTCTCCTTCAAAATTTATTGATGTACATTGTAAGATATCTTTGATATGTGTATGTTTTTTACTTATAAATGCGTCATTTTTAATGACCATGTGTTTTTTTCAATTATATACCAAGTGTGCTCCCACCATGTAAGCACAAATAAAGTGTGTTTTACACATCAATTTGTGCTTTGAAAGTTTCGTGTTTTACATAATTTGTGTTCAAGTTGTGCTCCAACTTTTGTGTAAATTACATCAATTTTTAAATTTTTGTTTAAATAAAGTGAGTTTTACACAACAATTTTCTCTTTTAAAGTTTTGTATTTTACATAATTTGTGTTCAAGTTGTGCTCCAACATTTGTGTAACATCAATTTTTTGGGTTCTTTTGATTTTTTTTAAATAGTAATTTTAAAAATAATTGTAAATGCACGAGGTAACTTTTTAAACATCATGTATCTATATATTTGTAGATATATCCATATATATCATGGATGATCATTTTCCACATGATTCTTCGAGGCTTTAAAAATTATGTGTATCTATGTAACTGTAGATATCCATATTATATATATCATGGAGGATGATCATTTGGCACATGATTCTTCGAGGTGAACATCAATAGAGTTCCATGCCTCTATGAGAGAGGGGGATCATGGATCAAGGGATGTTCATGGTATTTATATTAAATGTGCAGGCTTTTAAATGACATTTGAATATATAATCTTATCCCCATACATACATGTATACATGTGGAATTGATTTTTTATTGAATATATAATTTTATCCCCATGTACATAAATGTATAGATATGGAATTGATTTTTTTTTATCAATTTTGAGAGTTAAATTAATTTTTAATAAAATTATTTTTTTAGGAGTTCGGAGGAAAATAGTATATACTCAATCAAAGGAGCTTAGCCATGGTTCACGCAATCATGGTATGGTTCACACAATATACTCAATCATACATGTATGTATTTATATGTATGTATATACTTTTGAATTGATTAGAAATTCATATTTTTTTATGAAGCTTCCCTCTCACCGTGTGAGGGTGTGGTGGCCAATCAATAGGTGGTGGCCAATCACGTGAGGGTGGTGGTACGCATTCCCCTGGTGGCCAATAAATGGGTGGTCATGTTGGTTCTCAACCATATCAGGGTGGGCATGATGCTGCTTAACCATCTTGAGGTGGCCATCAATTTAAATATTATTTTAATTTAATTATTAATTTGTTAAATTATTTATATAAATTTTTTATGGCTAAATATCAAATTTGTACAAATTTGTTCACATGTTTTTTTATTTATACATAATTTTATATATTGATGCAGAGGGTGAAAATGTTGCTCGAAAAATACATAGGCTAGATTGTGTTATTCAAGAAGAAGGTTGTACACCAACCACAACTTATCCTTCTGAAATTTCTGATTTACCTTGGGAAACAAACATCCAACAATGCACATTACAAAGGTGTGAACATCTTTATTCAAAATTGAAGAAAGATCTCTGTCTTTGAAACTCCCTGTTGAGAGTCGAGAAAGCTTAGAAATAGTTACGCACTCTTTAAGCACACTTGTAGATGTTTACAAAAATCTTGGGCCAACCACTGATACATTTGTAGAAGTGATGAGGAAAATAAAGGAAATAGTGATGGGTCCCGATACATGGGATGATGTTAAAAACAGTTACAAAAGAAATTGAAAAATCTATGTTTAATTTCAAAGAAGGGAAAAAAAGAAAGATGCTAAAGGTGCAATATTTCAAGCACCCTGATATAGCTTTTAATTTGTATGATAGGCACATTTCTGCCTATGGAAGACTACCATGGAACGACAGGGTTGCTCTTTATTTTGAAAAATTATTTTATGCGGAATTATTTTTGAGAATGAAACTCAATTATAATGACCTTCCCTCTGAATTTTTTTGTCCTGGGAAAGGTCGATTATGTGGCTGTAGGGGCGCTAAGTGTGATGTTGAGTTGCCTCTCCCCGGGCCACCATTGGTAAGCCTAACTCTTCGTGTGGAAACTTTTGCGGTCAGAGATGGAAACTTGGTGGAATTGATATTGGTATGAATTGAAAAAGAGCACGAGAGAATACACATGTTAATTTTTTGTATATTACAGATGATGAGATAGACATCATGAGCATTGAAGAGCTTACAACATATGCAAAGCTTTGTCGCAATGATTGGCAGGACTTAATTATTCATGAGGAAGAGGGCATGGGATCAATATGTGTGAATGGTTAGGGTGATTATTTTAATGTAATTTGTAATTTACATATACATGTTTATTTGTATATGTTAATTTAAAAAAAATGTATCATATGTTCACCATTTGCAGTTAACACACTTGATGAACGAAAATTTTGATAATATCATGGTCGAAGGTTCAGGTTCTTGCAATCAAGATGATATGTTGGGAAATGTTAGAGTTTTTTAAGTGTTCAGGATGTTGATTTTTGAGATTCAACAAGATGATGATCCTAGTGAAAATTAAGCACCTACACTAGGTGGGGCCCACAAGCTATTTTTAGGTGTATGTCTATTTTTAGAATGGATGAGAAAATTATATTTATAGTGGAAGTATATTTAGAGATGTTGAGAAAATTATATTTATAGATGATGTTCTATTTTTAGATGTATGTGCGAAGTCTATTTATAGATTGCCTGTCTATTTATAGATGCATGTTGACTATTATTATCCCTTAATAATAGTTGGACAATAAATATTAATTTATTCTCATGGAGCACTTGAAATCGGTTAGGCTGAGCAATGCATGGCATAAATCACTTGTACTTGGTTCAGTTAAATCATGTGCTAGAGTTCAGTTACATGTTACTGATCCTAGGGAGGGCAGAAATGGGATGAGAAAATTATATTTATAGTGGAAGTATATTTAGAGATGTTGAGAAAATTATATTTATAGATGATGTTCTATTTTTAGATGTATGTGCGAAGTCTATTTATAGATTGCCTGTCTATTTATAGATGCATGTTGACTATTATTATCCCTTAATAATAGTTGGACAATAAATATTAATTTATTCTCATGGAGCACTTGAAATCAATTAACTGAAGCGACAAACCAGTTAGCTGAAGGAATTTCGAGTTATAAGGTTGGTTGGTGGGACATGAAAGTGGACTTAGTTGTAACTGAGTGATTCGAAGTTGTAACAGAGTTGGATGTGTAGTTATGTGTGTTGAAAAGTAGTTTAACTCAGTTAAGTGAGTTAAACTCAGTTGTGCTAGTTGTAACTGAAGATATGATAGTGAGAGATCAATGAATTAAATATTAAATTAATTCACATGGAGTGATAGCACATGCAACTGAAGATTTACTACTGTTAACTACATGCATGTCAGATCTAGTGGAGACCCAGTTGAGAGGTAGGTGAAAGGGACAGTTGACTTTCAGTTGTACTATATTGGATTTCACTCTTGCAAGCCAAACACACATTGCATATGCTCATGAGGATTGCGTAGCCAAGGAGGGTATTATTGCATCAAATTGGTCTTTGTAATCAACTTGGATTACGCAGTGGAGGCAGGATTTTGTGAGGCAGAATATTGGCTAAGGCATTTGCCAAATTTCTGCATGACAGTGTGAGACGATTGTTTATTGTATTGAGAGCCCTTGGAGTAGAGTTTTGTATGATATTGTTTCATGATCCGTGATATATAAATAATATATGATAGTGGGGTTTTTAGCTTTAAGATTTCTCGGTAAACATCTGTGTTATGTGTGAATGATCTTTCTTCATGTCTTTGCAATTGGTGATCATGTTTTAAATTTCTACAAATATTTTTGTAGAAGCAATTCTGTATTTAAAAGTGGCATATAATTAATATATCAGGAGAATCCAAGAAATACATACTTGTATTAAAATTTCTACATGGTATCGGAGCACAAAAGATTGCAATTTTGAAGCAGGAGCTAAGTTTGTTGGTGGAAAAAATTCGAATTTGTTGCAAGAATTTCTTGGTGCGACAATTGAGTAAACATCGAAATGGATTTAAATGGCTTGTGGCTAGAGTATGCACTCGAGGGTAGCTTAATCAAAATTTATTGGAAGGACAAGATGGAGGCGGTGCTTGAAGATAATGGCTTGAAGGAATTCATTGACAGTGATGTTAATAAGCCCACTTCGATGATGCTACATTACTTTACGCATGGCAAAATAAAGTAGCGAAGACAAGAAGGATTCTGTTGGAAGGTGTACGCGACCTTATTGTCTCAAGCCTTCATGGGAAACCCACTCCATATGCTATGTGGAAGGCTTTGACAGATCTTTTCCAAAGCAATAGTGACAATAGGAAATTGGCGTTGAAGGATAAACTCAGAAAGATTAAGATGGAAAAGGGAGATAATATTCCAAAGTATCTCACAAAGTTTGTCCAATGTCGGGATGAACTGGGGAGTGTGGGAATCACTGTTGCCGATGATGATTTGGTGAGCTTGGCTCTCTTGGGACTTCCTAAGATTTGGCACAGTTATCAAGACTCTGTCAATAGATGGGAGAAAGTGCCGGATTGGGAACGACTGTGGTCGGATCTAATGCAGGAGGAGTTGAGGTGGAACACCAGAGATGGCTCTTCATAAAAGCATGATGATGAAGAGGATTTTACTTTGGCTGCCAAGGTAAGGAAAGGGAAGGGGAAGAAATTCCACTCAAAATCAGAGTCTAAAGGCAAGAAGCTAGATTTGTCCAAGGTGAAGTGTTTTCACTGTCACGAACATGGACAATTCGCCACTAATTTCCCACAAAAGAAGAAGAACAAGAAGGTAGTTGGAGTTGTAGTTGGTGAGGCCCTTGCCTCACAATTTGAACTTGATTTCTCTTTGATCGCATGCTTGGTATCAAGCGCAATGGGATCGGTGTGGTATCTTGATAGTGGTGCTTCCTTCCACGTGACAGGAGATAAGGATCTTTTCAGTGACTTGGAGGAGAAAGATCTCTAGATGAAAACGACATTGGTACCATTACCTTTGAGAGGGAGTCAGGTAAACCATTTCAATTGAAATATGTTATGCATGTTCCAGGTCTGAAGAAAAACTTGGTCTCAGTCGTGATGTTGGAGGACAAAGGCTATGATGTTGTTTTCAGAAATGGAAAAGATTTCTTGCGACATAAAATAACGGGTCAAGCCAAGAGGATAGGGATTCGAGTCAAGAATCTCTATAAGCTGGAGGTAGAAGGCTACACTGCCATGATGGTAAAGGTGAAAAAGTGGTGAGCCAGGATGAGGGCGAATTATGGCACAGGCGATTAGGCCATATTCATCATGGAGCCTTGAAAGTCATGCCGAAAATATTTACTGGACTTCCAATGGGAACACTTTCTCAGTTAGATCAGTGCAAGGGTTGCGCCATGGGGAAGTATGTAAAGTCCACTTTTCATGAAAAGGAGAATCGTGCTTCAGTGATCATGGAGAGAGTTCACATAGATGTGTGTGGACCATTCTCGGTTGCTTCAACAACAAAACAAAAGTATTATGTTATTTTTGTTGATGAATTTTCTTGTAAATGCTGGATATTCTTCATGCAGAAGAAGGATCAAACATTCTGAAAGTTCTTTGAGTTTAAGGCATTGGTTGAGAAAGAGTCGGGGAAGCAAGTGAAGGCTCTACAGAGCGATAATGGTGGAGAATACATCTCGAACGAATTCAAATACTTCTGTAGCAAAGAAGGAATTCGAAGAGAACTCATAGCGTCTCATAACCCACAACAAAATGGTGTTGCAGAGAGGAAGAACAGAATGATCGTGGGTGCAGTACAAGAAATGCTGCATGATCAGGGCCTACCAATGCATTTGTGGGTAGAAGCATGCAACACTACGGTTTATGTGTAAAACTGTTGTCCTCATAGAGTACTTGGAATGAGTACACCTGAAGAAGCTTTCACTGGTAAGAAACTAGATGTTTCTCACTTTAAGATTTTTGGCTCATCTATTTATGTGCATGTGACCAAGAACGCCAGGAAGAAGCTGGAGCCAACTGCTGAAGTTGGTATATTTGTGGGGTACATAGAAACATCCCATAATTATCGTGTGTATTTTCCTAATAGTAATATGATTGTTATGCGACATGATATAAAATTCGATGAGGGGAAAGCCATGCGGTTGTCACTTGAGAGGGAGCTGGACTTGCATGCGGAGGAGGAAATGTTGGTTCCCAAATATGAGTCTCTAGATGTAGATCAACCACAAGAAGAGGTTCATGGAGTGGAGGAGTCCACTCATGCAGAGCCAAATATCATAACTGGCAGAAGGCGTACCACAGAAGCTGAGAGGCTAAAACTTGATGCGGCACAGAATGTAGGAGTCCCTACTTCACCGTGCAGACAAAGACAGTCTCCTGACCGATTCACTGGATACATGGCTCTCATGAGAAAATGTATTGTGACTGAGCCATATTCCTTTCAGGAAGCAGTGCAGGAGCCTACATGGGTAAATGCAATGGTGGAGGGGTATGACTCCATTATCAGAAACAGTGCTTGGGAAATTGTTCCAAGGCCGGTTCATAAATCAATGGTAGGTTAAAGATGGATCTACAAGGTAAAGCAAGCTGCCAATGGGAGTGTTTGGAAATACAAGGCCAGATTTGTGGCTTGGGGCTTCTCACAGATCGAGGGGATTGATTATGAAGAAACCTTTGCACTTGTCGCACGGTATTCTTCCATAAGGACCATCCTTGCTCTCTCAGCGTAGATGGGTTGGCACATTCATTAGATGGATGTGAAGACTACATTCCTTGATGGGATCATTGAGGAAGAGGTGTACATTGAGCAGCCTGAAGGATTTGAGATCTTCAGCAGCGAGTCACATGTGTGTAGACTCAAAAGAGCGTTGTATGGGCTGAAGCAAGCACCCCGTGCTTGGTACACGGATCGACAACTATTTCCCCAGAATTGGCTTCACCAAGGGTGAGGTGGATGAAAACCTATACCAAATTGTGGTGGAGGGTAATATTTCAATAATTGTTCTTTATGTTGATGATTTAATACTAACTGGTGATGAGTAGCTGATACACTCATGCAAGGAGGACCTTGCAAAGGAGTTCGAGATGAAGGATATGGGCCTCCATCATTATTTCCTTGGATTGGAAATATGGCAGTGATATGGTGAAATTTTTGTATCTCAAGGAAAGTATGCAAGGGAGATACTGGGTAAGTTTCACATGGAGGGTTGCAAACCCATGGATACTCCTCTTCCAAGAAACTAGAGGAAAGAGGACGATACATCTAGAGAGGTAGTGGATTCTACTGTCTATCGATAGTTAGTGGGTTCGCCAATGTATTTAGTGAATACAAGACCAGACATATGCTATGCGGTGAACCAGCTTAGTCAAGCGATGGTTAAGCCTACCAAGATCTTTTGGAAGGGGGGCAAGCATGTCATGAGATACCTGAGGGGCACATCTAAGTATGGCTTGTGGTACAAACAGATGGATGAGGTAAATTTGCATGGCTTCATGGATGCAGATTGGGTGGGAACCCAACGGACAAAAGGAGCACATCAGGAGGGGTCTTCAATATCGGATCTACAGTTTTTTCTTGGTACAGCAGGAAAAAAAGATCCGTGGCACTCAGTTCAGCGGAAGTGGAATACATGGCAGCAATCCAAGCTGCATGTGAGGCTATCTGGATGAGAAAGATCCTGGTTGGTTTGGTTGGTTCTCATTTAGATTCTATAGTGATTCATTGTGATAATCAGAGTTGCATTAAACTCTCGATTAATCCTGTGTTTCATGATAGATCTAAGCATATAGATATTTGGTATCATCATATCAGAGATTATGTGCAACAGAAGATCATGTTGCTTCAGTACATTCCTATGGAAGATTAGGATGCAGATATTCTGATGAAGGAGATCACTAGGAGAAAATTAAATACCATAGAGACAGGATCAGGGTGAAGGATAACCCTTTCTTGTTGAGAGGGAGTGTTGAGATTCAACAAGATGATGATCCTAGTGAAAATTAAGCACCTTCACTAGGTGGGGCCCACAGGCTATTTTTAGGTGTATGTCTATTTTTAGAATGGATGAGAAAATTCTATTTATAGGAGAAGTCTATTTATAGATATTGAGAAAATTCTATTTATAGATGATGTTATATTTTTAGATGTATGTGCGAAGTCTATTTATAGATCACATGTCTATTTATAGATGCATGTTGACTATTATTATCCCTTAATTATAGTTGGACAATAAATATTAATCTATTCTCATGGAGCACTTGAAATCAGTTAACTGAAGTGGAAAACCAGTTAGCTGAAGGAATTTTGAGTTCTAAGGTTGGTTGGTGGGATATGCAAGTGGACTTAGTTGTAACTGAGTGATTCAAAGTTGTAACAAAGTTGGATGTGTAGTTATGTGAGTTGTAAATTAGTTTAACTCAGTTAAGTGAGTTAAACTCAGTTGTGCTAGTTGTAAATAAAGATACACTAGTGAGAGATCAGTGAATTAAATATTAAATCAATTCACATGGAGTGATCTCACATGCAACTGAAGATTTACTAATGTTAAATACATGCACGTCAGATCCAGTGGAGATCCAGTTCAGAGGTAGGTGGAAGGGACAGTTGACTATCAGTTGTACTATATTGGACTGCACTCTTGCAAGCCAAACACACATTGGATATGCTCATGAGTATTGCGTAGTCAAGGAGGGTATGATTGCATCGAATATGTCTTTGTAATAAACTTGGATTATGTAGTGGAGGCAGGCTGTTGTGAGGCAGAAAATTGGCTAAGGAATTTACCAAATTTCTGCATGACAGTGTGAGACGATTGTATATTGTACTGAGACCTCTTGGAGTAGAGTTTTGTATGATATTGTTTCATGATCCATGAAATATACATAATATATGATAGTGGGGTTTTTAGCTTTAAGCTTTCCTGGTAAACATCTATGTTATATGTGAATGATCTTTCTTCATGTGTTTGCAATTGGCAATCGTGTTTTAAATTTCCGCAAATATTTTTGTAGAAGCGATTCTGTATTTAACAATGACATATAATTTTTAGATCAGGAGAATCCAGGCAATACATATTTGTATTAAAATTTCTACATTGATGTACAATTATTATTCTATTATTATATTGCTATCATGATGACATATTTTTAAAATAAATAATTGTGTACACATGTCTGTATATAATTAAATGTTAACAGATTCTAATTCCGTCCAATGTTTTCGCAATGGAACCACCCTCTTCTTTCCTATTAAGAGATGTTCCAAATACACCGTCACAAGTATTCAATTTTTCACTTATGTTTAAGCTATAAATTGAAGTGAAGAAAAATGATATCTAGATCTTGAGTTATTTTATAGTTTTAAAATTTTTGAATTTTAGGTTTTTGGAGATGATTTTCGTTCTCCAATGATTGTTTTCGCAATGGAGCCACCCTCTTCTTCCCTATTAGGAGATGTGCCAAATCCACTGTCACAAATATTCAATTTTTCACTTATGTTTAAGTTATAAATTGAAGTGAAAGTTTCATTAAAAACTGAGATCTAGATCTTGAGTTATTTTACAGTTTTAAAATTTAGGTTTGTGGAGATGATTTTTGTTCAAAGACACCCTCTTCTTCCCTGTTCGGAAATGTGCCAAATCCACGTCACATATTCAAATTTTCACTTATGTTTAGGTTATAAATTGAATTGAAATTTTCATTAAAAAATGAGATCTAGATCTTGAGTTATTTTACAGTTTTAAAATTTTTGAATTTTAGGTTTGTGGAGATGATTTCTGTTCTCCAAGGACTTTAGAAATGGAGTGTATGATGGAGATAGGAACATCCAAACAATTTGAACAAGAAGTAGTCTAACTTTTTTTTAATATTATTGCATTAGTTTATGCATTTTCATTTGAAATTTTTTTAAATTGTAATATATATATATATATATATATATATATATATATATATATATATATATATATATATATATATATATATATATATATATATATATATATCTTTTTTTTAATATATATATATATATATATATATATTGTACAATTTATCGTGGAGGATGCATTGATACACGACCAACACGGGACAATGGAGGGTGAACTACATGAGGTATTGCATGATTTTTTTATTTTTTTCATTTTGTTTTTTTATGAATTTCTACAATCTCATTCAATTTTAAAACATTAAATTTTAATGTTTACACATTGTGTAGGTTCCCCATTCTTGAGATGATAGCACAAGAAGGCTCAGGAGGCTACCGGAAAATACATTGCAGCCAAATTCTCTATTTTATTGATGCACGTGCAACATTTTATTTGATAGATAGTCTTAGTTACTTTTCTATATAGATAGTCTTATTTATGCAATCATATTTATTTTTCTATATAACTTGATACTTGTAACACTATACATTGTTATATTTACTTTTATTGTCCATGATATAAATTTTAGACATATTTTACATTTTGGATAGTTGAACTACATTTCCTTTTATTGAATGAATTTAAATTTTGGATAGTTGTTACATTTGGCATGTGATCACATGTTGTTATATAATGTTAACTTAGATGATCTTAGATTATGTTTTGTTTTTAAAAGTTTTTGTTTTGTCACTTGTTATTTAAAATGAATCTAGATTGAAATTACAAATTACAAAACACATGTGGTACATGTTACACATTTGAACATGTGTGAATGTTATATAATTAGGATGTCTATTAAAAGTTATTTTTAGGTACATTTTGCATGATCATTTGTCATTTAAAACAATCATAGATTGCTTTACATATTTACATTCATGAATATGTAACAATTATTGAAGTACATTTGCATTTAGTTGTTACATTTTCCAGACATGATCACATGTTGTTATAATGAACTAACTTAGATGATATTAGATTATATGTTTTGTTTTTAAAACTCAATTTTTTTGTCATTTGTTATTTAAAATGAATCTAGATTGAAATTTAAAATTACAAAACACATGTGGTACATGTTAAATGCATTTTAACATGTATGAATGTTATATAATTAGGACATACATATATTAAAAGTGATATTTAGTTGTTCATTTTGCACATGATCACGTTTCATTTAAAACAATTATAGATGGTTAAATACATATTTAATTTCATGAATATGTAACAATGATTGAAGTACATAAATGCATTTAGTTGTTACATTTTCCATACATGATGACATGTTATAATGAAATAACTTAGATGATCTTAGATTACATGTTTTGTTTTTAAAACTCAAGTTGTTTTGTTATTTGTTATTTAAAATGAATCTAGATTGAAATTTCAAGTCACAAAACACATGTGACAAATGTTATGCATTTAACACGTGTGATTGTTATATAATTAGGATGTCTGTTAAAGGTGATATTTAGGTACATTTTTCATAATCATGTGTCATTTAAAACAATCATAGATGGTTTTACATATTTAAGTTCATGAATATGTAACAATGATTGAAGTAAATTTGCATTTATTTGTTAAATTTTTCATACATGATCACATGTTGCTATAATGTTAGCTTAGACGATCTTAGATTATGTTTTGTTTTTAAAACTAAAGTTGTTTTGTCACTTGTTATTTAAAATGAATCTAGATTGAAATTGTAAATTACGAAACAAATGTGGTACATGTTATGCATTTGAACATGTGTGAATGATATGTAATTAGGTGTAGATGTCTATTAAAGGTGATATTTAGGTACATTTTGCATGATCATGTGTCATTTAAAACAATCATTTATCTATGGTTTTACATATTTAAGTTCATGAATATATGTAACAATGAATGAAATGCATTTGCATTTAGTTGTTACATTTTGCATACATGATGACATGTTGTTATAATGTTAACTTAGATTCAATCTTAGATTAAATGTTTTGTTTTTAAAGTTCAAGTTTTTTGGTTAAATGTTATTTAAAATGAATCTAGATTGAAATTTAAAATTACAAAACACATGTGGTACATGCTAAATGCATTTGAACATGTATAAATGTTATATAATTAAGACATACATCTATTAAAAGTGATATTTAGGTGTACATTTTTCACACGTTCATGTGTCATTTAAAACAATTATAGATGGTTAAATACATATTTAAGTTCATGAATATGTAACAATGATTGAAGTACACAAATGCATTAGTTACATTACATTTTGAATACATGATGACTTGTTATAATGTTAACTTAGACTCAATATTAGATTAAATGTTTTGTTTTTAAAGCTCAAGTTGTTTTGTCATTTGTTATTTAAAATGAATCTAGATTGAAATTGCAAATTACAAAACACATGTGGTACATGTCAAATGCATTTGAACATGTATGAATGTTATATAATTAGGACACACTTATATTAAAGGTGATATTTAGGTGTACATTTTGCACAGGATCATGTGTCATTTAAAACAATCATGAATATGTAGCAATGAAAGAAAATTTGCATTTAATTCATACATTTTGCATTTGAAATGATTTTTATAATGTTTTAATATACAATACATATCGATGTATATATCTAAAAACAATCATAAAATTATAGGTGTTCATAGATGTGTCAAACAATCATAAAATTTTAAAATTGCATTAAAACATATCCAGTACACAAGGTTTTTCATTAATGTACATAGAAAATCTACTATGGATGTCAGTTGATAGAAAACTAGAAATAACAAAACACGTACCACACATTTTGCATTCAAGAATGAATATTATAATTTTCTTTAGATGTCTAAAACAAAATCATAACTTAACATTTTCATTACATAAAATATGCTAGATACACATGTACATTTTGCAATAATGACATAATGACATAAAATGTGCCAGAGAATGTATGAAATCGTTTAAGACCAGATAATCTACATGTATGTGTACATGTGTATAAATTACTTGTGTGCATGTGCCTAAACAATGTACATGTGCAAACACTTGTACATAACATAAAATATACATATTATAATAATGTAAAACTTAAGAATGCATAAAAAAAAAGCTAACAATTTCTAGTTGAGTTCTGTAAGTTCTAAAAGATGAATCCAAGGAGAAGAAATTGTTGGGTAGTTCAATAAAAAAAATTATAATGAAATTCCATCTTCAATGGTCCGTTCATGATCGAATTTTGACATTTTCCATTTCTTAATTTTCAAAATTTTCTTTGATTGAACTTCTATAAACTTTATGCATGCTGCACACACCAAGTGACTATATTGACAACTTATGACATCAGGTTCATAGCCTTGAAAGTAAAAAAAATCCTGACTTTGATGAGTTTGTTGGAAAAAAATAACATTTTAGTATAATAGACCCTCTGTCATATATAAACCCGGTATCATCATAGTTTTCCAATAATTTCATCTTTCCTTTAGTGCAACGCATCAAATAATACTTCACATTTTCTACGTTGTTAGTAAGTGCAACTACCACAAAAGCATCCTCTGCACAATAAAACAAACTTACATAAATTTAGATCATAATTAACATGAAAAATTAACTTTAAAATTAACATGTATACTTGATTTTATTATCTATTTCTAGATATCTATCATTTAAAATTAATTGAAATGTTACCTTCTCTAACAAGATTAGAAACTCAATCACCTTCAAATGATACTATAGTTTCCTCTGATTTCATTTCTTCAAAGTTTGCAATAGACAATTTCCCCTTTGTATTTAGTTCTGTATGTTTCCAATCTTAGACATTTCGTTTTCACAAACATCATTGGATCTCGTATTGTCTATGCAAACATGACAAAAACAAGAATATTTTTTTTAACAAATGCAAACACATTTTGGTACTTCTTTGTTTTAATTGAATGTAATTTTTGAGTCCCTTTGATTGTTTCAACATCATTTCCAATCGATCTATCTACATCTTGGACACCAATATGCCAAAAAATCCTATATGGAAAATTCAAATAAGAATATAAATATGTTATTCAAAATACAATAAAAAATAATCATTGTGATAAATAATGTTTAAATTAGAAATTGAATAAAAATGAGATCATGTATATTAAAGTTATATATATATATATATGTATGTATGTATGTATGTATGTATGTACATGTACCTTCGTACTTCCCTTAACCGGTTAATCTCATGGCTTAGTGCAGCAATGCATCATTGAACAACTTCTTCAACCGAGACAAGTCAGTGTGTAGAGTCGTCCATTTGAAATCTTCGAAGTGCTCATTTTATACATTCCCCTGCACCATCATGTTCTCCTTTTCCATGAATAGTCTCAAAGAAATTCCAACAATGTTTAATGCGTGTTTTCATATGAAGACGACATAACCAACAAAATGACCGTGAAGAGTTGAATTGACATGCACATCCATCTGACCATATCCAATGTTCATTAAATTTTATTTCATGACTTTTCAAGGAGACATAAATCTTTTCAAAACAATGTTGTACAAAATATGTATCATGTGTACGATCGTCACTGATATAAAAGTGATATTTGTCAATAACATGTTGATTTTCACTGGTGCTTTCTATATGATCAACATTTTGTTCAACGTGTCTATATAGAATATGGACAAGCATGGAGACTTGATCAGAATGATAGTATTCACTTTGTATTTATTTTTGTGGAACAAATGTGTAATTCTCTACAAAATCAACTATTGAAAAAATGGTACCTGGTGGAAAAAATTTACGGGATTTTTTGAATTGCAAGTCTTTCCATCAAGCTCTATGGGAATGCTTGGTGTATTTATAAATTTCCGTCTAAAATTTTCTCAAAAAATCTATCACAAAAATTTATTCTTCTTGTAAATCAATTTTTTTAGCACTTGTAGTACTACTTGAATCAATCCATGTATGAATATATTCATATCTCTTCCATTTCATTTTTACATTGGAAAATGATTGATCATTTATATCAATATGATATTTGTTGTGAAATAAAGTCAAATTTCCCTAATCATCACATTTTTTACCACCATTTCTTTTGGTAAAATAATTCATGGCTTTCTCTTGCACATAGAATTTGAGATATGAAATAATGGATAGTGGAAGGAGAGGGTGAATCTTTCCAAAAAAATTTACCAAAATTAAGGAATGTGTCATAATATAACTAAAATTTGCATACAATGATAGGTTTAACATACCATGGTATTTGTTGCACAAAAGCACTAATTGAGACATTAATTTCACGATTCTCTTTTATGAACTTGTTGAACAACTCTATCTGAGTGGTGTCCAAGATATATTTTGCATGCTCTTCGTACTGATTTCATGCTATTCTTCGTCACATCACATCCCTTGCTTTTGGTGAAACACGTGAATTTTTCATCCAATATTCATATATTATTTTTTTAACATCTTCTCCAAGTATATCTTTGTATGGTTACCTACAAATAACTATCCAACAAGTGAGTTTATCATTTACATCTATTTTCAATGAAAATTTCCGATGTTTGTGCAAATTTTTTCATGAGGTCCCTAATGCTTGTATTGTAGATTTTACCAAACAATTCTCTTTATTACTTGATGAAACCATTGCCATTTGTATTTCTCTACGTGCATCTAAATCATTTTTCTTTCTAGATCTTCCAATTTACTTTAGAGCATTATTTATATTTTGTATCACATTTCCTTCATTTTTTTTTTAAATCTTTTGTTGATTTTTGAATACCCAATAAAGTCGTAGCTTCTTTTAATTTATTTGATGTTAAGAGACTTTTCAAAATTTGGGCTTGAACTGCCACATTTTCATCTTTGAAGAACATATAAATAATGTGCTTAAAATGATAACATATAACATGGTCAGCTTTTTTATCTCCATATGTGTTAGTGTCAACATTTTCTAACATCTCATCATCGATATTGATTTCATATGTACATATTAGAATTAAATGTAAAAAATGAGTTTACATATTCAACAAATAATTAAATTAATAAATATGTATAATTTCAATAATTCACATTCAACATATATATACATACCCGGTGATTCAATTCCTTTACTTGAATTTCTTTCAACATTTCCAACATCTTCAATCATTGGTTCAATATCTCTTTCACTTTCATTTTCAAAAGTTTCTATCTCATCATTAATGTTTTGAGGAATATCTCTCTCTGTTTACGTTGCAAAGTATTTTTCAAATTAGTTCATTAAATAAAAATTAAGTTTCACAATACACTAGTTAAATTTTGAATATCATTTATAATATTTACATTTACATACCTGCTTCAACTTCTAGTTGAGGTTGATTTTCCCTTTCAATATTTGAGCGTTCTTCTCTTTTTTTTTTGTGATATTATCTCCATTGTTCTCTACGAGCCTCAGACTATCTTGTTCGATCATATTTTCTCTTGTAATTTCTTTGATTTCCCATGATAATTTAGTATGAAGCTCAAAAAATTTCCTTCAAAATCCTGTAAAAAACCCTCACTATCAAAATTTAGACAAAAATTCAATTAAAAAAAGCATCACAAAAGATTTAATTTTAAAAAAACTCACTTTAAAAATTCCGCCAAAAAAATGTCTTTTAAAAATGAAGCTTAGAATATTTTGTTCCAAGTCCTGCAAAAATATTTCACTTAAAAAATTAGACAAAAACTCACTTTAAAAAGTCATTATAAAAGATTTACTTCAACCCAAAATACTTAATCTAAAAAAATGTCACTTTTAAAAATACCTCCAGAAAATGTCATTTGAAAATCAAGCCCCAAAAACCTTTGCAAATTCAGCACAAAAAAATTCCTTTGCAAATTTAGCCCAAATAAAGAAATGTGTGAAAATAATGTTTCAGTTTTCGGCTACTTATATAGCTGCAAAATTTGTTTCTTTGGAGGGGCTTCATTGAATTTTCTGGCCAACATAATTTGCGAGCATAAGTTCGGCCAAACTTTTATAAAAATTTCGGCCGAACTTTTTTGTCGTTAAAACTAACTAGATGGAGTGGCAAAAAAAATTCGACCAAACTATTACAAATGTTTGGCCGACTAAAACATCTGAAACTACGATGCAGCTCGGCTCTGAACACATTTCTTCAACTTTGGAATGATTAAACTCTATCAAAATTTATGAATTAACTTTCAGAACCAAGAAAAGAATTTGCAGAATTCAATCTGCTTTCAGGAAATATAACTTTTATGGAATTTCATAGATATTTACTAATTTTAATTAATTTTGTAATAAAATGGGTGAAAACAATTTCTGAAGGTCATTATGATTCAATGAAATCAAAATTTTGTATCTCCCAAAATACATTGTCAAAAAATTGAAAAATTTATGGTGCATTACATTGGTTTGTCGTCTGTAATGGGTAGTTTTTAGATTTTTAGTCTATAACTAATATGTTGAGAAACTTGATGCGAGCTGAAACATATTCAAGATATGCATTTTTTTCATATTGGTTCAGTTCAAAAAATTCTAGTAATTATGACATGCATTAGTTGGTTTTGTAAATATAATTATACTGAAGTAGACTCTGTCTAGATTGTTGTAACACATTTTTTTTCTCAAAAATACAAATTTTTCAAAGAATACACCAACACGTCAAAACATAATTTTTTATGAATCCTTTGATTGTTAAAGAAAACACACTCAAAGAATTGTTAAGTTGACATATCAAATGTGAATAAAAAAATTCCAAAAAATAAGTAATAGAAAGCTAATAAAATTTTTGACAAGCTTTATTTTTATCGTAAAATGAAATTATAAACAAAAAAATTGTTTTGGCTTGCAGAAAGTTCAAGAACTTCTAAAAATGATATTTTTTTTCTCAAAAAAGGGAAAAAAGTGTAACCCAACTTCACATTTTCACCACTATTTAAACCTCAGACATGGATATTGGTCTCATAAACACAATATTTTTCTCACTATTAATCACTCTCATTATGTGTTGAATCACTGTATTTATGGCTGATTGTCTTCCTGAGATGTCCTCCGTCAAGAGATCATTAAAATAATGCACCAATTCACTTTCTATATCCCAATGTTGTAGTTTCCTATCTCCATCCTTATCAATGAGGGAAAAAAATATATTATTATGACGACATTGAATCATAGTATTGTGGAATAAATTTGAGTTACCATTTCCCTCCTTGAGCCATTGTATCATAGAAATTTTCTTCCAAAGAGTCTCTTCTTGTTTCCTTCTATGCTCTATATTTTGAAGGTTCGCTGCCTCTTCTTCTATCAAATCTAAGGTTCTACCATCCAGAACGATTCTTTGTTGGATGCTCGAAATTTTACTGCCCAATGCTCTCTTGTCTTCAAACATATTCCCAAAAATGTTCTTATTCCAAAATTTGATCCTTTGCTTCAACACTTTAAGTTTAAGTTGGAATGTGTGCATTTTGCTGATACCTCTAATATTCAACTCCTTCCACCATTTAGCTAACAAATCTACAAAACCAATCAATTGAAGCCAAGAATTTTCAAAACAAAAAAGGTAATTTCACTTTTTCCCACCTTATTACTTACATATATTTTATATCATTTCATATTTGAATTAAAATTTTGATAATAATAATTTTAAATTAATTAGATAATAATAGTAGATGTTAAAATTATACAATTTTATGGTTTGATTGTATTATTTTTTTAAAATTAAAAGCAACATTTCATTGATTTAAATATATGCCATTTTAACAAATATCATACAAATATTATTTGCTCAAATTTGTAAATGATTTAGCTTGCTTTCACTTATACTACCCACTTGAATTTCATATTTTGACTTAATCTCTATCTACTAAATCCACTTAGAGAAAATTTATTGATCTGAATGGAGTATGTTAGTGTTTTTGTGCTAATTACTCTTTTAGATTATGTAAACAATGTCTTATGTGTGCTTAAGGGTTCAAGTTTTGTTGCAAATTATTGAGTCTCATGAGAGTTTTTCATGTTAATTTTATGAACATTTTAACATAAAATAAAGGTTGAACAACAACAAATAAAAGTACAGTACATCACCTTACAACACATCTACATAGGAATTTGATGAAGGAGTTCACCCCTCCTGGGCTACATCTCCTTAGTCCAGCTTCCATGGCTTGGGCCTTTATATTATGCACAAATTTGTAAACTGATGTGTTTAAAATGATTTTATGCTCCTGAAAGTTGCACCAATGAGTCCAAAATACCCAAAAATGGTCATCTAGCCTCTTTCTGCACCTGATTTGGTCGAAAACTCTAAAAGTTATGACCATTTCCAGTTTCTCCATAATTCCTGACCTAAATTTAACTAACTAGAGCTAAATCCAGTCAGCTGGCACTAAACTGGTAGTTCTGCCGAAATTAGCGGACCGAAAAATTAATCCTCATTAATATAGTTCAGCACATTAGCGCTAATTAATTGAGGTTAGCGCTTTAAACATGCTTATGGTGTTAAACTGGATTAGCACTAATAATGAGATTCAGGTGCTAATTTAATGATGGATTAGTGTTAATATATGTGCTTTAGAGTTGGGGTCAACTGATGGCCTTCGAGCCTCAATTCTATGTGCTGGGGGCTGGCCCCCTCTCCCCCCGTTGGTGCAATGGTTTGAATTTAAATATATATGGAAACGTTACATTGTTAAGAACTAAAGATTTGGTGTAATGGTGGCATGTGGCGATGGCGGGGCAAAGGTCCCGTGTTCGACCCCTGCCAGCCCTTCCGGTCTTCAACAGTAATTTTGATCCACCATGGGGGGCTCGTGGCAGCCCCAGGCTGCACCATGTGTCCTCACCTCATTGGTTCAAATTTCAACCAATACAAAAATGCCAAATCACCCAAAATTTCAGCCAATGTGATGCTGCCACTGGGCAGTCCATTACTCACCGAAGGAAAAAGACAAAATTTTGACCCAACCTAGTTAGCATGCCACCTTAGTAGTACGGAATACTGACTAGGCATACTGTTTGTCCTTTTTAAAATTTTTTTTGCATGTTTGTGCAACTGAACAAAACTCATTTCTGTGAGCATACAAAGTCCATTTTGCATGAAACGAAGTGCTCTAGATTCATAACGATGAGAAATACATGGTCGTTCAGGTTTCAAGCCATTCTGGGAAAATTTATTTTTGAGCATAAAACTGAGCCCCTGATCATTCCTCCCCACTGGAATCTTTTGGACCTTAAAATATCATATTCAGTTACTGAACAGGTGAGGGTATAGTTCCCTCACCTTCCCAATTTCAATCCATTTGGATTTTGAAGGATTTGTTCCTTTAAGTCCCACTCGAAGATAATTGACACTTCCTCTTGTTGATGTCCTTGTCCTTCTATCAAGTATGATGTATTGCTGAAGCTCAACAAAGAAATATGGATAAAAATATTCAATAGATATAAATTGAACATTCTCTCCTTGATCTTCGATCAAAGGAGGCTCATACAATCTCAAATTTTCAAGATTAACAACTAAATAAATTTGCATGCATGAAGGAAAATCAAACTTGAAGGCCTTGTTACCAATCTTTTCCATAATTTTGAAAGGACCATAACGGAGTGGTTTCAGCTTTTTACCTTCTCCTTGAAGCCTTTCCTTGCTAATGTAAAGCCAAACTTTGTCACCAACTTGATACTTATGATCCACACGATATTTTTCATGCCTCGCTTTGTACTTGCCTTGAATTTTTTCTAGTTGATCTTACATTTTTTTATGGATCAACTGGATTTTCTCTATGAATTCATTTTCTTTATCTATGTCTCTATGCCCATCGATAGCTACATATTTCCAAAAAATGAAATCCAATGGCGATTTTGGCAAGTATCCAAGACATGCCTCAAATGGAGATGTTTGAGTAGAGGAGTGTTTTTCACAGTTGTAAGCATGATGAATGTAATGCAACTGTTCATCCCACAACTTAGGATATTTTTTGCAATATCCTCGAAGAAGATGAATGACTATTCCATTGACCACCTCGGTTTGACCATATGTTTGTGGATGAAATGTTGTACTCTTCTTCAACTTAGTGTCCATCAAGTCCCACAAGCTTGAACAAAAATTCCTAACAAATCGATAATCTCGATCACTTACAATAGATGTAGGCAACCCAAAATGAACCCAAACATTTTGAAAGAAAATATGAGATGTTTGTTCAGCTGCAACTTGCTTTTTACATGGCATAAATATACACATTTAGCTGAACCTGTCCACAACTACATACAAATAATCATGACCTATTTTTCACAAAGGAATGCCTCCTACAAAATCCATAGAATTACTCTCCCATGGACGTGAAGGAACTGGAAGTGGTGCGTACAATCCTAACTTCCTATTACTAGGTTTACTGACTGCACATAATGAAAAACCTTTAATAAAACGTGACACACTTTCAAGCATACGAGGCCAATAACAATACCTATGAAGATTTGCCATTTTTTTTCTTACACCAAAATGTCCAACAATAAGAGAAGTGTGTTCTTCCCTTATGACATTAAATCTCTCACCCTATGGAATACAAAGCTTACCCAAATGATACAAAAAGTTATTATGTATATGGTAACCTAATTACTCAACTTGGTGACCTTGACTCAAGTTTGCATAAACATCTTGAAAGTCATTATCAAATGCATATTGTTCAATGTAATTTTCATGAAAAACAGAAGTATTCTTGAGTAAAGTAGTTGCACTAATAGTAGGCCTAGAAATCATATCAGAAACCTTGTTGTATATACCTTTCTTATACCTGATGAACAAATGGAATTTTTGTAAGAAACCCATCCATCAAATGTACGTTGACTGCTGCAATTTAGTTTGCAATTGCAAGTATTACAGTGGTTGGTGATCGGTGTGAATGATGGTTTCCTTTCCCATCAAATAGTGTTTCCACTTCTTCACACTTTGAACTAATGCATATAGCTCATTTTTATATGTAGGATAATTTATCACTGCATCATTAAACATTTATGAATGGAATGAAATGGTTTTACCATGTAAGAGAAATGCGCCCATGGCATAGTCACTTGCATCGGTTTGAATCTAAAAGGGCTGTCTCAAGTCTAGTAGTGCTAGTATTGGGGCTGAACTGATCTTCTTTTTCAAAGCATCAAATGATTTTTTCTGATTTCCTCCCCAATGGAAGACTTTCTTAACACTAGTCAATTTATGTAACAGAGCTGCAATAGAAGACAAATTAGCAATGAACTTCCTTAAATATTGTGTTGCTCCTAGAAAAATTATTACCTCAATCACTGCCTTGGGTGTAGGCCAATTCACAATGACCTCAACTTTCGAGGGGTCTATCTTTAGCTCACCTCCTCCAAAAATTTGTCCCAAATACACTAAAGAAGTTTTACCAAATTCACATTTTGGCATCTTAAATTTTTTTATTTTTATTTTCTCAAGACATCGAGCACCTTTCTTACATGCATGACATGTTCATCTCATGATTTGCTGATTATCAAAATGTCATCTATGTAGACAATGAAAAACTCATTAAGCAATGGTCTCAATATATCATTTATAACTCTCATGAAAGTAGTTGGAGCATTGCAAAGACAAAAATGCATTAAAGCCACTCAAACGATCCTTGTTTAGTTTTAAATGCGGTATTCCATGTGTCCTCTTCAGCTATTCTAACTTGATGATAACCACTTCTTAAGTCTAAATTAGTGAAATAATTTTTGATACCTCAATTGATCAACCAAATCATCAATCCTTGGGAGTGGAAAAAGATTCTTTATCGAGATTTTGTTGAGTGCAAGGAAATCCACACACATACGCCATGTTCCATCCTTCTTGGGCACCATTACAATCAATGAACCACATGGTGAGGTAGATGGGTGAATGATACATTTATTCAAAAATTCTTGGATTTGCTTCTTGATTTCTTCACTTTCCATTATTGAAATGCGATACATGCCAATCTTAGGGAGTGGAACATCCTACTACAACTGTATTCATGTTGGATTCCCCTCTTGGGAGGTAATCCATTTGGTTCTTGAAACATCTCGCCATGATGAATTACCACATCAAACAGATTAGATTATAATTTATCATCACAACCTTCAAAATATTCATAATCCTTATATTTATTTTGTTTGATCATAATAAGCACAACGTTTTTGCTTGAATTTACTAGCCTCTTCATTTTCCCAGCATTAACTAAAGAGAGGTTTCGCTTTTTGTGGTGAGCTCTCACAATATATTCCACTCCATATTTGAAAAAGTGGTACTTTTTCTCATGTCGATAGAAGACTGATTTCCTTTCATAGAGATATGGACTACCCAAAACAATTCCTGATATGTCAAGCGGTACAATATCTAACTCAACTTCATCAATGAATTTTGCGGTAATTGCAAACCGGAAAATACATTTTCTTGTAACCTGTAAATTTTTGTCCTTGGTTATCCAACCTAAAGGGTATGGCTTATGATGAGGTAAGGTTTTAAGATTAATCTTCTTGACTAAGTCTTCATATATTAAGTTTTCTTGAGACCCACTATCAAATAGTGTGTCAATTTTTGTATGTTTTGAGATCACTCTTACATGAAACAACTTTATTCTTGTTTCTTCACTTGGAGTGTTACTGTGAAAATTTTAATAACTATCACTTGCTATGGCTTCTTTTCCCTTTGTGACCATGGCTGCAATTTTAGTCTCATCTCCTTAGACGGATCCAAGATCCTGTTGTGTGGTAGCAGTTGTCTCTTGTTTTCCCTTGTTGTTGAATCTCTTAGGCCTAAATTCTAGATGAAGCTTCCAACAGTGGGCTTCATCATGAGCCTCTTTGGAAAAATTATTACATGTGGTTTTCTCCCCTTATTTTTTAATAGATTCATTTTTCTTTTGTTTACCCTTGAAACCATTTCCTTTTTCACCACCCTTGAATGGTTTATTTTTACCTCTTCTTGTACATTTTTCCCTCTTGCCTCAAGGTGTGTAGCTTGCACATAGAAATCATCTAGACTAGTGGGATTAAACATGAGGATGGTATGTTTCAGGTAACGATTCAAACCCCCTATGTACTTCATAAAAGTTTCTTGTGAATTCAAATCAAAACCTAACATAAGAGCTCTTCTCCTAAATTCATGAGTGTAATCTTGCACACCTTGACCTTTCAATTCTCTAAAATTTTGCCAACTCATAACAGATTTTTGCATGTAAGCTAGAGGATAAAATTTCCTTTTAATGGCAGCAATAAAATTTTACCAAGACATTGATATATTACCATTTTTTTTATTCTCATCTTGTGACTTTGCTTCCCACCATACAAGTGTTGCACCTCCATTCTCAAGGAAGCCAAATGAATCTTTATGTTATATTCTTGAAGGTTTTGAATTCTACAATAAACCTCCAATTGACGAATCCAATTATCCAACTTCTCTGCATTCACTTCGCCATTATACATCGGAAGCTAAAATTTAACATCAAGTTTAAGGAAGGGTGATTTACCAGCTCCTTTTGAAGTATGTGTATGAACATATGGAATGGTTGTGGTAGTGGAAGATGATGATGAGGAAGGTGAAGATGGTGGTGAGGATGATGGTGGAGTGGATGGTGGCTTCTTACCATATCCATGGCCTCCTCCTCCTGGAAAACCCTCTCATCTTGGAGGCCTAGAACTTTCTCCTTGCATCCTTAAATTCCTCTTCTCATAGAGGACCTTAACCATCTCAGTCATATCAAGTAATGCCTTCGTCAATGATCTCTCATCTTCTGCCATGGTAGGTTCTCCTTCATGAGACATGCTCACTGAAGAATCAACTTCAACTTGAGGATGTGCTGGTGTTGAAGACTTTGGATACCTTTCCCTTCTTACTCTTGACCCAACTACAGGGCTTTCAACCAACTCCCCTTCTCCTCTTTTGAGTTTTAACCTTATAAGCATGACACAAAATTGCAAACAATTAGATCCCTTCTTGCACAAAAAAACCTAAAGCTCTGATATGAAAGATGATCTGAATGAAGTATGTTAGTGTTGATGAGCTAATTACTCTTTTAGATTTTGTAAAAAATGTCTTATGTGTGCTTAAGGGTTCAAGTTCTCTTGCAAATTATTGAGACTCATGAGTGTTTTTCATGTTAAATTTATGAAAAATTTAACATAAAATATAGGCTAAACAACAGAAAATAAAAGTAGAGTACATCACCATACAACACATCAACATAGGAATTTGATGAAGGAGTTCACCCCTCTTGGGCTACATCTCCTTGGTCCAACTAACATGGCTTGGGCCTCTGTATTATGCTCAAATTTGCAAAGTTATGTGTTTAAAATGCTTTTATTCTCTTGAAACCTACACCAATGAGTCTAGAATGCCAAAAAATGGTCATCTAGCCTCTTTCTGCACTTGATTTGGTTGAAAACTCCAAAATTTATGACCATTTCCAGTTTCTCCACAATTTCTGGCCTAAATTTAGATAACTGGAGCTAAATCCGGTTAGCAGGCACTAAACTGGAAGTTACGCTGAAATTAGCGGACCGCCAAATTAATCCTCATTAATATAATTAAGCGTATTAGCGCTAATTAATCAATGTTAGCGCTTTAAATGACGCTTATGGCATTAAACTGGATTAGCACTAATAATGAAGTTTAAGCACTAATTTAATGATGAATTAGTGTTAATCTCCATGCTTTAGTGTTGGGCTCCACCAATGGTCTTCGGGCCTCGGTTTTATGTGCTGGGGGTTGGCCCCCTATCGATGCAAATGGTTTGAATTTAAATATATATGACAACATTACGTTGTTAAGAACTAAAGCTTTGGTGTAATGGTGGCGTGTGGCATTGGTGGGGTAGAGGTCCCATGTTCAACCCCTTCCGAACCTTCTGGTCTTCAACCATAATTTTGATCCACCATGGGGGGGCACGTGTCGGCACCAGGCTGCATCACGTGTCCTCACCCCATTGGTCCAAATTTCAACCAATACAAAAACTCCAAATCACCCAAAACTTTAGCCAATGTGATGCTACCACTGGGCAGTCCCTTACTCACCGGAGGAAAAAGACATAATTTTGACCCAGCCTAGTCACCATGCCACGTCATAAGTACGAAATGCTGACTAGGCAACCTATCTATCCTTTTTTTTAATTTTTCCTGTTTGTGCAAATGAAGAAAACTCATTTCCAAGAGCATACAACGTCCATTTTGCACGAAACGAAGTGCGCTAGATTCAGAACGACGAGCACTATGTGGTCGTTCAGGTTTCAATGCATTCTAAGTATTATCACTCTAATAATTCCCAAAGTTGTGATATTTTTATTTATAGTTTAAAGAACATTAGAGGTAACCACAAACCTACTTTTAAGCGTTAGGATCTAGCCTTCCTAAGGCTCAGAGAGGGCTCTCTCTATAAGATTTAACTTTGTTTTTATATATGATCTTAGGCTAGTTATATGGGAGAATTTGGTTTTGATATTTGGTTTGGTTTGGTGGAAAAAATCACTTACTGAGATGGATAGTGATGGATCTGTTTTTCCATTGGGAAAATGGAGTCAGTGTGTCAAGCAGACAGATCAGGATCAAGGTCTAAAGTTAAATATTTTCAGGGCAATATAATAGAGTCACTCAAGATATTTGAGGATGATTGGTGAAGTGGTTTAATCGGGATAAATAGAAATCAAGGATTCTTTAATTCAGATAAGGAATGAAGAGGTAGGGGTCAATTGAAATTAGGGAGAAATTAAGGGTTCCCTAGTCTAGATATCATTAGAAAACATTAAAATGAAAACCAGTAAATAACAGAGTGCTTTTAACAAATTTTGATATATCACTTCCTGATTTCACATGAAAATTTAGAACACATTTATGTATTCATGGAAAACATAAGAAGATTTAACAAATAACATAAGAAAGTACTTCACTTAAGTGGCCCAACACATGAATCCTGAAATATGATGCTTAATTGCTTTGATCTAGCATGTTGACTTGAAACTTGGTACAAAAACCCTTCAGGTATAGAAAAATTGACTATAGAAATCTTCAACAATTTATTCCACACTAATACTTCAAAGGATGAAGTATTTATACAAAAATTAATACAAAATATCCTAGAAAAATCATAGGAACTTTCTATGGAAAATAAAATATCTTTTACAAAAAGATAGTGACAGCCACATAACAAATTTGCAAGTTGTCCTATTTATTAAATAAAATATCTTTCTTGTTGGACTTAGGCTGCAGCTGGTTGTTTGAGGTGTCTTCAACGCTGGCACTTGATCTTTAATCAGTTTTGAAGCTTTATCTCTCATCTGATACTCTTTAACTGATACACTTTAACCACTGATACTCTTTAACCTGTTGTTTAACTGTTTTACTGCCTTTTAAAAATATGTTTTACCGTGTAAAAACAACACTCTATTTTTTCATCCTTTTTCATTGAAAATTTCCTTTTTATAGTAAATATGCGAGCTTTTGCCAAAACTCTTCATCAGGTAATTTAATCTTTGTAAGTTTTTTGAAATTCTCATAAGCTTCTGTGTATCTAAGAAAGGTTGGCTTGACTACAAAGAGATGTTTTATCTCATGTTGTAAATAAAACAAGTTTTCAACACTCTTATGCAACACTTTACTTGTGGGAACTCCTTGCCAATCTACCTTGTTCACTTGATCTCTAGCAAAGTATCTTATTTTCTTGTTGTAATCTTCTTGCTTCATCAGTTTATCATTGATAACAAGAATGTTTGGCAAGCCTTTTTTTCTTACTGTGTCAAACTTAACAATGAATTTAGTTATGGAAAAATCCATATTTTGACACTTCTCTTCCAACTGTTTCATCAAGTTTTTCTTTGAAAGCACTTTTCTTACCTCAAGAATTGTTTCAATTCTGTCTGTAATTACTATCTAATCCAATTCTTGCTTGTTTTTAGTGTTGAGAAACCTTATTATTTCTTGGGCTTCTTCAGGTTTGGCACCAAGCTCTTCTTTAGTCTTCAATATTTATTCTTTGGCTGCCTTAAGCAAGTCCTTCTGCTCATAAATTACTTGAATTGATGGCCAAGTATCATTAATTGACTCAATGATCTGGGACCATAGCTGATTTTTTATGTAGGCCATGGTATCTTTTAAGGTTAACTCTGCTTCAACCTTCTTTAACTTTTCACTTAACCTTTTGGATTTTTGTTCCTCTGTGTTAGCATTTATTTGTGCTAATTTCTTTGCATCTTCCAAGTTCTTGATTTGCTCTTTCAATCTATTAATCTCATTATTCTGTATTGACATATCTTCCATGGCTTTAATGAGTTTACTAGCCTCATCTGACTGTCGAACTGCTGAAGTGGAAGAATCAGTAGCTGAAGTAGTGGAAGAAGTAATTGGTACTACTGTGGCCAGTGGGAATTTTCGTGCTAACTCTTCTGCTAGAGTTGAAGGAATTGTTGTTGTTACCATGGGAATGACTGTAGGAGTAATGTTTTGAGTCTTGGAAATTTATTTCTCTTGGACAAGCTTGTCCATCTCAATTTCCATCTCCTTTATCTGTGTTGTCATTTGTAGTATGAGACTCATCATCTCATCTTTTTTATTTGCTTCTTGCACAATCTCCTTAGCCTGTGGATGTTCTGTTGGAGGTAGTTTCAGTTGCTTTCTAAGTGCTGCAATATCACCATTTTTCTTCTTCACCAATTACTCTGTAGCTTTTACATTTGAAGGGTCATACCCTACTTCAGTCACCAGTTCTTCTAAAGACTTGATTCTAGTGTATTTAACATAGGAAGAAGCTTTTTCAATCCTAATCTGATCTCTCAAATTTGTTATAATGTTCTGGAGTTTCTGGGCACTCATTTCCTTTGTGGTAGTAGTAGAATAAATCATTTCTGAGCTTTTCTTGTGAAACTCAATCTGATCCAAGGGATGAATGCTTTCTACTGGAATTTCAATATCAACTCTCTTGTAATATGATGTTGTTGTAGGTTTAAGCACTTTTGTCTATAGCACTGTCATTAGCAACTTTTTATTTGTATAATCAAAGGCTGAAAGCAGCCTATTTTGAATCCATGGAGTCTGCTTCAAGTATTGTGAGTAGATTTCATTTTTTATCTCTTCATTCTTGGCCTTGATTTCTTTATATTTTCTTTGATATCCCTATATTTATCTTTTGCTTGCTGTGATGAAGATGCTTCCATGCTTTGTTGTTTTTCAATCATCTGAGTGTTTGAAGTACCAAGTTCCTATTCATTTTCAATTATTGTAGTAGTCTCAGTGTTTTTCTTTTGATTCTCTTCATATAAAACCTCAATTGTTTCCTTTTCCTTGTCTGTTGGATTTATCTTAGGTTTCTTATTGTATCTAAGCTTGAATCTAGTTTCTATTGTTGTTTCAGCTATATATGTGCCTTCTTCTCTGATTCTCTTTGTGGTTTTGTCCTCCTGATTTACAGTCTTGAAAGTGTGGCTAGTATCACCTTGTTTGACTATTTCTATTAATGCATTTTCCAACCATTCTGTTTGGTTGGAAAACTGTTCATTTTTAGGATTTTTATCATGAATATATGGGGTTAATTTTCATTTCAACCTCATCTTACTGATAATTCTAAAAGGATCATAGTTCCACAAGAAAATTTCTTCAAATTTATATTCTAGCAATTGTTTTGTTGCCTCTACACCTACTTCCCTATGATTGCATATGAAAGGACCCACCTGGTTTTTCAATTTGAACTGAGTCTTCTTTTTAGCAGCCAAAATTTTTATAGAACCTGAGTTTAGAATTTGTCTTATACACTCTAAGGCAAACACTCTCATTGGCAAGTGTTTTGGCAAGTTATATGGCAAGAGGTTTGACCCATAGACTCTAATCTCTGTATGATTTTGGTAAAGGTACCAATCACCAGTTCTACTCTGCTTTGATAGCTATAAAAATTTCTTTATCTCATCACTTATCCTTCGCTGTACACTGTTTGTAAGCATATTTATCAATGGGTAAAAAAAACAGTTTGTGAAATCCACCTAAGTGAACTCAATTGAATCTTTTCTAATTAAAGAGGTCCAGAAAATAAATGACATTGGATTACCTTCTACATACAAATTCTGAAGGACTATTGGGAATTTATCTACTTGGAAGTAAAGGAACATATGAAAGAGGAAGGAGGTATATCTGAAAACACCTTCAGTGAGAAGTTTTACAAGCTGGTCATGGATACTATCAGCTATATACTCAGCATAGTTATAACTGACTATGGAGGGGTTGACTAGGCACAAAAGTGGATAGAAAACCAAGTATAGAATCATCAGTGTGCTCATGAGTAAAGTAACCAAGAATAAAGGACAACATTGAAATAACATGTCTTGATCCTTCAGGGAATTTGGAGGATGAATATGGAGGGTTAATCTTTGGTATTTCAACATATGTAGGTATGAATGTTTGGAAGATCTGAAATATTTTAGGAAATTCTAACTCCAGATAAACCTTCGTAAGATCTTCTATAGGAAACGTGATTGCATTTGGCTCTGGTTGTAACTGAAGCATTAGGTTTATGGATTCTGCAGTGATAGTGAATAATACTTGTTTCTCAGCATTAACAATAGCTCTTTGGTTAGCAGAATAGTGAGCTTCACACAATATAATGACCTCTGGACACTGATGGGTATGTGGAACTACATATTTGGGTGAATTGGACTCCCAAATTTGAACTTCATCTCCCTGATCCAAATATTTTTGTAGGCTCCAGCAGTCACAAATCAAGGAGATTGAATTCAATTACTGGATCAGTTATTTTATAATAAACATTAGCTAAAGGGGTATGCTCAACATCTACAACAAGAGGTTGTAGTGGATTTATGACAATGGTGCTTTTAGAAGCCATTTTTGGATTTTTTTTTTGACAATTTAGTCCTCTGGATCTTAAAAACTATGTTTTTTAGTTTTTTATGCAGTTGTGTAAGCTTAGTATGTTTACAGAAGTTCTTTTTAATATGAAAAAGGTCTATTTTGAAAAAAAATAGGTAAACTCTAGATTTTTATGCTTCAAACCTTCAATTAGGTTCCAAAATTAATCTTCAAACCTTTTTACAGACTTAGGAAAGGTTTAACAAGGGTTTCCTACTCTTTTCTCGGATAAAACAGACCCAAAACAATTTAATTTATACACAAAGGGATTCTGAATATTTGCAAAGGATTTTGAATCAATCAGAGGGTTTCTACAGGTTTGCAAAAGGCTAAACTTCCTTCAATTTTGCTTTAAAACAGGTTACAGTATTCAAAACTGTGATTTTATTAGGTTTTTTACAGCAAATACAATTTTTGAAGGAAATTAGGATATTTCGTTTAAGCAAACAGGCTTTACGAGGCTTAAATTCAGAGAATAATTCTTTTAAAATGATGGGAGGGTATTTTTCTTGAAAAATACCTGTTATTTTAGGTATTGGACTTGAAATAGGGTTTCTGGAAGTCTGGGAGATTTCAAAAGCTGGTTGAAGTCTTTTTGGATGAAAATAGGAGGCCCTGAGCAGTTGCAGCTATGAATTAGGCCGAATTATGGTTGTTTGTGCATGAACAGGGGGTAGCAGCGTCTTTTCTTCAATTAGAAATAGTTAAACGAGCATAAAACACAGAAAAAGGTTTAAATGCGTGAATATGCAATTTTATAGAAAATTTGGGTTTGAAACAGTATCTGCATTCAATATGGGTCAAGTCAAATGGGAGGCGGTTTGGCGCGAGGTAGGCTAAATACCACCAAGCGGTTATTGCATCATCTAAGGGTAGTTTTTGCTATTTCACAAACGAATGCGATCCAATGGAAAGACGATGCGTGGAGGAGAGAGGCGAGGGTAATACCACCCATATCGCAAATCCAAAATCAATTAAACATCACGTTATTGAAATTGTGATACAGTTTGTGGTTTGTCAGATATGGCAGAGGGAGTGCGAATGGATAGGATTAGGCGGTGAAGTTGCTTGGTGTATGGGCGCGGGGCCCGGGATAATTTATGTGCAGCAGGATTAAGTTAATACGTTTAAACATAGTTTAAACATAAAATCTAATGTATTAATGGGATAGGCGGGATATGTGGTTTACACGGAAAATGACCTATTTACAGGTGTAATGCCACCTTAGGGCGGGCTTTTTTTTATATGTGTTTTAACCTATGGGGGAACAGAATATATGTCACATGGGGAATTAGAACCATAGGATAAACTTATAATGTGGGTTGGGACTTTATTTTAATATAAGGGATTTAATATATTACAGGGTGGGGTATTTATAAGGAATTAATAATTTAAGTTAAAATTAATATGAAATGGGTAGAATGAGTGGACATACAAAAATACTCTATGAAAAGTATGTTTTAAGTGTTTGGGCACCGTGGTGGCCCTATTTTAAACATTTTACACTTAGCACTTAGGATAAATAGCATTTTGTAGGTTTTTTGAATATTTTTGTATGAAATGAAAATAGTTAAGGGGGTTTTTACTTTCCCTAAGAAAAAATGTGTTTTAACTTAGGAAAAGGGATTTTATCTTAGGAAAAGGGTGATAATGTTGAGGAAAAGGTTTTTTATGAAGGGAATCCAATACTTAGTGTTAATCATTCGTTAAGCCTTGGGTCCGGTCCCACCAAAAGTTAGAGAAATGCTCCGAGCCTTTATAACTTAAGGTTTTGAATAATGGAATACCTTGAGGGAAGGGAAATTAGTAATTTTCCATATGATGTTTTAATCATGCCTTGTGTAAATGATTTCTACCTACCCATCATTTATTCTACCATTTTTTCCTTTATTTGCATGGGTGCATTTGATCTTGCAACCCTAAATCCATTTTTATTTTAAAGCATAAACTATCTATTTCTAAGCTTATTTCATCCTCAGATTAAACTATTGAGCTCCTCATTTATTCTCTATATATATACTGATTTGTCAAGTTTAAATTGTTCGACATATCTTTATTCTTTATCTATAAACATGAAATTTAAAGCATGAAAAAGTTAAGATTAAACTATTTAACTCATCATGGATTATGGCATTTTGAACAAGCTGCACATACTCATTTATTTGCAATAAATGTAAAAATTAGTGGAATTTTTACATGCATTCACTTTCATGTCTTATTCTTATGTCTTTTTTGTGTTTGGGGTCCATTTTTATATTCTTTTTATCTTTTCTTTTCAAGCCCTTTAATTGTTCTTTTAGGACTTTTACCCTCTTTTCATTTTTTATCTTCAAATATGGGAAAACAACTTGCAGAAAGCAAGGTATGTACATATTTACAAGACTAATAAAAGTCAATTAAAAAATTATGAACCCTATTATTATAGGACCCTAACAATGGCTCCACATGGGGATGGAATTTCCTAGTGAATGTCAAGAAATTTGAGACTAGTAGCCTTTGGATTTTGATTGTGTTAACCTTGTAAATGTTGTCCGAGCTTTGCAATTATTCATACTTATGATATTTTACCTTTCAAAGCTTAAGGCCTTCTCTTCGGGCTTCAAATTTGTTTGGAAAACATCCAATCCAATCTAATATCTACAATTTTATGTACAATGGATAGAGTAAACAAAGTTAACTATTGGTTATTTCTGAAGAGTAGTAATGCTTCAACATTCTACCATTGACAGGTCCAGCTAGCAAATCTGATCCATCCATCTCTTTCAAAAAGAAAGAATTGTTACCTCTCTAACCATAAATAACATAAGGTCATTTCCATAGAAATCACATTTCCCATGTTTACCTTTCTCTTCTCTCCTTGAATCCCATTTTATAACTTTGTCACCAATGTAGAAATCATCTTCTTTACTCTTTTTTTCAAAAAATTCTTAATCTTATCTGGGATAACTTGAGACTTAAGATAAACCTCTTCTCTTGTTTTCTGCAAGTGAATGGTTTAGTTAATCCTTCTTTGAATGTCATTGGTTTCAACTTGTAATTCTTGGATTATCTCCATTACTGGTACTCCTAAGGAAGATGGAAAAACAACATACATTCCATAAACAAGTTGGTAAGGGGATGTAACTATATATTTTTTGGTGGTAATTCTATCTGCCCATAAGGCATTAACTAACCTCCTGTTCCAAGTTTTCTTGTTATCTTCTAGTAATTTTTTGATGATGTTCACAAGTATTTTATTGGAAGGTTCAGCAAGGTCATTACCTTGAGGGTAATATGCAATAGAATGGCCCAGGGTAATGTGGTATTTATTGCAGAAATCAATCATCTTTTTGGATTTGAATGTAGCTGCATTGTCAATGATAATATTTTGGGGACATCCAAATCTTGAGAGTATGTTGTTTTCTGGAAAGGAGATTATGACAGTTTTAGTGGCTTGCCTAGAGGGTATGGCTTCTATCCACTTGGTAAAATAATCAGTGGCTGTTAGAATCCACTTATGTTGGGCCAAGGATGGAGGGTGAATTTCACCAATGAAGTCAAGACCCCATTATTGAAAAGGAATTTCTGTTGAGATGGGTTTTAAGGGTAGGGGTAACAACTTTTTCTTTCCTTCAAATATTTGACACTTGTGACAGGAGGTCACATACTTTTTTACATCTACAAACAAATTAGGCCAGTAAAAACTAGCTCTCAGGATTTTGTCTATAGTAGTCTTCCAGTAGAGATGTCCTCCATAGTCACCTGCATGAAATTATTCTAAAACTTTGTCAGCTTCTTCTTTAAGAAAAAAATTCAGTAAAATTCCACCATGATCTTTCCAAAAGAGTACAGTGTCTATGATACAAAATCTTACTTCCTTCAATTTTAAGAATCTAGCTTTTTTTCGTGATAATCCAGGAGGAGCTTGTAAATTTAGTAATACAAATACAATATTTGCATACCATGGTGAGTCTAAAAAGTCTTCACTGATATCTGGAGTCACCATCTCTTCCTGATCATCTACGTGGGCAACAAAATTAATTTCTAAAGCATGACAATTTGATTCAGCCATGAGTTTGGATAAACCTTGACCTTTTATGAGTTTGGTGGGTTTGATTTCTATGTCATATTCCAAAATTATGGCAGTCCACTTGCCTCTTTTACCATCAAGACCATTCTGTGTTATAATGTCTTTTACAACTGCATTTGGAACATAGACAATGATGTGTGAATAAAGAATGTACACTCTAAAGTCTTTGATGGACTTTACTAAAGCTAGGGCATGTTTCTCCATTATATTGTACTTTAAAGTGGCATCTCTGAGAAATTTGCTAATGAAAGCAGTAGGCTGCTCATAGCCCTGGTCATTTTTCTACAGTAAAACTGCAACAATAGTGTGTTCTGAAGCAAAGGAGAAAATAATGAAATCCTTCTTGAAGTGAGGACTTATAAGGACTGGTGTTTTTTTTAAAGCCTGTCTAATTGATTCAAAAGATTGCTTGGCTTCAACAATCCTTTTAAGTACTGAGTCTTTTTTAAGCATATTGTTAAGCTCTCTAATTATTTTAGCTAGATTTGAGATGAATCTTCTAAGGAAGTTAATTTTACCTAGAAAGGCTTGTAATTCTTTAATGCTCCTAGGTGGACTAACATTTAGAATTGCCTCTATTCTAGTTGGGTATATCCTAATTACCACTTTAGATATAATATGTCCTAGTAATTTACCTTCTTCCAATCCAAATAAAGTCTTCTTAGGGTTTAGAGAGATGTCAAATTTCCTGCATTTAAGAGAGACTTTCCTAAGGTGATCCAAATGTTCATAATTAGTCTTTGAAAATACTGTAATGCCATCTAAATAAATCACTAGGAATTCATGAATCTCCTTTGAAAAGGCTATATCCATATCTCTTTGAAAAGTGGCTTATGCATTCATTAACCCAAAAGGTATTTTTACATACATAAAAGTGCCCCATGGAGTAGTAAAAGCAGTTTTGGCTTGGTCTTCTGGTTGGACTAGAATTTGGTTATATCCAGAGAATCCATCTAACAATGAAATTCTGGAAGAACCAACTACCCTTTGTAAAATGTGATCCATCTTTGGTAAAGGGTAATTATCTTTTAAGGACACCTTATTTAAATTTCTGAAATCAACACATAATCTGATTTCTCCTGTCTTTTCCTATTGGGAACTAGATTAGAAACTCAATCATAATATCTAATTGGTGCAATTATTTGGGCATCATACATTCTTTTTACCTCTTTCTCAATTAAAGGCATCAAAACATGATTGATCCTTCTTAACTTTTGTTTAAAAGGTTTTTGGTCTTATTTTATAGGTATTTTATGTTTTATTATGCTAGTGTCATAGGATTTTAAGTCCTCATAACTCCAAGCAAAAACATCTTGAAATTCCTTAAAGAGAGCTATGTATTTTTCGTTTTCTTCCTGAGGTAAAGCTTTGGAAAGTTTAATTATCTTTGGTTTTAACTCTGTACCAATATTACACTCTTCAATATCAGATCTTAGTGGCTCCATTTTAGGTTTTCTTGCTACATCATTAGAGTCAAATAGATCTTCTAAAGGAGTTAAGACTTTTGGTAAAAAGTTATCTTTTAGGTTCAAAATATCATATTTATCATCTGCTAACTCTTCAATCTCTATTTTTTTCTAAATTATCTATATCTAATTGACTAAATTTAGTAGGTTTAGCAAAACTTAAGTTATTTACATCTACATTATTTAAATCAATTTCACTCTCTAAGTTTTGAGCTATGGCACAATCTATATCTATATTACAATTCTAAAATTCTCCTTCATTGTTCATGAAATGATAAATCTTTTCATCTTGTGAGAAAATTTGCCAATATTTAAGATTATTAGGAATTATAGGTCTATGTTTTAATTCTGTCGTATATCTATGATTTGGTTGAAATGGAAGATTACAGGTACTAGCAAAGGTTGCTAAGCAGTGAACCTGTATGTTCTGTTTTCTTGGTATTGTAGAAAAATCACATTCTAACAATTCTTTAATCAAATCTAAAACAGTTTCTCTATATCTGATTAATCTTGGATTATAAACAGAATATTCTCTAGTTATTTGTTTCACAATTAACTCTGAGTCTCCCATAATTGATATTCTTTTACCTCCTAAATTCCTAACAATATGTAGTCCTAAAATAAGAGCTTCATATTCAGCCATGTTGTTGGTACATTTAAAATTCAGTCTGAAAGCATGGCCTTTTGCATGGTTGTTTTCCACATTATTTATCTAAACTCCTACTCCTTCTCCTAATTTATTGACTGAACCATCAAAATCTAGGTGCCATAATGATTCATGGAAAATGTTATCACTGTCTTGTGTTTTGTTTTTATCTTTTAGTTCAATTTTGATTTCAATATCAGTTTCATAGTTGCATAAGATGAATGAATCCATGTCAGTAAGTGTAATGTAAATTGGGTAATTTCTTGGTCTTTCTACACTACTAACCATATATTTCATTAATTTTACTCTATAAAGTTTCTTTTTCTGGCCAAAAACTGATATTGTTGCATATGGCATATCAAGCTGTAGAGATCCCTGTAATTTAGATCCCCATGAGCGAGATAAGAGCATTATATACTTGGGAGGGATGTCAGCTACTACAATGTCCATGAGTATGCTTTTACCAGGATATTGAACTAATGTGACACAAAAATATTTAATCAAACCTAAACATTTGACTTTGCTGGAATCAAATGAAAATAGATCTTTGTAAGGCCTAGTGATATCTAAATTCAGGGTTTCCATTATTGATCAGGAGATCATGTCCAAGTGAAGAAAATGCTAAAAAATGGAAGTGCTCATAAATGGTTGTAGTCTAAACGACTGAAAAGGCCTCGTCACTGCGATTCTGGCACCATGAATAGTTCTAAAAACCAAGTTCGTATGAGAAAGATACTGAGGTTTGAAATCGTCCAGTGACCTCCAAAATAAGACTTTTTAACTAAATGATTTTGTCATTTTCTATAAAACAATTTATGGAAAAATTGATTTTTATTAAGGTTTTTTAGGCCTATCAGTGGGTGCCACGCGACCTGCCCGGAGTCTGACACGTGGCCCCAGGCCATGGGTTGAAGGTCCATTTAAAATTTGTGGAGCACATTGGTTTTGAACCCTCACCCGACTACACGGGCAGGGCCGACCCAACCAAAACGCCACGGGAAAAGCACTTGAAGAGTGGGCGAGTCGGGCGGTGGTTGAACAGAGGCTCGAGTCGGCGTGTTGAACAGGTGGAGAGTTGGGGACCAGCCCCTTAGAGCCAGATTCTATCCACATATGACCTCCAACGAAGAACCGAGCGTTTAAAACATTTGAACCGACAGAGTTTGAAGGGGGCTAGCCCCAACACTAAGCCCCCTTCCGACGTGACCTTCATGTTGTGACCAAGGGCATGGTCTTTAACCTTATCCGCCAACGTATTAACCATCTGGAAATTGCGCATGTGAATGCACCCATAAACCAACAGTTAAATTTATTGTTTTGCCTAAATTGGAGTGCAGTTCTGCCAAGTTGGGATGTCTGACTATTTTGAAGGAGTTAACTGGAGTTCCTCCAGTTTTGGAGGAGGATTTTTAGTGCCACTAGGAAAAAATTTGTTTTGGTCATAACTTTCTCCATTTTCGATCAAACAAGATGAAATTTTAGTCAATTTTGGGTCTCTTCAACCTTCTGGAGATTTTGGAATAGCTTTCAGAGAAAATAGAGGTGCTCTATAGCAGACTTTGCTTCAGAGAAGAGGAAGGATCCACCAGGGCCATCATGGAGGAGGCATTGTTTTGGGTTATATTTCACTGTTTAAGGTGAAACAAAAGCCATTTCTAGCTATTTTATATCTTTTGAAGTCAAATTTATAGTTGGTTTTTCCTTTCTAGGCATATTTTCCACTGTGTAACCATTTTGAGCAAATTAATAGAGCAAGGACATGCCATTGGGGAGCCTTGGACCGGGAGATCTAGCCCAAGAGGGGTGAACTGCCTCAACATATTGCTGTGTTATGTTATGGTGAATTTTACTTGCTATGTATTTCTGCTGTGATATGTTAAACATTAATTTTAATTGACAAATCCTCACACATTAAACTCAGAAACATCACCAAAACTACTTTGTTTAACCTGCAAGTCACGGAGAACACTTTGCACGCTAAATTACATGGAAATGGATACTTTGCATAGCATTACAAATAGTTCCATTTTCAAATGAGATGGTATCAGAGCTAGAGTTTTACTCTGCATTTGTTCTTGTGCAAAGATATAGTTGACTTTTTGCAAGTTTTGATGCTTACTAGGCTCAAACTCAAGAGAGGGGAAGGACACTTGGTTAGAGCACCAAGTAATCCTCAAAAAAGAAGGGCCAGGGAGCCACCTCCAAGATCCATAGAATAAGCCTCAAGCATGTCTTCAAGAGAAGGAGAATTTCCTGAAGACATTGATCCCAAAGAAGAAGAACGACTGTTCCGAAAGGCTTTCTTGGACATGACGGAGATGGTGAGGATAATCTACCAAGAAAGGAATGACAGGCTTGTAGGAGAAGGGTCTAAACATCAGGAAGAAGGAGAGGGTTCTTTAGGAGGAAAGAAAAATGATGACCAGTCAAATAAAGGACATGGAGGTAATGGTGATCCACCATCCCCATCTTCATCCTCTTCCTCTACATCGTCATCCTATACTTCGGTGAATCAATCTCACAAGTCTAAAACCACTGGTAAAATTCCATTTTTAAAGCTTGATGTTAAATTTGAGTTGCCTATGTTTAATGGAGATGTCAATGCAGAGAAACTTGACAATTGGATAAGGTAGTTGGAATTTTACTTGAGGATACAGAACCTTGATGATGACGACACCAAGATACAGTTAGCCTCTTTGAGAATGGATGGAGCAGCATTGGTATGGTGGGAAGCCAAGACCAAGGATGAAATTAAAAACATGGTAAGATCAATTTATCATGGTCTGAATTTATTACTGCAATTAAAAATAAATTTTATCGATTAGCTCATTTACAAAAGGCTATCATGAATTGGTAAAGCTTCAGACAACTTAAGGGACAAAATGTACAAGACTACACCCAAGAGTTTAGGAGAAGAGCACTCTTATTAGGGGTAGACTTACAAAGTGAAGATACTTTGCTGAAATATATAGGTGGTTTGCATAGCTACCTTAGACATACTATCCTTATGTTCAATCCTACTAGTCTAGAATAGGTTTGTGTACAAGCCACACATTTAGAGGCTAGAGGGAAAAATACTTTTGATAAGGGTAGAAACAAGCATTTTAAGGGGAAAACAAAGACAAAACCTCTAAGGGAAACGGAAAAAATAATGCATATGTCAAAAAAGAGGGTGAGAAAGTGATATGTAAACACTATTCAAGAGAAGGCCATGAAGAGAAAAATTGTTGGAAACTTCATCCTGAAAAAAGAACTCAGTTTAACAAAAACAAAGGAAAGAAGAAAACTGCAGCTACTACAACTACACAAAAAGACTTAGGTGATGATTCAGGTGACGAAACCAAAATTACAGCCATGGGTTTGAAGAGTATGAAGGGAAAGGAAACTGAAACTAAGCCAAGCACTAGTACTTAAAACTGTCATGTACAAGCTCCAAATGAGGAAGAAAGAATTGAATTGTTCCATGTGAGGGTAATCTCAAAACATACAAAAATTGACACATTGTTTGATAGTGGGTCACAAGCAAATCTCATATCAGAAGACTTGGTAAAAAAACTTAAACTTGATACCATTCCACATCCAAAGCCATATCCACTTGGATGGGTATGCAAGGATGCAAACTTACAAGTCTGAAGAAAGTGCATATTTCGTTTCACAATTACTGCACACTTTATTGACATAGTTGAACTTGATGTGGTGCTGCTTGATATATCAGGAATTGTTGTGGGAAGTCCTTACTTATTTGACAGGAAAGCGATCTTCTATTTCCATGAAAATAAGTATCATCTTTTCAAATATGGCAAGGAGTTTATTTTCAGAGCACATCGCAAAAAGACAAATATATCGATGGTAAATGCGGGACAGGTAAAAAGGCTAGTGAATTCTAGTAAGAGTTTTGTACTTCTTATGGTTAAGCCTAAGGTTGATGTGAATCATGAGTCATTTGAAATTTGTGATTCCAAGCTAAAATTGGATTTATATGATGTATTTGATGCACATCATGAGATGTTTCAGGAACCAACAGGTTTGCCTCCTAAAAGGGAGATTCAACATGAAATATAGTTGCAACAAGATTGTCCTATTCCTAACATAGGCATGTACTACATGTCTATCATGGAGAATGTTGAAATAAAGAGGAAAATTAAGGAATTTTTGGACAAAGGTTTCATAAGACCAAGAAATTTTCCATGTGGGTCATCGATAGTGTTGATTCCAAAGAAATATGGAACTTGGTGCATGTGTGTGGACTTCAGGGCATTGAACAAGATAATGGTAAAGAATCGTTACCCACTTCCAAGGATAGATGATTTGTTAGATCAACTGAAAGATGCTAAATATTTCACTAAGTTAGACTTACGTAGCGCTTATCATCAAGTTAGAATTGTAGAAAGTGACATTTGGAAGACAACATTTAAAACCAAACAGGGACTCTTTGAGTGGCTTGTTATGATGTTTGGTTTATGAAATGCACCTGCAAATTTCATGCGGGTAATGGATGACGTATTACGTCCTTTTCTTGATGATTTCTTCATTTTCTACTTAGATGACATATTAATTTTCAGCAAGACTAGAGAAGAGCATGTCATGCATGTTAAGAAAGTACTTGATATTTTGAAGAAAAATCAGTTATTTCTTAAAATGTCAAAGTGTGAATTTGGAAAGACTTTGGTTTATTTGGGACACATAGTAGGAGGAGGTGCTTTGAGAATTGATCCTTCTAAAGTAGAAGCCATTGTGAATTGGCCTACTCCCAAATCCATACAAAGGTAAGAAGTTTTTTGGGTGTAGCTCAGTATTGGAGGAAGTTTATTTCTAACTTCTCTGCCATAGCAACTCCTATGCATGCAGTGACAAGTGTGAATTGTGCTTTCCAATGGGGAGGAAAGAAATAGAAATATTTCGAGTCTTTGAAAGAAAATATAAGTTCAGCTCCAATCCTTGCATTATTGGACTTGAGACAGCCATATGAGATTTAGACCGATGCTAGTGATTACGCCATGGGTGCAGTTCTCTTACAGCATGGTAAGCCTATCGCATTTCATTTTGAGACATTTAATGGTGATGTTGTGAATTATCCTACATATGATAAGGAGTTGTATGCGTTGATACAAAGCGTCAAAAAGTGGAAACATTATTTTATGGGCAAAGAGACATTTGTTCATATCGACCATCAACCTTTATGGTACTTGCAGTCGCAAAGTAAATTACAACAGTCCCGACATTTCAGATGGATGGGTTTCCTACAACAATTTCACTTGGTAATAAGGTACAAGAAAGGTATTTTAAATAAATTTGATGATATGATTTCAAGGCCTATTATTAGTGCTACTGCTTTACTTAAGAATGATTCTATTGTACATGAGAGTTACATAGAACAGTATGCATCAGATGTTGATTTTAAGGATGTGTAAGCTAACTTGAGTGAAGGGAATCATGTTGAGGAGAATGATTATCAATTGCATAATAATTTGTTGTTTCATATGGGAAAGATATGTATACCACAGGGAGAGAGACTAAGTGTCATGAGAGAAGCTCATTCTTCTCTTATTGCTGGACATTTCGGGGTAAGCAAAACGGTGGCACATTTATAGAGGTATTGTTACTAGCCACGCATGGTAGATAGTGTTTCACGTTTCATTAGAGGTTGTTCATTATGTGCTACAAGAAAGCCTAGAAATAGGAATCTTGGTTTATATACACCATTTCCGGTACCTTCTATACCATGGGAAAGTGTTTCTATGGATTTTGTTGGAGGTCTACCATTGTCTAGAAAGCAACATGATTATCTTTATGTAGTAGTTGATAGATTCGACAAGATGTGTATTCTTATGCCATGTAAGAAATCTGTAACTGCTGAACAAACTTCTGATTTATATTTTCAACATGTATGGGTTCATTATGGCTTGCCTATTTCTATTGTTAGTGACAGGGATTCCATATTTTTTGGGAATTTTTGGTCCAATTTATGGAAGATGATGGACACCAACTTGAAGAAGAGTACTGCTTTCCATCCGCAAAAATATGGCCAAACAGAGGTAGTGAAAAGAACCATTGTACATCTTTTGAGAGGTTATTGCAGCAAGCATCCCAAGCTTTGGGATGAGCATTTGCATTATATTCAACATGCTTACAACCGGGCCAAGAAATCTTCTACAAATACTTCACCTTTTGAAGCTTGTTTTGGGTATTTGCCTAAGTCACCTTTAGATTTAATTCTTGAGAAGGATGTTGCCATTGATGGGCATAGTGACATTGACAAAGCTCACATGTTAATTGAAATAATTCAGCTAATACATCAGCAGGTTCAAGAACAACTTGAAAAAAATCAAGGCAAGTACAAGGAGAGGCATGAAAAACACTAAGTTGATCATAAGTTTCAAGAAGGAGATGAGGTATGGCTACATATTAGTAAGTAAAGAATGCAAGGAGAAGGTAAAAATATGAAGCCTATTCATTATGGTCCATTAAATATTCTTTAAAAAGTTGGAAATAATGCTTTTGAACTAGATTTGCCTTCATATAAGCAAATGTATTCTGTTGTGAATGTGGAAAGTTTACGTTTGTATGAACCTCCTTTAATTGTTGATCATGAAAGTGACATTCAACTGCCATCCATAGAGGATTTCTCGCCAAAATATTTGGATGAGATGAAAGAGGATGCTATCCTTGACAGGAGGACACACACTTCGAAGAGGGGAAGTGTTGATTATCTTCAGATTGTTCTAAAAGGCAACAAACTGAGTAAGGAAAAATGGATGGAGGTGGAAAAGTTGAGGGGTCTGTACCCTCATCTTCTGAATAGGTAATTGAAGGATTTTGGGGTCCAAAAGCTTCCCAATGGGAAGGCATGATCAAGAGATCATGTCCAAGTGAAGAAAATGCTCAAAAATGGAAGTGCTCAGAATTGGTTGCAGTCTGAACGACCGAAAAGGCCTCATCGCTGCGATTCTAGCACCACGAACGATTCTCAAAATCGAGTTCGTATGAGAAAGATATTGAGGTTTGAAATCATCTAGTGACCTCCAAAACATGAATTTTTGACTAAATGATTTTGTCATTTTCTACAAAAAAATTTATGGAAAAATTTATTTTTATTAAGTTTTTTTAGGCCTGTTAGTGGGTGCCACGTGGCTTACTCGGAGGCTGTCACGTGGCCATAGGCCATAGGTTTCGAACCTTGACCCGACTACATGGGCAGGGCCGACCCGACCAAAACGCCACGTGCAAAGGAATTAAAGGGTGGGTGAGTTAGGCAGTGGTTGAACGGAGGCTCGGGTCGACGTGTTGAACGGGCAGAGAGTTGGGGACCAACCCTTATAGCCAGGTCCTATCTGCGTACGACCTCCAACGAAGAACCAGGCACTTAAAACATTTGAACCGATGGAGTCTGAAGGGGGCTAGCCCCAGTATTAAGCCCCCTTCCGATGTGACCTTCATGTTGTGACCAAGGGCATGGTCTACCTTATCCACCAGTGTATTAACCATCCGGAAATTGCGCATGTGAATGCGCCCATAAACCAGCAGTTAAATTTATTGTTCCACATAAATTGGAGTGTGGTTCCGCCAAGTTGGGATGTCCAACTATTTTGAAGGAGTTAACTGGAGTTCCTCCAGTTTTGGAGGAGGATTTTTAGTGCCACTAGGAAAAAAATTGTTTTGGTCATAACTTTCTCCATTTTCGACCAAACAAGATGAAATTTTAGTCAATTTTAGGTCTCTTTGACCTTCTGGAGAGTTTGGAATAGGTTTCATAGTGAACAGAGGTGTTTCAAAATATATTTTTCTTCATAGAAGAGGAAGGAGCCACCAGGGCCATCATGGAGGAGGCACTGTTTTGGGTTATATTTCACTGTTTAAGGTGAAACAAAAGACATTTCTAGCTATTTTCTATCTTCTAAAGTCAAATTTACAGTTGGTTTTTCCTTTTTAGGCATATTTTTCACTGTGTAACCATTTTGAGAAAATTAATGAAGCAAGGACATGCCATTGGGGGGCCTTGGACCAGCAGATGTAGCCCAGGAGGGGTGAACTGCCTCAACATATTACTGTGTTATGTTATGGTGAATTTTACTTGCTGTGTATTTCTGTTGTGAAATGTTAAAAGTAATTTTAATTAACAAATCCTCACACATAAAACTCAGAAACATTACCAAAACTACTTTGTTTAACCTGCAAGTCATGGAGAACACTTTGCACACTAAATTACATGGAAATGGATACTTTGCATAGCATTAAAAATAGTTCCATTTTTAGATCAATTATTTATTTTGGCATTAAATTGTGTGAAGCCCCTAAATATGGAATTGCATTGTGTAAAATTTGATCATGAACAGTTAAGCTAATGTAAAACAGTGGAACTGCTCCATCTTGGTGTTTTCCATTAACATAAGGTCCAAAAATTAACTCTATTTGATCATCGCTTAGTTTAATTGAATCTTCTCCATCATTCATGTTTAAGGTTTCAGTGATAGTTGTTTTGTAAAAATCATGTTTTACCAATTATTCAGAGGAATTGGTATTTTTAATTTTGTAATTTCATCTTGGATATTAAATGGAGCTTGTGATTTACTTAGTTGGATTATTTCTTCTTTAGTAACTGTAGTTTGAGTAGGTTTGTCTTCTTTTTCTACAAATGTTTTTTCACTTTCAGTTTGTGCTTCTACTGTCTTAACATTTTTATTTTTCTTTTTAGGAATAGTTTGAGAATAAGTAGATGCTTTTGCAGATTTTGTATTTTCAGAAGCTGTTTTTGCAATGGCAGCTTTTAGATCAGTTGATTCTGGATCAACAATGGGTGTCTTGGAGTCTAAAATTGTTGTTTTAGAAGAATTAATTGTCTTTACAACAACAGATTATTATGAATCTATTGATGTTTGGACAGCCTCATCTGTTATGTCAACAATCTTGGGACTAGGTGAAATTTTAGGGCTTGAAATTTTCTAGGATGAATTGGAGTTTTGCTTGTTTTCCCTAGGGAGCATTTGCAAAACTTTAGTAGTGGGAGCTTCTATTGCTTCCTTTTTTTGTGTTTGAACAGATTTCTTAGTAGAAGGCTCTATGTTTTTCTTGCTTCTAATGTTATATTTCTTATGTACTTCGTTGATAGCAAAATCATAACCTTATTTGTAATCAAATGGTTCTCCAGAATCTAATTGCATTTGATGTAAATCATATAAATTTTGATCCTCTTACGTAAGAAATATAATGTTATCATCATTAATACCCATTAGATTTATGGTGTCTTCGTCATCTTCATTCTGATGAGAACTTTTAGCATAGTTCTCTTGGAAAGGTGGTCTTATTGTTTGGTCAGGTGCTGATTCTCTAGTTTTTCCAGTTTTTCCTAAGTTGGGATTTATAATTTGTTGTTGGTTATCCCATTGTGGCCTCATTTATATATTATCTAATCTATCCATCATTCTCTCTATTTCTTTTGCTAATTGATCTATTTTTAAATCTTAACTAGAAGCTTCTTCTTTTATGGTTACTCTTCTTTCATTCCTTAATCTAGCTTTTCTAGCCAACAAATTTGCCTCTACACTAACAACATTACTTTTCATTTGCTCTAAAGTTTCAGGATTCCTCTCTCTCAATTGATATGCTATGTATGTATCAAATCCAACAAGGAATTTGAGAAGAATAGAATCAGGATGAGGTATAAGATTAACATGAATTTAATTATAAATGTTATTGTATCTAGTGCAATAATCCTGGACCGTCTCATTAGGTGCTCTTTTAATGCTTTAAAATTATGATAATATTTGCAATGGATTTTTCTTCTTTTCCCATTTACTAATGAATAATCTATGAAAAAAATGCTAAATCAACAATACTACCAGGATTCAAACCTTTAAACCATTTTTTAACCTCACCCGTTAATGTTTGAGCAAACAATCTCATTTGGACATCAAACTCATCTATTTTATGAAGCTCAAAATAATCTGTCATCTTATTAACATGTTGTTGGGTAGTGTATTGAGTGGTTGCATCAAATTGAGGTATTTTACTTTTCTAGTCTTGAGGTATGTCATGTAATTGGGCTAGAAGGACCAAGGGAGCATATCTATCAGCCATGGCTTGAATTCTAGCTTGGCTTGGAGGTAAGTTGGAAGTAATTGGGGCAGAGCTAGAAGTACTTGCTGAAGTAGTTAAAGAACTTGAAGATGAGATGGGGATATAAGAATATGTACTAGCAAATGTGGTTGAGAAACCAAAAGATGAAGTTGGGAAATATGAAGAGGTACTAGGAGATGAGAATGATGTATTGGAAAATGCAGAAGGTAAAATAGTGGATGGAGATGAGGTGGTGGAGGATGGGAATAATACTCTAGGTTGGAATGGTTGTTTAGGAATAAATGGATCTGTGGAATGAAGTGTGGTGGAGATAATGGATGATGTGGTAGTAAATAGAGATGAACCTTGAGACTCTAAAAGGCTGGTATCTAAATGAGTGGTAGAAGGATTAGGGGTATAAGCTGATAAAGCAGCTAATTCAACTGAATGCTGAAAAATAGCTTCATCTATTTCCTTAAGTATAGTAGCATTTATTTCATCAAGTTTATCATAAGCCTCAAAGATCTTTGATTCAAAATCTATTGAAACAGTTTCTTGTTTAATTTCAAGAGATGAAATAAAATTAGGATCTATAACAATGCTATTTAAATAACTTTCTGATTTGTTTATGAATAAACAATGTTCAAAATTTAAGTCAAAATCAATGTATTGTATAGTTGCTAACTGTTTTGGAAGGGAATTTTCTCTAACTAAGGAAACTTTATTACCTAAATCCTCCACTTTTTTATTCTTTTTCCAATTCTGTCAGGATTATCTACTATTGCAGCAGGTTGTGGATCTGGATTTGACCTAGTATAGTAGACTCTTCAGGAAGCCAGAATTACAATTTTTAATGAAAATATACTCACAACTTATTAAAACCGCCTTTAAGGTGAAAATATAATAAAAAGATTTCCTTTAAGACCTATTTAAAAACCGAGGATTGGTTAGTTCCCCAGTATGGTCGCCAGTATGTTATCACTGTAATAATTCCCAAAGTTGTGAGATTTTGATTTTATAGTTTAAAGAACATTAGAGTTAACCACGGACCTACTTTTAAGCTTTAGGATCTAGACTTCCTAAGGCTCAAAGAGGGCTCTCTCTATAAGATTTAACTTTGTTTTTATATATGATCTTATGCTAGTTATATGGGACAATTTGGTTTTTATATTTGGTTTGGTTTGGTGGAAAAAATCACTTACTGAGATGGATAGTGATAGATCTATTTTTCCACTGGGAAAAATGGAGTCAGTGTGTCAAGCAGGAAGATCAGGATCAAGGTCTAAAGTCAAATATTTTCAGGGCAAGATAACAGAGTCACTCAAGATATTTGAGGTTGATTGGTGAAATGGTTTAATCGGGATAAAGAGCAATCAAGGATTCTTTGATCCGGATAAGGAATGAAGAGGTAGGGTTCAATCGAAATTAGGGAGAAATTAAGGGTTCCCTAGTCTGGATATCAGTAGAAAACATTAAAATGAAAACCAGTAAATAATAGAGCGCTTTTAACAAATTCTGATATATCACTTCCTGATTTCACATTAAAATTTAGAACACATTTATGTATGAATGGAAAACATAAGAAGATTTAACAAATAACAGAAGAAAGTACTTCACTTAAGTGGCCCAACACATGAATCTTGAAATATGATGCTTTATTGCTTTGACCCAGCCTGCTGACTTGAAACTTGGTACAAAAACCCTTCAGGTACAAAAAAATTGACTATAGAAATATTTAGCAATTTATTCCACACTAATACTTCAAAGGATGAAGTATTTATACAAGAAGTAATACAAAATATCCTAGAAAAATCATAGGAACTTTCTATGGAAAATCAAATATCTTTTACAAAAAGATAGTGACAGCTACATAACAAATTTGCAAGCTGTCCTATTTATTAAATAAAATATTTTTCTTGTTGGACTTAGGCTGCAGCTGGCTGTTTGAGATGTATTTAACGCTGCCACTTGATCTTTAATCAGTTTTGAAGCTTTAGCTCTCATATGCTACTCTTTAATTGATACACTTTAACCATTGATACTCTTTAACTTGTTGTTTGATTGTTTTACTTACTTTTAAAAATTTGTTTTTACTGTGTAAAATAACACTCTGTTTTTTTATCCTTTTTCACTAAAAAATATCTTTTTACAGTAAATGTGTGAGCTTTTTAAAAAACTCTTCATCAGGTAATTTAATCTTTGTAAGTTTTCTAAAATTCTCATCAAATCCTGTGTATCTAACAAAGGTTGGTTTGACTGCAAAGAGATGTTTTATCTCATGCTGTAAATAAAACAAGTTTTCAACACTCTTATGCAACACTTTACCTGTGGGAACTCCTTCCCAATCTGCCTTGTTCACTTGATCTCTAGCAAAGTCTCTTATTTTCTTGTTGTAATCTTCTTGCTTCATCGGTTTATCATTGATAACAAGAATGTTTGTCAAGCCTTTTTTTCCTAATGTGTCAAACTTAACCATGAATTTAGTTATGGCCAAATCCATATTTTGACACTTCACTTCCAACTGTTTCATCAAGTTTTTCTTTGAAAGCACTTTTATTACCTCAAGAATTGTTTCAGTTCTGTTAGTAATTCCTATCTCATCCAATTATTGCTTGTTTTTAGTGTTGAGAAACTTGATTATCTCTTGGGATTCTTCAGGTTTGGCACCAAGCTCTTTTGTAGTCTTCAATATTTCTTCTTTGGCTGCCTTAAGCAAGTCCTTCTGCTCATAAATTACTTAAATTGATGGCCAAGTATCATTAATTGACTCAATGATCTTGGACCATAGCTAATTTTTTATGTAGGTCATGGGATCTGTTAAGGTTAACTCTGCTTCAACCTTCTTTAACTATTTACTTAACCTTTTGGATTTTTATTCCTCTGTTTTAGCATTTATTTGTGCTAATTTCTTGGCATCTTCAAAGTTCTTAATTTTCTCTTTCAATCTATTGATCTCATTATTTTTTATTGACATATCTTCCATGGCTTTAATGATTTTACTCTCCTCATCTAACCGTTGAATTGCTGAAGTGGAAGATTCAGTAGCTGAAGTAGTGGAAGAATTTATTGGTACTTTTGTGGCCAGTGGGACTTTTGGTTCTAACTCTTCTGCTAGAGTTGAAGGAACTGTTGTTGTTACCATGGGAATGACTGTAGGAGGAATATTTTGAGTCTTGGAAGCTTATTTCTCTTGGGAAAGCTTGTCCATATCAATTTCCATCTCATTTATTTGTGCTGTCATTTGTATTATGAGACTCATCATATAATCTTTTTTATTTTCCTCTTGCACAATCTTCCTAGCATGCGGATGTTCTGTTGGAGGTAGTTTTAGTTTCTTTCTAAGTGCTGCAATATCAACATTTTTATTCTTCACCAATTCCTCTACAGCTTTTACATTTGAAGGGTCATACCCTACTTCAATCACCAATTCTTCTAAAGAATTGATTATAGTGTCTTTAGCATAGGAAGAAGCTTTTTCAATCCTAACATGATCTCTCAAATTTATTACAATTTTCTGGAGTTTCTGGGCACTCATTACCTTTGTGGTCATAGTAGAATAAAGCATTTATGAGCTTTTCTTGTGAAACTCAATCTGATCCAAGGGATGAATGCTTTCTACTGGAATTTCAATATCATCTCTCCTGTAATCTGATGTTGTTGTAGGTTTAGGCACTGTTGGATGTAGCACTTTCATTAGAAAATTTTTATTTGTATAATCAAAGGCTGAAAGCAGCGTATTTTGAATCCCTAGAGTCTGCTTCAAGTACTATGAGTAGATTTCATTTTTTATCTCTTCATTCTTGGCCTTGATTTCCTTATATTTTTCTTTATATCCCTGTCTTTATCTTCTGCTTGCTGTGATGAAGATGCTTCCGTGCTTTGTTGTTTTTCAATCATCTGAGTGTTTTAAGTATCATGTTCCTGTTCATTTTCAATTATTGTAGTAGTCTCAGTGTTTTTCTTTCGATTCTCTTCATCTAAAACCTCAATTGTTTCCTTTTCCTTGTCTGTTGGATTGATCTTAGGTTTCTTATTGTATCTGAGCTTGAATCTAGTTTTTTTTGTTGTTTTAGCTGTATATGTGCCTTCTTATTTGATTCTCTTTGTGGTTCTATCCTCTTGATTTACAGTCTTCAACGTGTGACTAGTATCACCTTGTTTGACTATTTGTATTAATGTATTTTCCAACCACTCTGTTTGGTTGGAAAACTGTTCAATTTCAGGAATCTTATCATGAATGTATGGGGTTAATTTTCATTTCACCTTCATCTTATTGATAATTCCATAAGGATCATAGTTCCACAAGAAAATTTCATAAAATTTATATTCTAGCAACTGTTTTGCTGCCTCTACACCTACTTCCCTGCGATTGCATATGAAAGGACCCACCTGGTTTTTCAATTTGAACTGAGTGTTATTTCTAGTAGCTAAAAAGTTTATAGAATCTGAGTTTAGAATTTGTATTATATACTCTAAGGAAAACACTCTCATTGGCAAGTATTTTGGCAATTTATAGGGCAAGAGGTTTGACCCATAGACTCTAATCTCTATATGATTTTGGTAAAGGTACCAATCACCAATTCTACTCTACTATGATAGCTGTAAAACTTTCTTTATCTCATCACTTATCCTTGGTTGTACACTGTTTGTAAGCATATTTATCAATGGGTAAACAAAAAAGTCTATGAAATCCACATAAGTGAACTCAATTGACTATTTTCTAATTAAAGAAGTCCAGAAAATAACTGACAGTGGATTACCTTCTACATCCAAATTCTGAAGGGCTATTGGGAATTTATCTGCTTGGAAGTAAAGGAACATATGAAAGAGGAAGGAGGTATATCTGAAAACACCTTAAGTGGGAAGTTTTACAAGCTGATCATGGATATTATCAGCTATATACTTAGCATAGTTATAAATGATTGTGGGGGGTTGAACTGGCACAAAAGCGGATAGAAAACCAAGTATAGACTCATCAGTGTGCTCATCAGTAAAGTAACCAAGAATAAAAGACAACATTGAAATAACATGTCTTGATCCTTAAAGGAATTTGGAGGATGAATATGGAGAGTTAATCTTTGAGATTTAAACATATGTAGGCATGAATGTTTGGAAGATCTGAAATATTTTAGGAAAGTATAACTCCAGATAAAGCTTTGTAAGAGCTTCTATAGATAATGGGACTGCATTTGGCTTGGGTTGTAACTGAAGCATTAGGTTTATGGATTCTGCAGTGATAGTGAATAATACTTCTTTCTTAGCATTAACAATAGCTCTTTGGTCAGGGTAATAGTGAGCTTGACACAATATAATGACCTCTAGACACTGATGGGTATGTGGAACTACATATTTGGGTAAATTGGACTCCCAAATTTGAACTTCATCTCCCTGATCCAAAGATTTTTGTAGGCCCCAGCAGTGGAGATCAATGAGATTGAATTCAATTATTGGATCAATTATTTTATAATCAACATTAGATAAAGGGGTATAATCAACATCTACAACAGGAGGTTGTAGTGGATTTATGACAATGGTGCTTTTAGAAGCCATTTCTGGATTTGTTTTTTGACAATTCAGCCCTCTGGATCTTAAAAACTCTATTTTTTAGGTTTTTATGCACTTCTATAAGCTTAGACTGTTTATAGAAGTTCTTTTTAATATGACATAGGTCTCTTTTGAACAAAAATATGTAAACTCTATATTTTTATGCTTCAAACCTTCAATTAGGTTCCAAAATTAATCTTCAAACCTTTTTACAAACATAGGAAAGGTTTAATAAGGGTTTCCCGCTCTTTTCTTGGATAAAGCAGACCTAAAACTGTTTAATTTATGTACAAAGCGATTCTGAATATTTGCAAAGGATTTTGAATCAATCAAAGGGTTTTTACAGGTCTGCAAAAGGCTAAAATTTCTTTACTTTTGCTTTAAAACAGGTTACAATATTCAAAACTGTGATTTTATTAGGTTTTTTACAGCAAATACAATTTTTGAAGGAAATGAGGATATTTCGTTTAAGCAAACAGGCTTTATGAGGCTTAAATTTAGAGAATGCTTCTTTTAAAATGATAGGAGGGTATTTTTCTTGAAAAATACCTGTTATTTTAGTAATTAGACTTGCAATAGGGTTTCTGGAAGTTTGGGAGCTTTCAGAAGCTGGTTGAAGTCTTTTTGGATGAAAATAGGAGGCCTTGAGCAGTTGTAGCAATGAATTGGGCTGAATTCTAGTTTTTTGTGCATGAACAGGGGGTAGAAGCGTCATTTCTTCAGTCGGAAAAAATTAAATGAGCATAAAATGCAGAAAAAGGTTTAAACGTGTGAATATGCAGTTTTATAGAAAATTTGGGTTTGAAACAGTATATGCATTCAATATGGGTCAAGTCAAATGGGAGGCGGTTTGGCGCGGGGTAAGCTAAATACCTCCAAGTGGTTATTGCATCGTCTAAGGGTAGTTTGTGGTATTTCCCAAACGAATGCGATCCAGTGGAAAGATGACGCGTGGAGAGACGGGTGTATGGGCGTGGGGCCCGAGATACTTTGTGTGTAGCGGAATTAAGTTAATACGTTTAAAAATAGTTGAAACATAAAATCTAATGTATTAACGGGATAGGCGGGATATGTGGTTTACTCGGAAAATGACCTATTTACAGTTGTAATGCAACCTTAGGGCGGGCTTTTTTTTTTTTAATGTGTTTTAACCTATGGGGGAACATAATATATGTCACATGGGGAATTAGAACCATAGGATAAACTTATAATGTGGGTTGGGACTTTATTTTAATATAAGGGATTTAATATATTACGGGGTGGGGTATTTATAAGGAATTAATAAATTAAGTTAAAGTTAATATGAAATGGGTAGAAATAGAAGACATACAAAAATACTCTATGAAAAGTATGTTTTAAGTGTTTGGGCACTGTGGTGGCCCCATTTTAAACATTTTACATTTAACACTTAGGATAAATAACATTTTGTGGGTTTTTTGAATATTTTTGTATGAAATGAAATTAGTTAAGGGGGTTTTTACTTTCCCCAAGAAAAAAGGTGTTTTAACTTTGGAAAAGGGATTTTATCTTAGGAAAATGGTGATAATGTTGAGGAAAATGGTTTTTATTAATGGAATGCAATACTTAGTGTCAATTAGTCATTAAGCCTTGGGTCCGGTCCCACCAAAAGTCAGAGAAACGCTCTGAGCCTTTATAGCTTAAGGTTTTGAATACTGGAATACTTTGAGGGAAGGGAAATTAGTAATTTTCCATATTATGTTTTAATCATGCCTTGTGTAACTACTTTCTACCTACCCATCATTTATTCTACCATTTTTTCCTTTATTTTCATGGGTGCATTTTAACTTGCAACCCTAAATCCATTTTTATTTTAAAGCATAAACTATCTATTTCTAACCTTATTTCATCCGAGGGCTCAGATTAAACTATTGAGCTCCTCAATTATTCTCTCTCTATCTACTGATTTTTCAAGTTTAAACTGTTTGACAGATCTTTATTCTCTATCTATAAACATGAAATTTAAAGCATGAAAAAGTTAAGATTAAACTATTTAACTCATCATGTATTATGGCATTTTGAACAAGCTGCACATAATCATTTATTTGCAATAAAAGTAAAAAGTAGTGGCATTTTGACTTGCATTCACTTTCATGTCTTATTCTTATGTATTTTTTGTGTTTGGGGTCCATTTTTATATTCTTTTTGATCTTTTCTTTTAAGGCCCTTTGATTGTTCTTTTAGGACTTTCGCCCTCTTTTCATTTTTTATCTTCAAATATGGGAAAACAACTTGCAGAAAGCAAGGTACGTATATATTTACAAGACTAATCAAAGTCAATTCAAAAATTATGAACCCTATTATTATAGGACCCTAATAGTGGCTTCACGTGGGGATGACATTTCCTGGTGAAATGTCAAGAAATTTGAGACTAGTAGCCTTTGGATTTTGACTATGCTAACCTTGCAAATGTTGTCTGAGCTCTGTAATTATTCATACTTATGATATTTTACCTTTCAAAGCTTAAGGCTTTCTCTCCGGGCTTCAACTTTGTTTGGATAGCATCCAATCCAATCTAAAATCTACAATGTTATGTACAATGGATAAATTAAACAAAGTTAACTATTGGTTATTTATGAAGAGTAGTAATGCTTCAGCATTCTACCATCGACAAGTCCACCTAGAAAATCTGATCCATCCATCTCTTTCAAAAAGAAAGCATTGTTACCTCTGTAACCATAAATAACATAAGGTCCTTTCCATAGGAAATCACATTTCCCATGTTTACCTTTCTCTTCTCTCCTTGAATCCCATTTTAGAACTTTGTCACCAATGTAGAAATCATATTCTTTACTCTTTTTGCCAAAACATTTCTTAATCTTATCTTGGATAACTTGAGACTTAAGATAAACCTCTTCTCTTGTTTGTTGCAAGTAAATGGTTTGGTTAATCCTTCTTTGAATGTCATTGGTCTCAACTTGTAATTCTTGGATTATATTCATTACTGGTACTCCTAAGGAAGATGGAAAAACAACATCCATTCCATAAACAAGTTAGCAAGGGGATGTACCAATATATTTTTTGGTGGTAAGTCTATCCACCCATAAGGCATTAACTAACCTCTTGTTCCAAGTTTTCTTGTTATCTTCTAGTAATTTTTTGATGTTGTTCACAAAGATTTTATTGGAAGATTCAACAAGGCCATTACCTTGAGGGTACTATGCAGTAGAATGGCCCAGGGTAATGTGGTATTTATGGTAGAAATCAATCATCTTTTTGGATTTGAATGCAACTGCATTGTCAGTGATAATCTTTTGGGGACATCCAAATCTTGAGAGTATGTTGTTTTCTGGAAAGGATATTATGACAGTGTCATTGGCTTTCCTAGAGGGTATGGCTTCTATCCACTTGGTAAAATAATCAGTGGCTGTCAGAATCCACTTATGTTGGGCTGAGGATGGAGGGTGAATTTCACCAATGAAGTCATGACCCCATTGTTGAAAAGGCATTTCTGTTGAGATGGGTTTTAAGGGAAAGGGTAACAAATTTTTATTTCCTTCAAATATTTGACACTTGTGACAGGAGGTCACATAATTTTTTACATTTGAAAAAAAAATAGGCCAGTAAAAACCAGCTCTCAGGATTTTTTCTATATTAGTCTTCCAGTAGAGATGTCCTCCACAGTCAGCTGCATGAAATTCTTCTAAAAAATTATCAGCTTCTTCTTTAAGCAAACAATTATGTAAAATTTCACCACGATCTTTTCAAAAGAGTATAGTGTCTATGATACAAAATCTTACTGTCTTCTATTTTAAGAATCTAGCTTTTGTTCTTGATAATCCAGGAGGAGCTTGTAAATTTATTAATACAAATACAATATCTGCATACCATGGTGAGTTTGAAAAGGCTTCACTGATCTCTGGAGTCGCCATCTCTTCCTGATCATCTACTTGGGAAATAAAATTAATATCTAAAGCATGACAATTTGATTTAGCCATGAGTTTGGTTAAACCTTGACCTTTTATGAGTTTGGTGAGTTTGATTTCTATGTCATATTCCAAAATTGTGGCAATCCACTTGCCTCTTTTACCATCAAGACCATTATGTGTTAGAATTTCTTTTACAATTGCATTTGAAACATAGACAATGATGTGTGAATAAAGAATGTACACTCTAAAGTATTTGATGGCCTTTAATAAAGCTAGGGCCTGTTTCTCCATTATATTGTACTTTAAAGTGGCATCTCTGAGTGATTTTCTAAAGAAAGAAATATGCTGCTCATAGCCCTAGTCATTTTTCTGTAGTAAAACTGCAACAATAGTGTTCTGAAGCAAAGGAGAAAATAATGAAATCCTTCTTGAAGTCAGGACTTATAAGGACTGGTGTTTTTGTTAAAGCTTGTTTAATTGATTAAAAAGATTGCTTGGCTTCAACAATCCATTTAAGTACTGAGTCTTTTTTAAGCATATTTTTAAGCTCTCTGATTATTTCAGCTAGATTTGAGATGAATCTTCTAAGGAAGTTAATTTTACCTAGAAAGGCTTGTAATTATTTAATTTTCCTAGGTGAACTAATGTTTAGAATTGCCTCTATTTTGGTTGGGTCTATCCTAATTCCCTCTTTAGGTATAATATGTCCTAGTAATTTACCTTCTTCCGATCCAATTAAAGTCTTCTTAGGTTTTAGAGAGATTCCAAGTTTCCTACATTTAAGAAAGACTTGCTTGAGTTGATCCAAATGTTCATAATTAGTCTTTGAAAATACAGTAATGTCATCTAAATAAATCACTAGGAATTCATGAATCTCCTTTGAAAAGGCTATAGCCATAGCTCTTTTAAAAGTGGCTTTTGCATTCATTAACCCAAAAGGTATTTTTACATACATAAAAGTGCCCCATGGAGTTGTAAAAGTAGTTTTGGCTTGGTCTTCTCGTTGGACTAGAGTCTGGTTATATCCAGAGAATCCATCTAACAATGAAATTCTGGAAGAACCAACTACCTTTTGTAAAATGTGATCCATATTTGGTAAAGGGTAATAATCTTTTAAGGAAAAATTATTTAAATTTTATTAAATCAATGTTGAAGATTGCAACAAGAAACAGTGAAGGAGGCATCATGAAACATCTTTCTTGATCCTAGTTGGAAAGTGATCACCTAAACTAGGTGGGGGGCCACACAGGTGATTTTTGTCGCAAAGACTATTTTTAGACTATGTCTATTTTTAGACATGTCGATCATATTCTATGAGTTGCGGGATGCTATTTATGGATGATTGGTTAAGTTGGTAAAAATAGATGGACCTCTATTTTTAGACATTGGGCGGAATCTATTTTTAGACTGCCAGTCTAAAAATAGATCAGTCAAATATTATTAGCTCTTAATAATATTTGGACTATAAACATTATCTTATCCTCTTGGAACTTCCGATTGACTACGGATGTAGCACATGCAGGCGTGAAGGAAATATGCTTTTCTAAAGTTGTTGAAGCTGTTACTTAAATTTGACTTCGATTAGAACTCATGTGAGTTTGGTGGAGTTGATGGGGCAGGTTAGGTGAGTTGTGTTCGGTTTAACTTAGTTGAACTAGTTGTATTTAGCCTAACTGATAAATACACTAGTGATGAGTGGTGTGAATTAATTGTTAATTAATTCACTAATTATTAACTCATAAATCAACTAAAGACTACATCATTTAACTGCAATGCATGGACAGTTCAGTGGAGACCAGTGTTAGAGGTGGGTGAAAGGGTGAGTCTACTATCACTTGTGACTATAGTTGTGCATGAGATTTGCACACACATTAATTGAGATTTCCAATGAGGATTGCGCAGTACAAGCCAGGTGGATTCGAACTTGGATCTCATCATTATTCATCTTGGATTGCGGAGTAGAGGCAGGTAGACAGGTGGAAGAGATTTGAACTTGTGACTTGTTCATATCTGAGCTAGTTTGTGTGTAGCATGTGAGATAGTGTTGAGAGCTGTGAGGATTTTTGTCTTATGTATTGTTACATGTTCTCTATCATTATAATATACAGATATTTGGGGGTTTTCAGCTATAAGCTTTCCCCATTACATATTGTGTTATATGCGTGCTTGATTATGTTTTAATGTGTGCATGCGACTGCTTCTATTTACGCAAATTGATGATCAATTGTAGAAGAGGTTATGTATTATGCATGAAGCTTAAATAGTGTGTAATCAGGATAATCTCGGTGAATAATTCAGCCATTATTCAAATTTCTACATGGTATCAGAGGTAAATTGATCATCAGATCTATTACAGTGATTACAAATTTATTTCGGTAGACAGAGTCTGTAAGCGGGCCAGGTAGCCTCTGGATCCATCCTTTATTTGAAAGGTGATATATCTAGTAAATGCCCCTACAGTCGATCTCTGTGCTAGAAATACTTTGTTCTCACAGATCAGGAGCAGTTGAGTTTTGAGCTGGTGGAATTCGAATTTGCAGCAGTGTTTTCTTGGTGTCGAAGTCAAAATGTCTTTCAACGGATTGCGATTGGATTATGCCCTTGAGGGCAGCTCGAATTATGTTGCATGGAAGGACAGGATGGAGGCGGTGTTAGAAGATAACGGGTTGAAGGAGTTCATAGATGTTGAAGTCCCAAAGCCTACTGATGTTGCTCAAGTTGAGGCTTGGCAAAAGAAGACAACAAAATGTCGAAGGATTCTGTTGGAGGGCGTGAAGGATCACATAGTATCCAGCCTGCATGAAAAATCTTCTCCATACTTGATGTGGAAAGCGTTGACAGATTTATTCCAAAGCAAGAGCGACCAGAGGAAGTTGGCGGTCAAGGATAAACTCAGGAAAATAAAGATGGAGAAGAATGACACTATTATGGTATACTTGACAAAGTTTGTCCACTGCAGGGATGAGCTTGGGAGTGTAGATGCAGAATTGTAGTGTGATTGATGACAGGACTGCACCTGGCCTCCTGGTCTCTCCCATGAGCTGGCAATCTCTTCACTTCCAGACTCCCACAATGGTGGGGAGAAATTTTTAGATTTGAGCGACTCTGCTATCTTGATCCAGCAAGAGAGACAGCGGAGGCTCAGGATGCCGGATCTCACTGCTGTAATCCAAGGAAGAGGATTGTGGAAGCAATCTACTAAAGCAAAGGTAGAAGGTGTGAAGGGTGAAACAAGAGAATGTTTCCTCAAGCCGTGCAGATAAAGCTTGTGATGTTAGAAGGTCCAAAGTGAAGCAGCCACTGTCAATAGCGATGCCATTAGCGCCTCATCGACCACGTCGTCTGGGATGGGAAGAAGAACAAGGTCATCAGAGAGCTGGCGCTTGGTGAGGCCTTTGCCTCACTGAGTCGGACTTCTCACTGATCGCATGCATGGTGTCTAGTGCATTGGGATCAGGGTGGTATTTTGATAGTGGCGCTTCCTTTCACATGACGGGAGATGTGAATATTTTCAGTGACTTGGTGGAGAAAGATCTCCAGTTGCATGTTGAGTTGGGCAAAAATGGACGATACAATGCGACCGGCATTGGTACCATAACCTTTCAGAGGGAGTCAGGTAAACTCATTCTTTTACAAGATGTAGTGCATGTTCCAGGTTTAAAGAAGAATTTGATCTCAATCGCAATGTTAGAGGATAAAGGGTATGAAGTTGTCTTCAGTGAAGGAAAAGTTTTCCTTCGGCACAAGGCAACAGGACAAGTCAAGAAGGTTGGGATTCGAGCAAAGAATCTCTACAGACTTGAAGTAGATGGGATGTCTACGGAGCTTCCTACTATTGGGAAGTGCAAGAAAGACATGCAATTGATGCTTGAGAGGGAGAAAGTTTTGCATGCAGGTAAGAGTGAACCTCGGGATGTGGAGCAGCCACAAGATGAGGATCATGGAGTGGGAGAAACCACTCATGCAGAGAAATTTCGTGCCAGATGGGCAGAGGGAGTGCATGCGGCTATACCACCCGGCCCCCGGAGTGAGAGGGGTGGGGGCGACATGCATGAATAATCCCAGAGAGGGATTGGGCGGGATTCATGAGATGGTGTGGATCTCATGAATTGAACCTGGCTTTACGAGGTGCCTACGGCGCCAGCGACAGCATGATCGGTTGGATTGATGCGGGCGGATCAAAGTGACAATGCGGATCTTGGGCCCCGCGAATCGAGTTGACGGCAAATGCAGGTGCATGGGTGAAAGAGTTCAACGACGGTGGTTCACGATGACATGTGCGGTTGGTACCGAGCGAGAAGTCGAACTTTGATGATAGATACATCAGTCTGTTGAGTTGTTTGGAGCCTATTCAGTTTCAGAGGAGTTGCATGGCGCTTATGAAGGTTGCAGGGCGAATGCATGGAGTTGCATGTCGCATGCAAAGACAGTCCTTTCTTGTTGAGAGGGAGTGTTGAAGATTGCAACAAGAAACAGTGAAGGAGGCATCCTAAAACATATTTCTTGATCCTAGTTGGAAAGTGATCACCTAAACTAGGTGGGGGGCCACATAGGTGATTTTTGTCGCAAAGTCTATTTTTAGACATGTAGATCATATTCTATGAGTTGCGGGATGTTATTTATGGATGATTGGTCAAGTTGGTAAAAATAGATGGACCTCTATTTTTAGACATTGGGCGGAATCTATTTTTAGACTGCCAGTCTAAAAATAGATCAGTTGAATATTATTAGCTCTGCTCATGTTGGACTATAAACATTATCTTATCCTCTTGGAGCACTTCAATTTGATGCTTGGATGTGGCACATGCAGCTGACAGAAGGAAATACGCTTTTCCTAGGGGTTAGTTGAGCTATTGCATGGTTGACTTCAGTTAGAACTCATGTGGCAGAGTTTGGTGGAGTTGATGAGGCAGTTGGTGGAGTTGTGTTCGGTTTAACTTAGTTGAACTAGTTGTATTTAGTCTAACTGATAAATACACTAGTGATGAGTGGTGTGAATTAATTATTAATTAATTCACTAATTATTAACTCATAAATCAACTAAAGAATACATCAGTTAACTGCAATGCATGGACAGTTCAGTGGAGACCAATGTTAGAGATGGGTGAAGGGGTGAGTCTACTATCAGTTGTGACTATAACTGTGCATGAGATATGCACACACATTGATTGATATTGCCAATGAGGATTGCGCAGTACAAGCCAGTGTGATTCGAACTTGGATCTCATCATTATTCATCTTGGATTGCGCAGTAGAGGCAGGCAGACTTGTGGAGGAGATTTGAACCTGTGACTTGTTCATCTTCCGTGCTAGTTTGTGTGTAGCATGCGAGATAGTGCTGAGAGCTGTGAGAGCTTTGTGCTATGTATTGTTACATGTTCTCTATCATTATAATATACAGATAGTTGGGGGTTTTCAGTTGTATGCTTTCCCCATTACATACTGTGTTCTATGTGTGCTTGATTATGTTTTAATGTGCGCATGCGACTGCTTCTATTTCCGCAAATTGATGATCAATTGTAGAAGAGGTTATGTATTATGCATGAAGCTTAAATAGTGTGTAATCAGGATAATCTCGGTGAATAATTCAGCCATTATTCAAATTTCTACATGGTATCAGAGGTAAATTGATCATCGAATCTATTACAGTGATTACAAATTTATTTCGGTAGACAGAGTCTGTAAGCGGGCCAGGTAGCCTCTGGATCCATCCTTTCTTTGAAAGGTGATATATCTAGTAAATGCCCCTACAGTCGATCTCTGTGCTAGAAATACTTTTTTCTCACAGATCAGGAGCGGTTGAGTTTTGAGCCGAATTTGCAGTAGTGTTTTCTTGGTGTCGAAGTCAAAATGTCTTTCGACGGATTGCGATTGGAGTATGCCCTTGAGGGCAGCTCGAATTATGTTGCATGGAAGGACAGGATGGAGGCGGTGTTAGAAGATAACGGATTGAAGGAGTTCATAGATGCTGAAGTCCCAAAGCCTACTGATGCTGCTCAAGTTGAGGCTTGGCAAAAGAAGACAGCAAAATGTCGAAGGATTCTGTTGGAGGGCATGAAGGATCACATAGTATCTAGCCTGCATGGAAAAGCTTCTCCATAATTGATGTGGAAAGCGTTGATAGATTTATTCCAAAGCAAGAGTGACCAGAGGAAGTTGACGCTCAAGGATAAACTCAGGAAAATAAAGATGGAGAAGAATGACACTATTCCGGTATACTTGACAAAGTTTGTCCACTGCAGGGATGAGCTTGGGAATGTAGGAATTAGTGTGGATGATGAGGACTTGGTGGACTTGGCTCTCCTTGGTCTTTCGAAGAGTTGGCACTCCTATCAGAACTCTGTCAATGGTCGGGAGAAATTGCCAGGATGGGAGCGACTTTGGTTGGATCTTGTGCAAGAGGAGATAAGGCGGAGTACCAGGGATGGATCTTCATCAAAGGCATCTGATGAAGAGGATTGCGCTTTGGCTGCCAAAGAAAGGAAGGCGAAGGGAAAGAAGAATGCTTCTCAATCCAGTGCGGATGGTAAAGAGCGTGACATGTCCAAAGTGAAGTGTTTTCATTGTCACAAACATGGACATTACGCCACGGATTGTCCACAGAAGAAGAAGAACAAGCAGGCTGCTGGAGCTGCAACTGGTGAGGCTCTTGGCTCGCAATTTGAGCTGGACTTCTCATTGATCACATGCATGGTGTCTAGTGCATTGGGATCGGGGTGGTATTTTGATAGTGGCGCTTCCTTTCACATGACGGGAGATGTGAATCTTTTTAGTGACTTGGTGGAGAAAGATCTCCAGTTGCATGTTGAGTTGGGCGACAATGGACGATACAATGCGACCGGAATTGGTACCATAACCTTTCAGAGGGAGTCAGGTAAACTCATTCTTTTACAAGATGTATTGCATGTACCAGGTCTAACAAAGAATTTAATCTCAGTCGCAATGTTAGAGGATAAAGGGTATGAAGTTGTCTTCAGTGAAGGAAAAGTTTTCCTTCGGCACAAGGCAACAGGACAAGTCAAGAAGGTTGGGATTTGAGCAAAGAATCTCTACATACTTGAAGTAGATGGGATGTCTACGGAGCTTCCTACTGTTGGGAAGTGCAAGAAAGACATGCAATTGATGCTTGAGAGGGAGCAAGTTTTGCATGTAGGTAATAGTGAACCTCGGGATGTGGAGCAGCCACAAGATGAGGATCATGGAGTGGAAGAAACCACTCATGCAGAGAAATTTCGTGCCAGATGGGCAGAGGGAGTGCATGCAGCTATACCACCAAGTGAGAGGTGGGGCGACATGCATGATTAATCCCAAGAGGAGATTTCTGGGCAGGATTCATGAGATGGTGTGGATCTCATGAGTTGAACCTGGCTACGAGGTGCCCACAGTACAGCAGTAGCATGATCAGTTGGATTGATGCAGGCAGATCAAAGTGACAGTGTCGGATACTGGAGCGCGGATCAGAGTTGACAGCAAGTGCAAGAGTGCATGGGTGCAAGAGTTCAACAATGCAGTGGTTCTTGATGACATGTGCAGTTGGTACTAGTAGAAGTCGAAGACTTTGATGATAGATGCATCAGACCGATTGAGTTGTTTGGAGCCTATTCAGTTTCAGAGCAGTTGCAGAGCAGATGCATGGAGTTGCATGGCGCTTGTGAAGGTTGCAGGGCGAATGCATGGAGTTGCATGTCGCATGCAAACACAGTCCTTTATTTTTGAGAGGGAGTGTTGAAGATGGCAACAAGAAACAGTGAAGGAGGCATCCTGAAACATCTTTCCTGATCCTAGTTGGAAAGTGATCACCAAAACTAGGTGGGGGCCACACATGTGATTTTTGTCGCAAAGTCTATTTTTAGACTATGTCTATTTTTAGACATATGGATCATGGTCTATGAGTTGCAGGATGTTATTTATGGATGATTGGTCAAGTTGGTAAAAATAGATGGACCTCTATTTTTAGACATTGGGCGGAATCTATTTTTAGACTGCCAGTCTAAAAATAGATCAGTCGAATATTATTAGCTCTTAATAATATTTGGACTATAAACATTATCTTATCCTCTTGGAGCACTTCAGTTCGAGCTACGGATGTGGCACATGTAGCTGACAGAAGGAAATACGCTTTTCCTAAGGGTTAGTTGATCTATTGCATGGTTGACTTCAGTTAGAACTCATGTGGCAGATTTTGGTGGAGTTGATGAGACAGTTGGTGGAGTTGTGTTCGGTTTAACTTAGTTGAACTAGTTGTATTTAGTCTAACTGATAAATACACTAGTGATGAGTGGTGTGAATTAATTATTAATTAAGTCACTAATTATTAACTCATAAATCAACTAAATAATACATCAGTTAACTGCAATGCATGGACAGTTCAGTGGAGACCAGTGTTAGAGATGGGTGAAAGTGTGAGTCTACTATCAGTTGTGACTATAACTGTGCATGAGATTTGCACACACATTGATTGAGATTTCCAATGAGGATTGCGCAATACAAGCCAGTGGGATTCGAACTTGGATCTCATCATTATTCATCTTGGATTGCGCAGTAGAGGCAGGCAGACTTATGGAGGAGATTTGAACCTGTGACTTGTTCATCTTCCATGCTAGTTTGTGTGTAGCATGTGAGATAGTGCTGAGAGCTGTGAAGAGCTTTGTGCTATGTATTGTTACATTTTCTCTATCATTATAATATACAGATAGTTGGGGGTTTTCAGTTGTATGCTTTCCCCATTACATACTGTGTTATATGTGTGCTTGATTATGTTTTAATGTGCACATGTGACTGCTTCTATTTCCGCAAATTGATGATCAATTGTAGAAGAGGTTATGTATTATGCATGAAGCTTAAATAGTGTGTAATCAGGATAATCTTGGTGAATAATTCAGCCATTATTCAAATTTCTACAATCAACACATAATCTAACTTCTCTTGTCTTTTTCCTAGTGGGAACTAGATTAGAAACTCAATCAGAATATCTAATTGGTGCAATTATTTGGGCATCATACATTCTTTTTACCTCTTTCTCAATTAAATGCATCAAAACATGATTTATCCTTCTTAAATTTTGTTTAAAAGGTTTTTGGTCTTCTTTTATAGGTATTTTATGTTGTATTATGCTAGTGTCATAGGATTTTAAGTCCTCATAACTCCAAGCAAAAACATCTTGAAATTTTTTAAAGAGAGCTATGTATTTTTCTTTTTCTTCCTGAGGTAAAGCTTTGGAAAGTTTAATTATCTTAGGTTTTAACTCTGTACCAATATTACACTCTTCAATATCAATTCTTAGTGGCTCCATTTTAGGTTTGATTGCCACATCATTAAAGTCAAATAGATCTTCTAAAGGAGTTAAGCCTTTTGGTAAAAAGTTATCTTTTAGGTTCAAAATATCAGATTCATCATATGCTAACTCTTCAATATCTATTTTTTTCTACATTATCTATATCTAATTGACTAAATTTAGTAGGTTTAGCAAAACTTAAGCTATTTACACCTACGTTATTTAAATCAATTTCACTCTCTAAGTTCTGATCTATGGTACAATCTTTATCTGTATTACAATTTTGAAATTCTCCTTCATTGTTCATGAAATGGTAAATCTGTTCATATTGTGAGAAAATTTGCCAATATTTAAGATTATCAAGAATTATAGGTCTATGTTTTACTTCTGTAGGATATGTATGATTTGGTTGAAATGGAAGATTATAGGTACTAGCAAAGGTTGCTAATCAGTGAACCTGTATGTTCTGTTTTCTTGGTATTGCAGAAAAATCACATTCGAACAATTCTTTAATCAAATCTAAAACAGTTTCTCTATATCTAATTAATCTTGGATTATAAACAGAATATTATCCATTTATCTGTTTCACAATTAACTCTGAGTCTCCCATAATTGATATTCTTTTACCTCCTAAATTCCTAACAATCTGTAGTCCTAAAATAAGAGCTTCATATTCAGCCATGTTGTTGGTACATTTGAAATTTAGTTTGAAAGCATGGCCTTCTGCATGATTGTTTTCCATATTAGTTATCAAAACTCTTGCTTATGCTCCTAATTTATTGATTGAACCATCAAAATCTAGGTGCCATACTGATTCATGAAAAATGTTTTCATTGTTTGGTGTTTTTTTTTTAATCTTTTAGTTCAGTTTTGATTTCAATATCAGTTTAAGAGTTGCATAAGATGAATGAATCCATGTCAGTAGGTGTAATGTAAATTGGGTAATTTCTTGGTCTTTCTACACTACTCACCATATATTTCATCAATGTTTCTCTATAAAGTTTCTTTGGCTGGCCAAAAACTAATATTGTTGCATATGAAATATCAAGTTGTAGAGATCCCTGAAATTTAGCTCCCCATGAGCGAGATAAGAGCATTCCATACTTGGGAGGGGTGTTAGCTACTACAATGTCCATGAGTATGCTTTTACTAGGATATTGAACTAATGTGACACACAAATCTTTAATCAAACCTAAACATTTGAATTTGCTGGAATCAAATGAAAAGAGATCTTTGTAAGGCCTAGTGATATCTAAATTTAGGGTTTCCATTATTGATTTTGGCGTTAAATTATGTGAAGCCCCTGAATCTAGCATTGCATTGTGTAATATTTGATCATGAACAGTTAAGCTAATGTAAAACGGTGGAACTACTCCATCTTGGTGTTTTCCATTAACATCAGGACCAAAAATTAACTCTGGTTGATCATCACTTAGATTTATTGAATCTTCTCCATCATTCATGTTTAAGGTTTCAACGATAGTTGTTTTGTACAAATCATGTTTTACCAATTCAGTCAGAGGAATTGGTATTTTTAATTTTTCAATTTTATCTTGGATATTAAATGGAGCTTGTGATTTACTTACCTAGATTATTTCTTCTTTAGTAACTGTAGTTTGAGTAGGTTTGTCTTCTTTTTGTACAACTGTTTTTTCACTTTCAGTTTGTGTTTCTACTATCTTAACATTTTTATTTTTCTTTTCAGGAATAGTTTGAGAAGCAGTAGATGTTTTTACAGATTTTGTATTTTCAGAAGCTGTTTTTGCAGTGGCAGCTTTTGGATCAGCTAATTTTGGATCAGTAGTGGGTGTCTTGGAGTCTAAATTTTTTTTTTAGCAGAATTAATTGTCTTTACAACAACAGATTTTTGTGAATCTGTTGATTTTTGGATAGCCTCATTTGTTATGTCAACAATATTGGGACTAGGTGATATTTTAGGCCTTGAAATTTTCTAGGATGAATTGGAGTTTTGCTTGTTTTCCGTAGGGAGAATTTGCAGAACTTTAGTAGTGGGATATTCTACTGCTTTCTTTGTTTGTGTTTGAATAGATTTCTAGTATAAGACTCATGTTTTTCTTTCTTCTAAGGTTATATTTCTTATGTACTTCATTGATATCAAAATCATAACCTTGTTTGTAATCAAATGATTCACCAGAATCTAATTGCATTTGCTGTAAATCATTTAACTCCTGATCCTCTTGGATAAAAAATATAGTGTTATCATCATTAATACCCATTAGATTTATGGTGTCTTCATCATCTTCATTCTGATGAGAACTTTCAGCATAGTTCTCTTGGAAAGGTGGTCTTATTGTTTGGTCAGTCGCTGATTATCTAGTTTTTCCAGTATTAGTGTTTTTCCTGAAGTTGGGATTTCTAATTTGTTGTTGGTTATCCCATTGTCTCCTCCTTTCTATATTATCTAATCTATCCATCATTCTCTCTAATGTTTTTGCTAATTGATCTGTTTTTAAATCTGAACTAGAAGCTTCTTCTTTTATGGTTACTCTTCTTTCATTCCTTAATCTAGCTTTTCTAGCCAACAAATTTGCCTCTACACTAACAACATTACTTTACATCTGCTCTAAAGTTTTAGGATTCTTCTCTCTCAATTGATATGTTATGTCTGTATCAAATCCACCAGGGAGCTACATATTTGGGTAAATTGGACTCCCAAATTTGAACATCATCTCCCTTATCCAAATATTTTTGTAAGCTCCAGCAGTGGAGATCAAGGAGATTAAATTCAATTACTGGATCAATTATTTTATAATCAAAATCAGCTAAATGGGTATGCTCAACATCTACAACAGGAGGTTGTAGTGGATTTATGACAATGGTGCCTTTAGAAGCCATTTCTGGATTTGTTTTTTGAGAATTTAGCCCTCTGGATCTTAAAAACTCTATTTTGAGAATGAGCGGACATACAAAAATACTCTATGAAAAGTGCGGTTTAAGTGTTTTGGCATCGTGGTGGCCCCATTTTAAACATTTTACACTTAACACTTAGGATAAATAGCATTTTGTGGGTTTTTTGAATATTTTTGTATGAAATGAAATTAGTTAAGGTGGTTTTTACTTTCCCTAAGCATAAGGGTGTTTTAACTTAGGAAAAGGGATTTTATCTTAGGAAAAGGGTGATAATGTTGAGGAAAAGGGTTTTTATGAAGGGAATCCAATACTTAGTGTCAATCAGTCACTAAGCCTTGGGTCTTGTCCCAACAAAATTCAGAGAAATGCTCTGAGCCTTTATAACTGAAGGTTTGAATACTGGAATCCTTTGAGGGAAGGGAAATTAGTATTTTTCCATATGATGTTTTAATCATGCCTTGTGTAACTTCTTTCTACCTACCCATCATTTATTATACCATTTTTTCCTTTATTTGCATGGGTTCATTTGAGCTTGCAACCCTAAATCCATTTTTATTTTAAAGAATAAACTATCTATTTCTAACCTTATGTCATACGAGGGCTCAGATTAAACTATTGAGCTCCTCATTTATTTTCTATATATCTACTGATTTTTCAAGTTTAAACTATTTGACAGATCTTTATTCTCTATCTATAAACATGAAATTTAAAGCATGAAAAAGTTAAGATTAAACTATTTAACTCATGATGGATTATGGCATTTTGAACAAGCTGCACATAATCATTTATTTGCAGTAAAAGTAAAAAGTAGTGGAATTTTGACTTGCATTCACTTTCATGTCTTATTCTTATGTCTTTTTTTGTGTTTGGGGTCCATTTTTATATTCTTTTTGATCTTTTCTTTTCAAGTCCTTTGATTTTTCTTTTAGGACTTTTACCTCTTTTCATTTTTTATTTTCAAATATGGGAAAACAACTTGCAGAAAGCAAGGTATGTACATATTTACAAAACTAATCAAAGTCAATTCAAAAATTATGAACCCTATTATTATAGGACCCTAACACTAAGAAATTTGATTTTTTAGCATAAAACTAAGCCCTTGATCATTTATACTACCCACATAAATTTCACATTGAAACTTACTCCCTATACACTAAATCCACTAACATGAAAATGATTTTATTTGTGAAACTAATTTTAAAATTATTTTCTTTTTTTATATGAATTTCACGTTGAGAATAATAATTATTAATAGTTTTAAGGAAGCGGTTTCATTTAAATATTTTGGAAATATTAATTTTAAGGAAGTGAGTTTATTCAGATATCTTAGATTGGATATTTAATATAAACTCAAATAGAATTACAACATTCAGAAAAAGGATAAATGGAAAGTGGAAATCATAATGTGAACTTGAAATAGTTGTCAAAAATTGGCCCTTTGACTTTCAGATAAGTAAAAAATCCTTTTTGAGACACTCGTTACTCATACTATCATGTATAATTGTAAAGTTTGGGGCTATCACATCTCTACAGAATCATGTAGAAAGATAGGGAAAATCCATAAGTGTAAATTTTGGGGCTATAACATCTCTAGAGAATCATGGAGAAATATATTGAAAATCCAATAGTGTTTTTTAACTTATAATATTGAACTTAATGGAAATACACCTTATCATGTCCTCATGATAAAAGTGAGTATTTTCCTCTTTGAGAGCATGACTATGATTAGATACTTAATTTACAAGAACAAGATAAACAACATGGAATGCAAGAGACTTCTTGAGGCTACTTTGAAATCTAAGCTAAACCACCTACAACTCAAATATGAACGACATGAAGATTCCAAGTATTGGTCGAATGATTGGAGTATTGAGGAAGATGTCACTTTTCAGAATAACGATGATATCATAAAACAATATTACATCTAAATTTAATGAGAAAATGTGGAGAAATGAAGAATTAGAGAATACAATAAAATTAAGATACTATCAGGAGGTCATCAACCCTAATCTAGAAGATCGAAATTATATCTTTGTCTAAACTAGCATAAAGAAGAAAATTGACATTACTAAATGTGAACAAAAACTCAGAAGCTCCATGGTGAAATAAGGTGGTGGACAATTCCTAAAAAAATGTTGGTCAAAATAATTTGTCAACATTGTGGCATTAAGAGGGTTGAAGATGAGAAGCACTTTCTCCTAGAATGTCATACATATACCCACATTATTTGAGTTTCAAAATATCCATTACAATACTAACCTATCTTACCCATAAACTCATAAAAACTATGGTGTTTAGAAATGTTTTTCATAATTTTAATTTGTTCTTAAGTAAAATGTGTTCTCCAAACTCCATTGATTATTTTTTCAACACCTCTACATCAATTCAAAACTTATTTGCGATACAAATTAATATTAAAATATTTTTCCAAATTGTTACAGTAAATAAAATATAAGATGTATTCCATTTACTTCTTCTAAATATTTTTTACTTTTGTTTTATTTATATTTACATAAATTTTGGAGTTAGTACATAAATGTTTAGAAATTTAAGATTCTTGGTAAAAAGATACTTATGATCTATATAAATGAGGATGATAACTATTCCTACATGTAAATGAGTTATATATATATATATATGGTAGATATTGAATAATATTTAAAAGGTGGATATTGAATAATATTATTAGTATGATATGGAGTTGACTAATTCTACTAGCATTGTGCATATATGAGAATGAGAATGATTTGTTTTTTCAATAAATATAAAATATAATAAATGAAAAAAAAAACTCGCCTCTATATTAAAGTGATTTTCATTTGAATTCCTTTTTTTTTTCAAACATGTGATTAACTTTCTTATTAATATATCCCTCAATCCAAAATTGAAAAAACTTATTAAACTAAGTATTAGAAAATATTTTCTTCCATGAATGATTTGGTTGACTCACATTCAAGAATTTGAATATTTTCTATGGCTAAAAATAATGATAATTTTATTGAATCGGGTTCAAGAATTTAATTGTTTCCTACGATTAAAAATAATGGAAAAGAAACAAATTTCAGTATAAAATTTCACAAAAGCATCTTAAAGTTAATAAAGTTATAAATATTAATAATGTGAAACTATAAATATTAATAATTGACATTGTAAAATAAAATTATAATAAGAATACTTAAAATTATCAAATTTATTTTTAAAATTAAAAAAAAAAATTAAAAAATATAAAGTTCAGTTTTAATAAAATAAAATAAAATATTATAATAAATAAATAATAACATGTTTGGAATTTTTGCGCGAACCAAGAGAATGTAACAATCATCAACTGAATGTAAATACCATCATAAACAATGAACATAGGTGTATAGGGGTGATATAGTGCCCACCCAGACTAGATCATACCACTAGTTCATAGATATTTGATAGCAAAAGCAATGAATGAAGACACAATTATATATATATATATATATATATATATATATATATATATATATATATATATCCTAGTAACCTCGCATGAAAAATGAATGGAGTTAAGAAAAATTTACACAATTTACCCATGGGAAACTATCCAATTTACTATTCCAGATTACTCATTAACTATTAGATATAATATACATCATTACATAGAGAAACTTTAGTAGAAGAAAAGTAAGTTACATAACCATTAAGAAACATTGTTGTCACATATTGACATAAGCTTTCTGATGTAACCTTGCATCATTTTCATGGTTCCTTTAACTAGATTAGTTAATCACACACTTGGTATTATAAACATCTGCGCATGCAATAAATCAACAACATAAAAGTATCACATCAGACAACCACATCATTAGACACCAATATGCCTTAGAAGCCCCATAGGGTAAAAAACAACAAACATTTAATTTTATTATTAAACGCCCGTGAGGGTGTTCACTGCTTCACTCAATGAATTATAAGGGAGTTTGTCCTTTAACGATTGTCATAAAATTTTACAAGGAAATATCATTTAAATACAAAATATTTAGCTAAAAGTAATTACAATCATCATGATATCATTTACCCACAAATATTCAATATTGATATCGTTATGGCCTGGTTGTCCCCAGTGGACCATCTTGTAGCCCGCACTTCTCTGAATGGACCATTAATTCTTTACCTTCCACCATTATAAAAATAATCTATCCTTTGTAGAAGTAACCATCCATTATGAGCCTGATCAAGTCAATACTATTTTATGTATATTCTATATGTGTACAACAATAGGCCATCTATTTTTAATTAGCACTCTTCTCTCATTAGTGCCTTAGAATCTTGCCTCAAGTGTCCACTTACATACTGGAAGGGATCATCACCTTGTAGTCCTTCTTTAATTATTTCTTTCATGTTTGACTCACAAACATTGATTGTTTCCATATGTGGTATTTCCATGCTCCTACTAATCACATATACTACTTAGTTTTTCTTGCCTTTAATATGCGTGATCTCAAAATCAAACTCACTGATATGTGCCATCCACCTAGATTTCTTGGAATTCAATTAGGGTATATCAAAAATATTACTTCAACCCACTTTGATCTGACATTAGTGTGAATTTCCTCCCAATTATGTAGTGTCTCCACATTTTTAAAACATGCACAATGGTTGTAAGCTCTGAATCACGTATTACATAATTATTTTCATGCTCATTTAACTTTGATTCATAGTTGATCACATGTCCTTACATGATAACCCCATTGAGTCCTTCCTTGCAAGCATATATACAGAATAACAAATCCTTATCCATATCTACAATATTTATGATGGGGGATTTGTTAGAAGATGCTTCACCTATTCGAAAAAAATTGTGCAATCTGACATCCAATTAAAATTTACCCATTTCTTCTACAACTAAGTGGTCAGGTGTTCAATTATTGAAAAATATTGAATAAAACTCCTATAATATGTTTTTAGTCCCTTAAAGAATCTTGACTACATTTAGAGGGACATAGCATTCCATGATTTCCCTGGTCTTCTTGGGATCTACTACCATTCCTTTTGCCAAACGATATGACCAAAATAATGCACTCATGATTGAAATAAATGAAATTTATTGAGATTGGCATAAAGTTGGTGCCCCCTTATTTCTTGTAATACTATCTTGAGGTTCCCTTTGTGCTCCTTGATCTTTCAATACACGAGGATATCATCAATGAAAACCAACAAAAACTTATCTAAGTACTTATTCAAGATCATTCTCATTAGGAACATAAAGGTAGATAATAAATTTGTTAGCCAAAATGGAACCACTACAAACTCATAATGTCTTTACCTGGACCTAAATGTAATTTTGTAGATATATTCATTGTGTATTTGGACTTTGTGATATCCATACCTCCAATATATTTTTGAGAACATTGTGGCTCTTCTTAGTTAATCAAAGAGATAATCAATTCTAGGTAACAACTACTTGTTCTTGATGGTCATCTTGTTCAACTGTCTATAATCGATGCACAATATCATTAAAGGAATTTTGAGGTCAAATATTGGCTTCAAAGTGAAAATTTTACTAACAAAATTAACATTAAGAAAACCAAGAGGATTCAAGATGATGATTTCATCCCCAGGTGAAAATATTTTGGAGAGAAAACAGGAAAAATGTTTTTTTTTATTTGTATTTTCAGCTTATCCCCTTATACGTTTACTCAAATTCCAAGTGTAGACACCTGTTAGATTCCAAATTAAATTTCACATCAAACAAGTACCCGCAAGTGCAAAGTGGGTACTCACTGGATGTGAAATTTAATTCCGCATCCAATGGGTGTCTACGCTTGAAATTTGATTATACCTATCTGGATATAAGCCAAAAATAAAATAAAAATTAGTTTCTTTTCTTTTTCTTTAAAAATTCATAACCCTTATTTTATTACTTAAACTATTATTTTATTATTTTCCTTAGGAGGCCCATTTTAGACTTCAAAATTCCCCTAATGTGAGGGTACCATCCCTCTTCTTAATGTAACAACCCCTGGTAGATTTTCATGTAAATAAAAATAAGACCAAGGTCATGGGACACATATTCCAAATTGAATGTTGGGTAAAACATAGTGATGGGTATCAGTGGTGATTAATTAATGGTTGTGGAAATTGGAAAAGACATTGGTAAAGGCAAGGGGGGTTAATTGGCATTTTATTTATGATATAAAGGAAAAAAATGTAAAATGAAGGTGAAAGATCACAAATTTGCATGAGAGGGAAATTGAAGGACAATGAAGAAAATAGAGGCCTCAATGATAAAAAGTCATTTGAGCATTAGTTCAAAAACTTTTTCAAGTTCAAATTTGGAAGTGATTTGGAAGCTCTCTACTATTCCCTCACTTTCTCATACTCTTTCACACTTAGATCATTCTTGGAGTATGCTTGGAGCACTCTGGTACTCACTTGGATTTAGAGAAAGAAGGTGAAGGAAAGCAGGAAAGCATAAGGGAACAGGTGGATCAGTAGTTATAACTGGATTTCTTTGTAGTTAGCATGTTTCATGTGTGATTTCTTTGTTGATTTATGGATGCATGGTATATGCATGTGATTTTCTGGTTATGTGTTATCATTGCCATGGATATTTTCCTATATTGACAATGGTTTTAGCCTTTCCTTTCCATTTCCTAGATGAACATGGTGTTGTGGGTGTTTCCACTTGATTGTTTTTTGATTGGTGCTCATAATTCATTATGGCTATGGTTTTTAACAAATGATATATAAGCCCTAGACCAACTTGGGTTGAGTTAATAGTCCCTGGAGATAGGTTGGAAAAACACTATGGAGCCCTGGAAGGTTGTGGGTTGAATTAATAGTTCCTGGAGCCTTGGACAACTTGGGTAGAGATTGATATGGTTGGTGTTAGTGATGTATAACCGTGAGGTGGAATCATTGGTTGAGGGTTGAGGTGGCTTGGCCTCTGGAATCCCCAGTTTGTTTTTTTTTGGTTTATTCCATGAGATCCTGCATTCATGCTTGGAATATGGCGTGAGGGTGATTGGTTGAAACAGATATTTGTTTCAACCAAATATATGGTCAAGTAGTACGTGGAAGTCCCTAACTTGGTTGGTATTTGCATATGTTAATAAAATTTATTCTTCTATTGTGATTCATGTATATTTGTGTCGATTATGTTGGCGGTATTATGGTTGAGTTTCCATGGTTTCGATGTTGGTTATTTTATGGTTATATGTTGGTTAGGTGATTTACTTATGGCTCTTAGCATTTTTTGATTAATGTATGAATGGTTGATGAATGCATGGAATAAAAAATGTTATTTTGTAGGTTTTAACCCTATACAAAAATTACCCACAAAGGAATTATTAAAATAGAAAAATATACAATGACAAGAACATAAAACAAATATACACAGATATTTTCCCCTAGATCCCAAACCAAGGACTACCGGATTGATTTTTCATTATATTCCTTTCAATGTTACAATACATATATATTCATATCGAAGCATTCATAAACCCCAATCCATTAACCCTATATTAGAACATAATTGTAGTTCCCTTAATCGGATCTACAAAATACCATGAGCAAAAAACCACCATGCCCAAAACCATGGGTAGGTCTTCTCACTGTCTTTAGGTCCACCCAACCATATTTGGGTCCTCATAAAAATAAAAATTCCTCGGGCACTGCCCCGGACCCTATGCAGGGGAGCTACCATCCCCTTTTGAACCCCCCAATAGGGGGGTTTTCGGCCCCCCTGTGACCCCCCCACTATGTTTGGTGCAACGTAAAACGTGTGGGAATAGTCGTGGAAAGAATATAACACACACCCAAAATTCTACCACTTGTTGTTTTATTTCCACGCAAGGGGACACAAGAGAGCTTAGTCATTGGTCCAACCCTACAACATCCATTGTCTCTTTACACCAAGAAAACTTTTCCATACTCACCAAATTCGTCGATGCATCTGCAACATTCTTCAAAGTGTCCACCTTTACCAACAACCCCTTTTTTCCCTCAACCATACCCCTCACAAAGTGATACTGAACAATAATGTGCTTTGTCTTTGAATGATAAGTAGGGTTCTTTTCCAAGAAAATTGAACTTTGGTTGTCACAATATATCCTTATAACTCGTTGTACCAACCCCATACTTGAACACAATCTCTACAACCAAACTGCTTCCTTGCTTTCATGAGTGGTCGCCATGTATTCAACCTTTGTAGTTGAAAGAGCCACTACAGATTGTATTTTTCGCATCTAAATGATTTCTCCTCCATATTGGTGAAACACATACCCACTTGTAGATATTCTCTGATCTAGATCTCCAGCCCAGTCTGCATTAACAAAGCCATGGATGTCCAAAAATCTTTCCAATCTCAATATTCCTTGGTAGCATAGACCATACTCACTAGTGCTATGCAAATACCTGAAATCCTTCTTCATTGTCGTCCAATGCTCCTTAAATGGTTTTGACATAAACCTTCTCAATACTACCATTTCATGTGCAATGTATGGTCTTGTACAAACCATTTCATACATCAGGCTATCGAATGCACTTGCATATGGAACACATGACATTTCTTGTTCCTCTTCTTGTGTCTTGGGACACTATCTAATAGATAAATTTACACCTACAAGAATAGGAACATTCACCAATTTACTATCTTGCATATTAAACCTTTGCCATATTCTTTCAACGTAATTCCTCTGGTTTAACCAAAGCTTCCTATTTTCTCGATCTCGTTTAATTTCCATGCCCAAAATATAGTTTGCAGCATCAAGATCATTCATGTTGAATTTGGAGGACAATTGGGACTTCAGATCCTGAATGAGTTCTTTGTAATTTCGAATCAACATCGTATCATCCACATACAACACGGTCACTAATTAATTTAAAATACACACAACTATCTACTTTGCTTCTTATGAAGCCAATTCCCTGTATGTATCAAATTTCTGATACCACATCCTTGTGATTGTTTTATCCCATAAAAAGTATTTTTAAACTTGCATACCAGTTATTTCTTATCCTTCACCACAAATCCTTCTAGTTGCTTCAATTAGATATCTTCTTCCAGATTTCCGTGAATAAATGTTGTCTTCACATCCATCTATTCTACCTCAAAATCAAAAGAAACAACAATAGATAAAACTAATATAATAGAAGCTAACTTGGAAACAACATAAAAATATCAATGAAATAAATTATCGACACCTGGGAATAACCTTTTGCTACCAATTGAGCTTGTATTTCTCCACCTTGCCTTACACATTCATCTTCTTCTTAAACAAACATTTCTTTCCAATGGGTTTCCTTCTAGCCGATAACTCCAATAAATACCAAGCCTCATTTTTTTCCAAAGATGTCATTTCATCAACCATGGCTTATTTCCATATTTTTCCATCCTCTAACTCCACTACCTCCCTAACAGTTCTGGGATCATCATCAATAATAGATAAAGAAAATTTTGAATAGAAAGAAGATGGAATATACCTTTCTAGTTTCCTTCTCTCTTGAACTGATCTTCTCAAAACTAGAGTTTGTGGCTCTTCCTCTTCTAATTCTTCTTCTAATGTAGATTTTGATTCCTCCTCCTTTATTTCAAACTCTATCTTCTCAGGTTCCTTTGGGATGACTTCTAGTTTAATAACATCCTTCACCTCTCTAAACACCACATCTCGACTGTACACAACCTTCCTTGTGTTCGGGTTCCAAATCTTATAACCTTTTAAACCATCCTTATATCCAATAAAAATTCACCTTTTAGATTTACTATCCAACTTGATTCTTTTCACCTCTGGAACGTGTACATATGAATCATAGCCAAATACCCTCAGATGTGAAAGAGAGGGTTTCTTACCAGTCCATACCTCATGTGGAGTCTTATCCTCTAACAATGATGAAGGTGATATGTTAACGAGGTAACATGCAGTATCTATGTCCTTTGGCTAGAATTCCTATCCTAACCCGACACCATTGAGCATGCTTCTTTCCTTTTCCATAAACATCGTATTAATTATTTTGACAAATCCATTTTTTTGAGGTATGTATGGAGTATTATTTTGTCGTGCTATACCACACTTCTTACAGAACTCTTAAAATTCCTTCTTGCATAACTCTCCATCATTATCTATCCTCAACACCTTAATATTATTCTCCGTCTGATTTTCCACCAGAGCCTTAAATTCTTTAAAACTGTCAAAGACTTCAGATTTCTTCCTGTGGAAAAATATCCATGTATTCCTCGAGAAGTCGTCTATAAATGAGACATAGTATACAAACTTACCCAGTGATGGAATTGACACAGGCCCAAACACATCACTATGCACAAGCTCTAATATCCATTTCTTCCTCTTAGCATCTAAGGGGAAACTTGCCCAATTCTGCTTCCCATATACACAATGTTCATAGAAATTGAAATCCAAAGAGAAACTATACATACATTCTACCATACCATAACCATTCAGTATTGGAAGGCCTTTCTCTCCAATATGTCCAAGCCTTTGATGCCATAGCATGGTATTTTATCGAGATACCACTAGGTTTTCTGCTCCACTTTTAGGAACCATAGAATTTTTGCACCCATCAATAAAAGTGCTACCCAAAAGCTTATACAGAGTACCAATCCAAACTCCTCACGTCAATACAAATTCTCCCTGAACCATATTATAGGTATCTTTCTTGAAAAAAAAATTTACACTTGCATCATCCATCTTGCTTACAGAAATCAGACTTATGGCCAATGCAGGAATATGCAGAACATTAGAAAGTTTTCTAATCCTTCCAACTTGCAACTTCAACCTGAATTTTCCATTTTCAATGATTTGGCCTTCCTGTCATCCCCTAAGAACACATCACCACCATCATATTTCTCTTACTCGTAGAAACACTCCCTATGGGGAGTGAAGTGAAGGGATGCACATGATTCATTCAACCATGCCTCGTGATCTACATATGTACTTGAATAAGAAGCCAAGTACACATACCCACCTTCATCTGAGGTGGTTTTTCATCTTTGGAAGGAGTATCATCAGATCCCTTTCATTTATTAGGAGCTTTATATCTACAGTCATTTTTGTAGTGCCCTCCCTTTATTCATTTTTTGTACAACTTTACAAATTTTCTTGGAGATTTAGATCTCCGTCTAGATTTAGATATCCCACTCAAGGACTTATTTTTGTTTCTGTTCTAGGATCTTCCTCTCATAGACAAGGCATCTCCATTCTAGCTCTCCATATTTTTCCGTCTCATCTCCTCCTGCAACAAGGATGAGACTATTTCATCAAACTTCAAGGTAGTTGTATTGCTACCTATTACAACAACAAGACTGTCCCACGAATCTGGTAGAGAACACAGAAAACTGATGCACTTATCTTCGTCTGAATTTTTACATCAACAAATAACAATTGGCTTACCACAGTGTTAAAGGCATTCAGATGCTCTAACACCATGTCTCCATCCTTAATCCTTAGGTTATACAAATTTTTCCACAGGAACAATTTTTTCACCAAAGACTTAGATTGGTACAAAGTCCCTAACTTGTCCCTCAAATCATTCACTATAGCTTCCCCTGATACATTCAAAAATATTGAATATGATAGAAATAATCATATTGTGCTCTTTGCCTTCCGATATAACTTCAACCAGTCTTCTGCCAACATTCTTGTTGGTGTCGTGTCTAGATATACAACAATCCATTGATCTTGGTCCACCAACGGATCCACCATCTTGAGTTTCCACAACTCAAAACTTTGACCATTAAATTTCCCGATCCCTATATTTCCATTGTTCTCCATCTGCTTTCACTGCAAAATCGATCCTGTAGATCTCCTAATGAACAAGGTCTACCACAGGCCTAAGCAAAACCCGTCAACAAAAAAGGCATCCCCTTGAAGCAAAAATGACTGTGATACAAAATGTAGGTTTTAACCCTATACAAAAATTACCTACAAATGAATTCTTAAAACATAAAAATATACAATGGTGAGAACATAGAACAAATATACACAATGATTTTCCCCTGGATCCCAAAATTGGGACAATCATATTAATTTTTCATTATATTCCTTTAAATGTTACAATACACATATATACATGCCAAAGAATTCATAAACCCCAATCCATCAACCCTGGATTAGAACATAATCGCAGTTCCCTTTACTAGATTTACAAAATACCATGGGAAAAAAACCACCATGCCCAAAACCATGTGCAAAACCCATGCACAAAACCAAGGGTAGGTCCGCCCACTCTCTTTGGGTTTTTCTCCCATCCTTGGGTCCATGCAACTATTATTAGGTTTGCATAAAATAAAAATTCTCGGGGCGCTTCCCCAGACCCTGTGTAAGGGGGCTACCACCCCCTTGCAAACCCCTCGACAAGGGGGGGTTGCCACCCTCGCTTTGTGTAGTGCAACATACAACATGTGGGACTAGTTGTGGAAATAATCCAACACACCCAACATATTACAAGTATTATGAGAGGGAATTATACCTTCTTGGTGATTTTCAAATAAGTTTCATACCCCTATGATTAGATATGCATTCATGACCTGTAGCTTAGATGTTCGCCATATGTTTGAAGATATTACTATCATGGTTAGGCTTGGTTAGGTCATGTTTTTTACTTAATTTTGAATGTATAGCTTTTTTTTCATGTCTATAATGATTATGAGAAGTCTCAGGCAATTATGGGCAGTGATATTGATGTTGACATGGAATTGTGGCTCAAATCTCGGGAACTCACCCTATGAAATTGATAATTTGGGTCACAGTCGCACTCAGGCAATGTTGTGTGTGTGGTTGGAGGTCTTCAACCCCACTTAGGCCTTGTTATGTATGTGTTTGGGAGCCTAGGTCAGTGAAAAGGAGCCCCAACTTAGGGTTTGGTCACCTAGGGTGGTTCTTTGGCCCCTAAGTGTCCTGTAGCCCTGAGGGATGTGGTGAGTTGTCAATTTTTGGTCAGGTTATAGGCCCCATTTCCTTAACTAAATCTTGGAGGTCGGGTCATGTCAAAGGTAAATCTTCATCTCATGTTTACCCTAGAAGGTCAATGGAATTAGGTAAATGTGGGAGGTGTGGTTACACTTAAAAAATAACCGTGGTACCTGTAATGGAGACACACTAGGTTTGATGTATTCCTTGTCCAACATTTCCTTCACGAGCATTTTTACTTTGTCGATTCAAACATTCTCATTCTATAAGACTCCTTAGACAAAAGTATTGCTCTTGGTGTTATTCCTATTGAAAAATCGTTGTCTATTTTGGGAGGTAATATGGATTTCTCCTTAGGAAATGAATATTTATACTCTTGTTGTACTTGAAGGTCTTCAACTTTCAACTTGTTATATTTATTTGAATTTTTAACATGTATGGAATACACTATACATGTGTTTTTGAAAAAAAAATCTTCAATTGAATAGTTGAAATATATCTTATGGATATAATATTTTGTACTCCCTAAAATACCCTTTGTCATCATTTTTCATATGTACATTCCAAGTTTTTATTGTATTACTCTAATTTTGGTTTATGTTTTTCTAGCCAATCCATGCTAATAAGCATTTCATACAACCCTAAAGGCAACATCTTCAGGGTGGCTCATGTAATCAAGACACTCAATTTTAAATAACATGATTAAATAAGAACAATTTCTTTCCTTTTGGTCCTTCTGGCTAGCTAAATCAACCATGACTTTGTATTGTGTTTCTCTATAAAATACATTCCTTAATAATTCATGGTGTAATAAAATTGAAGTTAGAGCTAGGGTCAATTAGATTTAAAATATGATAATTGGCAAGTATTCCTTCGATATCCATTGTTGGATTCACAATTATACTAAGGGTGGGGATGAATTAGTATAATGATAATTCTTAATTATTAAAAAATTTGAATACCATAAAACATCAATCTCATAAATGAACAAGTAATAAAATATATATGTGGAAACCATTATTGGAAGAAACAACAAAAATTCTTTATATAAAATATCTTGTAAGAACCATCCTAGGGGGTAGCTCAATTTATGATCGAAGTGACGTGAAGATGTGCAAACTAAGAGATCCAAGGTTCAAGCCACAAGTCATGACTAAGTCTATGAAGAGGGGAATAGGTCGCAGGCTCCCATAGATATAGTGGTAGTGGCCATAATCGAATCCATGTCACACAAGTACAAGAATGAATTAGTTGCCAATTCCTTTGGGTTACAATAAAAAAAAAAAGATTTTATGCACTGTTCGGGTCCTATACTATAGGTAATCAAAGTTTGTCAGTCCAGTTATTTATTTTAGTAATCTTCTTGTAAATTTTAGCCTGTAAATTCACCGAGTATTATAGTCTAAATTGTCTCTATACAATGGTCTCAAATTGGCCAATTCATTGAAAATATCTATGCAAAAGGAGGTCCATTAGCCTTGATTTGAATTGTAAGGTCCCTAAGGGTTATCATTGAGATGCCATGAGTTAGTTGTCAAAAAACCTTTCCATTGCTAAAGGATGAAATGCCTCTAAGTTATTTTTAATAGTTTTTTATTTTAAATGAGATTTAATTTTATAAAATATATATAATTATAATTTTTTTATAGAATTATTTATTTAAAATATTAAACTTAATTTAAAAATAACAAATCAACCCAATCTCTAAACTATAGGAACCACATTTATTATCATGCTAAATACGTCAGCCACTAATAAATTCACAAGTCAAAATTGAAAAGTCAAAACGAGAGGATGAGGGGGCAGGTGGGGGTCAGACATGAACAAGAGGATTGTTGTATGTAAAATGAAACGACTTTTACGGTCATATGTTTATGAAATGATTTTATGGGTGAAAGATTGAGGTAAAAGGAGGCTGAGTAAAATGAGGTAAAATGAAATTTCACAGAGAAGAGAAATATTGTTTTTCTGTGGTAGGAGAAATGCACGGAATATAAAATTTGGATAAATACTTATCCAAATATTTTACAAGAGCAAAAGGGGAAATTAAAGGATACTTTACCAACCATGGAAAAACAAGACATGGTTTTAAAAACCATGGGAAGGAAATCAGTCAATGGTTTTTATAAAATGTGTTTATGAATCCCATTTATTCATCAATATATAAATTAAGGGAAACAAGGCATGGATTTAAAAATAAGAGGATGGTTTAAAAAATCATATAAGGAAATCTTTTGAGATTTTATTTATGAAATTCATTTACAGGTTTAAGAAAAATATTTGGAAAATATTTATCAAAATATTTTCTTCCCAAATATTTTGCGGCAATGGTGAAGTATTTAAAATATGATGAAGGCAGAGACTATGGGCAAAAATCTCAACATATAATTTTGGTTTAACTCCAAAATACAAATAATTCATTGATCAACTTGGCGGAAAACATAAACAAGCATACACTTATTTTTATATTTTTAATTCAGAAATAACAGTCAAAGGGACAGTTAGTTGATACAGGTTGTAGATTTAATCAAGTTTGAAAGGAAATATAATAGGTTTTATGAAAACAACTTCAACCACTCCAGATTCCAAGGCTGAAGATTAGTAGTAATGAACCAATTTCCAGATTTTAAGGCTGAAGATTTTCCAATAGTTCCAAATTTCCTGTAGTTTTGCAGTGATTTTTTTTATCTTTAGTTTGTTGTTCATATTTTTTCCAGAAATATAGCCACATTCAACAACAACATTCCCCAAAATGTGAACTGAACATCCAAATTAGTCCAGTTTTCCAATTATTTTGTTCTATTTTTGAAATATCTATATCTTTGTTATATATTATTTTGTAATCAATTCCTTTTTGGAATTTGAATTTAGTTCAATAGAAAGTCTATAAATATTTTGTAATAAGACTTAGAAAGCATTGGATTATGTATGAAGAAAAGAGTTAGACCTTGATGTAAGCTGTGAATTTTACTCAAATTAATCAATTTAAAAAATAACGAGGTAGTTTTGTTTCAGGATTCTTGTGTCAAATAAATGGTGATGTGTTATCTTATGTTAATTTTTTTTTTTGCTCAGTTTCCATATCGATTTCCCTTCCTGATTGTTGCAAGAAGATTAAGAGTTGAATTTACATAAGTGTACTCTGCTCTGACTTGTTTAAACATTCTTAATGTTTTCCTTCTAAAATTAAAAATAAAATTCATTTAAATATGTTTTATATTTGATTTATCATCTACTTGTTCATCTAAACCACACCATAAATATCTTAAGATCCAGGATTTTGCCTACCTTGCCCTGCTGCAGCTACTCTGTTAATTTTTTATTAACTATTAAGAATTTTAATGACTCCATGCCCAATGGAATTTTCCTGCATTCTTCAACCAATATTTTGAAAAACGCACCTCGAACTTCTATATCTAGCCTAAAATCTTGAAAGTATAAATTAAATCATACAGATGGAGTCCTCCTAAATTTAAAAGTGTTTTGTGGTTACCTTTTTAGTTTTCTTCCTCAGCCTAGGAAAATTACATAGTGCTAACAGGCACCAAATTATAGCATACACAAATCCCCTTTGCTTCTTTCTAGGAACTAGTCTATAGGAGACACCAATCCCGTCCTTCTTTGTAGGAACCAACCTTTAGGAGACACCAATGCCCTTTGTTGATTTGTAGGCACCAACCTACATGAGACACTAGTAGCCTCTATTACTTTGCATGGACCAACCTCTAGGTGACACTAATTCCCCATCTCTTTGTAGGCACCAATCTACAGGAGACACCAATCCCCTTTGTTGCTTAGTAGGTGCCAACTTACAAGAGGCACTAATCGCCTCTACTTATTTGAAGGAACCAACCTACTTCACTTAGTTTTCTTTCTTCTTCACAACGTTTGTTAGATTCTTCTACTTTCACCAAGTCTTCTTGCTTCTTTTTCCTTCACTAGGTCTGTCAGTTTCTTCTGCCTTCACTAGGTATGTTAGTTTCTTCTTCCTTCATTAGGCCTACTTGCTACTTCTTCCTTCACTAGGTCTACTTCTCCCAAAACTTGTTGCTTTGGCTTCTTTCTAAGAACAAAAATTCACAACACACCATGTATTCAATTTTCCAAATATAGTTATGAATTTTTTACCATATGTAACCATATATCTCTTCTCTATATCATCTAAATTTTGATAGTCACAAACATATCAGAAAAAAAAAAAAAAATGAAGTCACAACACTTCTCCCAAAAACTTGTTGCTTTGGCTTCTTTCTAAGAAAAAAACTTCACAACACACCATGTATTCAAATTTTCAAATATAGTTCAGAAATTTTTACCATATGTAACCATAGATCTCTTCTCTATATCATCCAAATTTTGATAGTCACAAACATAAAAAAAAAAAAAAAAATTGTAGCAAAATTGTCAAGCTAGCCTATTTGGAGCTTGTTTCAAGAATATTTAGGAAAAATAACTTCCTTAGATCATATATCTGAAATTATATTGAAATAAGATCTAATATTTCTATGATAAGTTCCTTGATATATTTTCTCTCTCTCTTCCATGTATCACAACTAAAATATCACAGAAAGAAAGTTATAGTGAAAATACCAAGTTGACCTATTTGAAGAAGATCTCAAGAGCATTCACAAACACTAACTTCCACAAATAATATCTCCAAAATTATAGAGAAAAAAGTGTTATCACTGGAAAATCAGACAAGTAAAGATGACATTATTTAAATGTCAGGCAGAAGGATTTATAGGGCTGAGGCACATTATAGGATCTAAAAATTTTAAAAAATCTCTAAGGTAAAGAGGAACAATAAAATTGTGCACCAAATACTCAGGGAAAATGCACATTTGCGTGTATTTTTCTTTGATAAGCATGCCTTTGCGTGAATTTCCCTCAAAAAGTTGCGCGGTCCTAGGAGTGGCGGAAGTCACTTTCTGGGACCACTTGGCACACTCCAGGAGATTATCCCACACTTGAGGCCACCCAAGGAAAGCCGCCTAAACCACCTTGGGACCTCAAGGGAGCACACAAAGGAATCAACCCTCTCTCTTGGGTCACCTTCCACCAATGTACCAGGAGAGGGAAGGAGAATTTGAATTCACCTATAAAAAGCCACCAAGAGATGAGAAAAGGGAGAGCACATTGTTATGCTAGCCAAATTTCCCATGAGAAATCCAATAGTGTGCAATCCAGAGCAGAAGTAGAGAGAGGATTCGGTTGTTGGCCATCCAATAACTCCAATCCTTTGGAGTAGAGAGAGAAACCTTGCGCCAATAACTAAAAGGTAAAAACATCCTTGCACTGGGTCTTATAACTCCATAGTTCTAAGGGCCCTTTGGCAAGAGTGTAAACATAGTATCTTTCTTCCTAATGGCAAGAAATGAGAGGGGACTTTGATTCCATCGTTAGTATTATTGTTATGTTTGACTCTTTATGATATTTTGTGTTCATGTTTATTTTAGTCGTGTTTTCTCTCTATATATGCATACTATACCATGATTTAGTGTGTTCAATATTTTATAGCATGTTCACTAACCTGCTAACCATTTTTTTTTCTGCCTGTGACCAAAGCTTAGAGGCAGCGACCACTCCTCCTAAGCATCGGTGGATTGGTACACTTGTGCACCAAAACCACAACCACAAGATTGGCGACTCCAATAGCTTTACTTTTTTAGTTAAGTGTTTGTGCTTGTTGCAAGGACCTTCTCTCTTCTCTGAAATATTTTTGGGACATATCCCCTTATTTTCTTCTCTACCCATTCACCCACAGTGAAAGTCTGAAGTTCATAAGTTCCGGAAATTCAATTTTCAGGAAAATTGTGCGTTATTTTCTCCAACAAACACGGAGAGTTGCGCAAGTTCATCTCTGACCTGCGCGTGAGTCGCGCACCTGTGTGAAGCTTTTCCGCGCGGAAATAAGAGACCAAAATTCTCTATTATTTTCCTCAATTTCCCAATTTTAAAGTGGTTGGTAGCCTAGAGAAAAAATGTTAGCACTGTGTGTGGTGTCCCACGACTGTATAGAACTTACTTTTGGCTGTGTTTTAGTATTGCTAGTTGCTATTTTTAAATTTTAAAGTTTGTCTTCACAAAAAACCACATAATTTAAGAAGGGGTAAATTTACTTGAAATCTGAAATAACTTATTTTTGTGAAAATAGACACCAAAAACACATTGATAATTAGCTGGAATAAGTGGCCCTAATCCACATAGCTTATCTAGTTTTCATTTTTCTATTTAGATCATTAATTTTAGTTTAAATTTTTGCACTAGGAGTTGGGAACAAGAATTAATTATCTTAAGAGAAGCAAAGTAATATTTGTTGCCTTTGCAGCTTTTGGTGACCCTAGGCAAGCATATGAAAGCTCTCTTCTGATAATTTTCCATATCCCTTTAGTTAATCACTTATATTAATTAGGAAAATTTGTAAGCGTCCCACTATCCGCACATGATTTGATTATAGCAAGGAACAATCAAACATAGATTAATAGGGGACGCTTAAAGGATCATTGTATATCCACATCTTAAAATTGTGTGATTGTTCACTTTTTCCTCACACACTTTCACACCATAAGTGAAGTAAATATTGGGTCGGAATTAAGGTATGTTTTCACCCTATGATTACTTCGAATTATGAAACATTTTTAGGAATTATTCCTCATCTTAACAATAAATAAATAAAATATTTATGAAAATCAGGACAATTGGGCTAATGACAAAAGGAACGTTTTATAACATAAATTTAACTTATTATATCTCTGTGTACAGGAAAGCAGAGAAACCGAACCAACGATTAACGAAATACTGCTGACAGACAGAGACTCATGGAATCTCAGTAACTCCCAGAAACTGGAAAAATGCAGAAAGACATATCCAAGCTCAAGAACCCAAACGACAGCCACGAGCAGCGGGCTGTCGTTTGGAAAATATCATCCCATTGCGTGAAAACGACTTTAAAAGGACCAAGGATGAACTAGATAGGGGAGTTGAATAGGAATTTCCTTCTGTAATAAACGTATCAGGACAAAATTGTTTAGTTGTATCCCTGTATTATCCTTCAATTTGATAAAGAGTCTTGATGTTTTGAACAATCATCTTTTGAGTTTTGCATTGCGTTAGAACTTCTGGTGGTTTGGGCCTAGCCCTTGGAGTTTCCTTGCCAATTTCCATGCTATGTGTTAGTTACAGAATTGATGTCCAGTTATTTGATGTAGTTTGTGAATTACCTTTCCACTCGATAAAATAGAAACACATGAGGTTACAGTTTCTCTTTCATCAGAATAGTTTGGCATTCATGCTTTCTGGTTTATAGTAATGCTTTATCGTTGTTAGATGTTTCCATTTTCTTCGAATGCCTTTATAGTCACTTTATGAATCTTAGAGTAATTACTGTGCAATGTTATCTATTTCTAAGAATTAGATCGTTCCCTCAGTACAATAAGGCGTCCAATTGTTGATTAATTACAGAAAGATGTCAATTAGTTAGTTTTCAAAGAGAATTCCATTAGTAATTGTTGTTCAATTCATTCAGGTTGATGTTCAATTCATTCCGATTGATGTTCAGTTCATTCAGGTTGTTGTTCAATTCATCATCATGCTTTTCAATCATAGGTTTATCTCCTTCTGAGCTAGACAGAGTAGTTAGTTGCATTATACCATTTCACTTCTCTTTGAGTTGATTGAACTTCGACAATTAGATAATCCTTTTCATAAGAAATATAGAATAACTATCGTTCTATCTCACTTGGATATACTGTGCTTACACTCTTGAAATAAGAAGTCTTACCCTGGGTTGAAAAATTAATGAGGAGCTTAGATGTTGCCTATAATAATCCACCTTTGCGACATCGACATTTTTGGTGCCATTGCTGGGGAGAGTGTTAAGAGTGATATCCTTTATTTATCTTTCTCCATTGTTGTGAAGAATTTGGTATTAAAAATGAGAGGTAAGAACCTGCGTACTGGAAAGTATAACGCTTTCTCCCTAGCCCGCTTCTTAGCAAATTGTGAAAAGATTGGTAGAATAGGTACTCTTGTTTTATGACTAGGAAGAAAAAGATAGAAAAAAATCGAAATCATCCGCAAAAATCCCCAAAATCCAAGGGACCAATGATCCTTGGAAGAACAACATATATAGATGAAATCATCAAGAGAGTTGAATCTCAGGCATCTGTAGGACCCAAAATCATTCCCAATCAAACTCCTACTACTCTCCCTCAGACAACAGCCTCACCATCTGCAGCCCACGCCAAGATTCACAGTGAGACAGAAGGAGTTGAACTAAGCCTTCAGACTGTCGATCATATAGGTACTAACCTTTCAAGAGAGGGAGGTTCTTGCAACTTACAGGAAGGGGAAGGAGAAACTAGTGGTGCAATACAAATAGAAGCTTCAGAGCCTAAATCCCTTAAAGGAGTGATGGAGACAGATATACACGATATCCCAAACCAGGGAAGCACTGTAAAGTTTCCTCCGCACTCACCTCCCAATCCCCCCAGGATTACTCCTCCAGAACAAGAAATTCCCGAAGATTACTGGCACATATTTAATCCAATGGAAAACAATCAAAACTAGAATCAGAGGCAGACATCAACATTGGAGTACCCTATTTTTTATCATGCTGCAAATGCCCTTATGAAAGCCATTCCATTACAAAACATCCCCACCTTCCATGGGTTGACCACGGAATATCATAATGCATTATTATTTGAATTCAATGTCCTATGTAGGGGGTATGACTACACCACCAACCCTCAGAAACTAAAACTATTTCCCTCTACTTTAAAGGGAACAACATTACGCTAGTTCACGGGACTAGGTGGGGGAACCATTAATAATTGGGACCAAATGAAGAACATCTTTCTTAATAAATATCAAGACTATTACTGGACTCGAGAACTAAAAAATGAAATCTTAAATATGTCTGCAAGGGACAATGAAACATAAGAAGAATACGTAGAAATATTTGAATACAATTTACAAAGGTATCCATATACTACACTATCCAAAGACATCTTAAAAGCTACAATGATTAAGGGAATGAAAGAAGAGTGGGTTGAAACACTTAAAATAATGGCAAAAGGGGAATTTCCCAGGAAGAATATGATGAGATTATTTCCCTATGTATTAGGTTCTCTCGGGGTAGTACAAGTAATAATCCAAGTGAGCGTGACTCAATAAAAAAATACCTTAAGCAGTCTGGTGGCAACGTAACTAGAGTAGAGTTTGGTAATCTCTTGGAAAATTTTAAAACTGAAATTTGGGTACTTTGACAACACATCTTGATGTCTTACAAGCCAATCAAAAGCAAGCTATAGCAGAGCAAAACTTGGCCATATTTTTCCCACGCTGTCGGAAGAAGCACAGCCAAAGGGAATGCCCCTTAGACACGGTTCAGACCTGTGCCATCTACACTAAGGACCATACCACGGACCATTTCCATTCACTCCCAGGGCTAAAAGAAGTTTAAAAGGAAGCAGAGGAAGAGATGGAGCCAATCTACCTAATGAATCAACTTTGACAATGGCAGGCATGACCAGGTATGCCTCAATTTTGCCCTCAATTCTTTTCTTCTCCGCAATTTAACCAACAAAACCCTGCAGCATCTTGGAAGAATCAAAACCCTTTTTCCACTTGGCTGACCCAGTTGTTTTCTATACCACCCTGGCCAACACAACCCTCACTGGGGAATAACGAGCCAAACTTTCCTTGTTCTCCTCCTTATTGGAAAAACACTCCATATCAAGCCTAGTGGCCAGCATCCCCTTCTCAAACCACTATTTGGCCTCAGAATTGGTAGCGACCCATAGGAATGACCAACCTACCAATGAGAGTAGGGGTCTAGAATCAACCTACACTTCCAGCTCCATACCCAGTCCAACACAACCCTCAGCCTATCATACATCCTTAGTTACCATCTCAACCCAATCCTAATCCCAATAACAGATCGGTTCAGCTAATTCAGATTATAGAAGATCCAAACCCTGACACTAAGTAGAGGCAATGCAATGAACTAAGGCTGAGATCAAAACGTATTATCTCACCAGGAGAAGTCACGACCTCACCTCAATCCAAACCTGGGACTTCAACGGAACCTAGCCAAGAAAATATAACGGAAACAGAGGTAGGACAAGAAAAGGAAATGTTTGACCAAGGAAGGCCTGAAGAGCTTAGGGTGTCTCAACCCCCATTCCCTAAAATATTAACTCTGCCTAGGCCTATAGTCTCTCTATATTTTGACATCCTCGGGGAGTTAAGAAACCTTTGTATCAAAATTCCTCTCCTCCAAGCCATACAAGACATTCCCATCTACACAAAAATCATTAAGGAGCTGTGTGGGAAGAAGCAAGTAAAAAATACAAAGGCAGTTCCCACCGTTCATGTGGTGGGGGTGCTATCTGACTTATTATTGGGTAAGGAACCGTCCGTGAAATATGAAGACCCAGGAAATCCCATAGTAACTGTGCAAATCTCTGGTCACTCCTTATCAAACACATTGGTCGAATTAAGGACGACCATTAACATCCTAACTACAGGAACTTGCGAAGAGCTAGGAATATAAGCTTTAGAACCCACGACTACGTTGATGGAGCTTGCTGACAAGTCTGTTATCAGACCAGAAGGAATAGTGCAGGACATCCTGGTCTCCGTAGACTCATGGGAATACCCAACTGATTTCTTAGTTATTAATCCAAAACAGGATGGAAGGGCACCCATTGATTCTTGGGCGACCTTGGTTGGTGACAGTTGATGCTTACATAGGCTGTCGAACAGGCAGCATGACCATCACTAGAGGAGATTCCATAAAAAATATCATTATTTATCCGCCTACCAAACTAAGCTTACCCACGGTAAAAATTCACAAGCATCCATATACATATTGGGAGCAAAAAGCAAAACATTCGTCCACCTCTGACATTAGTGGAAGCTCTTGAATTTAAAGATCGAACTGAAGACGATGTAAGCAATAATTTTATGATTCATCCACCAATGCTGGGAAATTTAAAATGCCAAATGTTGAAAACAGTCTTTGAAGATTAAGTTCAAGAGCACCCCTTAACAAACCTTGAGGATCGATATATTCCCACAGCCACTGTGCGTAGCAGCATACCCATTGAGATTGAGCCAGGAAATATCCTGAATATCAATGGCAATTTGGAGGGTAACCAAAAGGAAAGGCTCATAAAATTTCTATAGAATTATGAAGGGGAATTCGCTTGGGATGACCCAGACATGAAGGGTTTAGACCCTCAACTATGCACCCATCACATCTATACTGATAAGGAAATCTGACCCATTAGACAACCTCATTGAAGGCTAAACACGCACTTAAAATATATTGTAAAATACGAGATGCAAAAACTTCTGGATGTAAATTTCATTTATCCTATTTCGGATAGCAAATGGGTCTCCCCTCTAGTAGTTGTCCCTAAATAGAATGGGAAATGGATACTCTATGTTGATTACAGAGAATTGAATAAAGCAACACAAAAATACCACTTCCCCCTCCCTTTTATTGACCAGGTACTCGACACGCTGGCAGGAAAACGATTCTTTTCCTTTCTTGATAGGTTCAGTGGTTACAATCAAATCCAGATAGCCCCCGAAAACCAGGATAAGACAACCTTTACTTGCCCATGGGGTACTTTTTCTTACATAGTTTTACCATTCAGGCTATGTAATGCCTCAGCAACATTTCAAAGAGCCATAATCAGCATTTTTTCTGACTTAATAATTGAGGGACTTGAAATCTATATGGATGACTTCACCCCATATGGTGAGGACTTTGATCAAGCACTAGAAACGCTAGAAAAGGTGTTGGAGCGATGTAGTGCTACTAGGTTATGTTTAAGCAATGAAAAATGTCACATGATGATGACCGAGGGAGTAATCCTAGGTCACTACATCTTTGCAGCCGAAATACAGGTAGATCCAGTAAAAATAGAGGTAATCCTTCTATTAGCCACACCTTGTACACAGACAGAGGTACGTAGTTTTTTGGGATACGCAGAATATTATCGCAGATTTACAAAGAATTTCTCACAAATAGCTGCACCTTTGTATGCATTAACTAGAAATGTTGAATTCCACTGGACTAATAAATGTGACACTGCTTTTGCAGATTTAAAGAAACAAGTTTCGACAACACCATTTATGCGAGGGCCTAACTGGAAGCTACCTTTTCAAATATCTTCAGATGCATCCGACACAGCAATAGGGGTAGTTCTTGGCCAAGAAGAAGACAAAAAACCCTATGTTATTTATTATATCAGCAAAAACCTCACTCCTGTCGAATTAAACTATATAGTCACCAAAAAGAAGTTTTTGGTTGTCATTTATGCTATTAATAAATTTAGACATTATATAACTGGCTATCAAGTACTCTTATATACTAATCACTCTGCCATTAGATATTTAGCCAATAAACCAAATACAAATGGGAGAATAACTCGTTGGTTGCTGCTATTGTAGGAATTCGATGTAACTATCAAGGACCATCCAGGAAATGAAAATGTGGTTGTAGACTTCCTGTCCAGGGTTCGAAATATAGATGACACACTAGCAGTCGATGATAAGTTTCCTGATCAACATCTATTTGTGGTAGCGATAAAAACGCCATGGTATGCAGACGTGGAAAATTACTTGGCAGTGGGAAAGCTGCCCATATATTTAACATCAAGAGAACAGAAACTGATTATAAACGCAGCGCAAGGTTCTCCTGGATTGGTGGATACCTCTTCCATACGGGGGTTGACATGCACATACACAGATGCATCAGGGAGGACGAGATCTATGACATCCTACAGGCCTGTTACGATGAACCTTGTGGTGGCCATTTCGCAAATCACAGAATGGGGAACAGAGTGTTACAATTAAGCTATTCTTGGCCTACAATTTTCAAAGACGTGAAAAAATGTGTCCAAGCCTGCAATAGCTACCAAATAATGGGCCGCCCAGGCCAAGCAGACGAAATGCCACCATAACCACTATTGGTGATAGAACCGTTCGAATGATGGGAACTAGAATTCGTTGGACCATTCAACCCACCATCAAACCAGAAAATCTACATATTGGTTGCCACATATTATGTAACGAAATGGGTAGAAGCAGTGGCTGTATCAAGAGCCACAGACTAATCTGTGATTAATTTCCTTTTTGAGTTGTTCTTGCGATATGGTTTTCCACGGGAAGTGATAACCAATGGGGAGGCACAATTCGTAGGTAATAAAATTACAACCACCCTAAAAAATCATCATATCATCCATAGAGTTACATCTCCTAACCACCCACAGGCAAACGAACAGGTCAAAAGCACCAACAAAGTTATGGAGGAAATTCTTACCAAAACATTATCAACACATCATCGGGACTGGGCCAATAGATTACCAGAAGCCTTATGGGCTTATCACACAACCCGACGAAACACCACGGGATATTCCCCATATCATCTAGTATTTGGGAGAGAGCCTATTTTCCCTATTGAGTTCAAAATCAAGACTCTAAGAACAACCCAGGAGGTAGGGTTGGACTTAACAGAAGCCCAGGTTAAAAGACTCCAACAAATAAATGAGCTAGATGAAATGCGACTACTGGCTCTACAATGCACAACGATCATCCAACAAAAACGAGCTAAGTGGCATGAAAACCTTATCAAGAAAAATATATTTCGAAAAGGAGATAGGGCACTCCTATATGACTCCAGATTCCAAGATTTTTCGGGAAAATTACAAACAAGGTGGCTCGGTCCATACGAAATTTAAGAAGTACACAACAATGGCACACTCACCTTGACCACCATAGATGGGTTTATTTCTACATTTCGAGTGAATGGGCACAGTGTGAACCTATATCGAAAACCTCTCACAAAGGAATCCTTTTGCCAAAGGTACGAACTGATCTCACCATCCAAGTTGTGACAACAGGGGGTGATAACCCCACAGCGTAGAGTAGTGAGAGTTTTCTACCGTCATTTGTAAATAATGTATATAATTTATTTACAATTACTAGTCCTTATTTTTTTGTACATTCTTCATGCTCCAAAGTGTATTCTTTTTCTCATCCTATTTCATTTTTTTTCCTTGTTGTTCAAATCCTTTGAACGACTACTGTTCAATCCAATTGAACAGTTGCTGTTCAATCGGATTGAACAGCTGTGCTTTTTGTGTTTTTTCCTTTTGATGTTGAAATCCTTTGAACGACTGTTGTTCAATCCGATTGAACAACTGCTGTTCAATTGGATTGAACAATCATGCTTTTTGCGTTTTTATCCTTGCTGTTCAAATCCTTTGAATGACTGTTGTTCAATTCAATTTAACAATTGTTGTTCAATCGGATTGAACAACCATGCTTTTTGTGTTTTTCCTTTTGTTGTTCAAATCCTTTGAACAATTGTTTTTCAATCCGATTGAACAACTGTTGTTCAATCAGATTGAACAACTATGATTTTTGTGTTTTTATCCTTGCTGTTCAAATCCTTTGAACGACTGTTGTTGAACAGCTGTTGTTCAATCAGATTGAACAGTAGTGATTTTTGTGTTTTTTTCTTTTACTGTTCAAATCCTTTGAACGACTGTTGTTCAATTCAATTGAATAGCTGTAGTTTAATTGGATTGAACAACCATGCTTTTTGTGTTTTTTCTTTTGATGTTCAAATCCTTTGAATGACTGATGTTCAATTCAATTGAATAGTTGTTGTTCAATCGGATTTAACAACTGTGATTTTTGTTTTTTAATCCTTGCTATTCAAATTCTTTGAACAATTGATGTTCAATTCAATTGAACAACTACTGTTCAATTGCATTGAACAACCGTTTTTGTTTTTCCTTGCTATTCAATCAGATTGAACATCCTTATTTTTGTGTTTTATTCCTTCCTTTGTCGATATCCCCCCCTCGATCCACATCCTAGCTATAAAAGGCATCTTTGAGGAGGAAGTCGCAATGGAAGAAATGAAGAAAGAAGTAAAAATTACCAATATGATGATTCTTTGACACTATAATCTCTAAACTGGAAGCCGACATTGTACATATATGAAATGAAAGGCTAAGTTATTCCCAACTCAATTATGTTATCATACAATACATGATATTATGATGGTATATATTTCTACACTTTCGAGCAGTATTTCCCTCCAATATGAAGAAATAGGAATAAGGAATATTAATTGTATTGGCATTCTTTTTACTTCTCTCACCATCCCTAACTCTTAAGGAGTTAATGAGCCTCCCTTCATATTTAAAAAATAACTATTATGTTTTCATGAAAAATTTTAAGAGAGGATAGGAGGTCTCATCACGAGCCAGCCTACTATGATCATAAGGGTTTAACAAGTTGTTGTGGTCCTGTGATTTGGAAGATTGGCATATCAAGTGACAAGGCAACATCAAAACCAATCTTTAGAGCTTTAGGACCTAGTCTTCCTAGTCTCAGAGAGGGATCTCTCAATTGTTTGCAAAGATGTGAGCTTGTTTCCTTTTAAGGGTTGATTCTAGGCTAGTTATGAAGCATGAGTTTGTTTGATTTTTTGGTTGGGCATGATGACCTAGGAAGCATAGATAGAAAAGGGAAATCTCTAAGTCATTGGGAAATGGATTCAAGTGGAAGCTGTAATAAGTTTGTAGATGAATCAGGGATATCAAAGGGAAAATCTAACTTGGCTAGTGGATCTACAAGGTCTTTCAGGTGAAATGAAGTGGACATTAATGGTTTAGAATGAAAAGTAGAACTAAGGGAAATTAAGAATCCTTAATTATATGTACTTCTCAACAAAGGGACTTAAAACATCATCTGAACATGAAGAGGCATTCCATAGACAGGGCTAACCATAAATTCTAGAAACCACACTTCAAAAAATAATAATTCCAAGAAAAACTTCTCTAATTAAATATAGAAGGCGAGAAACTCATTTAACTTCTAGTGATTTCACCTTCAAGGATAAGAAAACATTCAAGATTCACAAATAACTGCATTCATAGAAGAGGGAACTCCTAGACATCTTTGATTACAGCTATAAAGACCTCCAAAACAATTATTTAAGTAAGCACAAAGGGTATGATCGGAACAAAACCTCTTTGGTAGACTTTAAACAATGGTACTTTAAAGGGAGACTTCAGAAACAATTTTTAAGTGGCAGCAAGTAAGCAAGGAAAACCATAAAGCATTCTTGAGACCAACTGTATTGAACTATTTAAGAAATAAACAAGCATAAGGGTTCTAGAGAGAAATTAAGAATTCTCTAGAATATATTAGCAGAAGAAAACATTAAGACAGTGAAGAGTAAATAAAACTAAGGTTCTTTCATAAGACATTTCTTAGCCTAAAATTTTTACTCTACTGTAACAAAGAATGGTTAAACATAATGGAATAGGAAATAAAAATAACATATTTAGAGTACTTGTACACATGATGACTCAGGATCCAAGGTCCAGGCTTTCTCCATCAACAAACGGTCAAAACATCATGATTCCGAACATCAATTTTCTTTCAACTTCGTGAACTGTATTACTTCAAAGAGTCATCAAATGCCAACAATACAGAGTTCGGAGAAATTGTTATCTTGTAAATGAGGAGGTGGATCTGATCTAGGGGTTCAAGTGTTATTAATTACGGAACCTCCCTCCTTCCCTGGCAAAACCATGCAAGACGTAAGGTAGGAACATGTGTGAAACTACTTCTCTGTTAATAACTACTTGTCTTAACTTCATAAGGAAAAAAATAGGTGAAAGATTGACTTTTAAGGCTTCATCTATCTTTACAATAAATGTCTTGTGAGTTTAAATGTGTATATTAGGTAATAGCATGCATTTATCTTTGTAGGTAGAAAGTAGGTGAAAGGTGTCAGTTATATATTCTAAGAGAATAAATGCTCTTTGTTGATGTATTCAACGCTATTTTAGCCTAAACCTTCTGTATTTGATCATTAAAATGTGCTTAAGGCTTAATTCTGCTCTTGGCCTTCATAATTCATCATGCTGTCTTTAAAATTTTATCTAATTTTCTTTAAACCTTTATTCCTTTGTCTTTGAGTGTGCTTTCATCCTTAATCTTTTGATTTAGCTTTAATCTTCTATCTGTATCTTCAATCTTCAACGATTTTCTCTATTATTTACATTTTGTTGCGTGCGGGGGTTTTACGAGTGTATCGGTGATCATGAAGCATCGATGAAGTGGAATTCAGCACTTCCCAATCCCATTTCTTGGTTTAATCATCGGATCTTCATCCAGAGACCTGAGTCACTTATTTTGAGTGTGGGTTGGAACTTTGGGCTGGGGCCACCATTAAACATATAAAATAAACGACTCTTTTTAAGCTTAAAACCTACATTTGGTGGGTTTAAACTTCTTCAGGGGTTCGGGGGCATTGGAGCAATGTTCTAAGGGAGGGGATATGCATGGGAGGACGGATTCTACAGGCAAAAACAGGAGAAAACAACGCAAATTTGAATTTGGCGCGGAAAAGGAGGATGGCGGTTTTGCAGAAAACCAGGGTGGTATTCACGCTGGGTCAAGACGGTAAGTGGTATCGGTTGAAGCGAACATGATATGGTCGAGAGGATGACGTGTGTCCTCCTCAAAACCGGAATTTTCGTGTGGAACTTGCACGATGGGAAGGTTTGGTGAAATGGGCGCGGAGATTAACGACAACCGTCGGATCTGAGAGATGCAGATCTACGACGGGAGGCGAAGGAGACAGACAAAGCTGTGCAGTGGTGGGACTGGCGATGATGTCACCTATTTTGTTTGGTAGCGAAAAGGATGTCGGGCGAGGTAAAAGGCTTGGGATATATGGGAGCCATTGGATCGAGTATAATCAACGGTGGAGATCTACTCTTCAGTTTGCGTAGATAAGAAGTGGTCGAAGGAAGCATGGTGGGGGAAAAGGTCGAACGTCGTTGGATTGGAAGGATCCATGACTGTTATTTGTTCAGGAAAGTAATGGAAGGGGTTGAAATAACAAGGGAAGGGGAAAAAACAGAGAATGGTCATGTGGGGAAAAGAATGACACTGGAGTTTTTAAGGGAAAAGAGGCTAAGGGATTTAGCAGATGGTCGGGGCTCTCAGGTCATATAGGAAAAAGGAGGAGAGGGCTTAAGCCCAAAAAAGGGCTTAAAGTCTAATTTCTAAAATGGGTGGAAAAATAGGCCAAAAGAGGGTTTTTTAAACCTTTTGGAGGCTTCCGATAGGTTATAAAAGGTAGTTTTAAACCAAAAAAAGGCGTTTTTATGGTGTAAGGGGGTTTTTAGAAGAAATGAAAAGTTAATGAAGGGAAAAAGGGGGCTATTTTCAAAGGGAAATATACTGATAAAAACAGAGATAGGAATGGTAGAATGGGGGGAATGAAATGGAGGTAAAAAATGGGGTAAATAGGCTGAAACAAGCTTCTTTTTGAAACAACAGGGTGATATTTTTAGGAGGCATTTATCAAGATCTTAGTGAACTAATAGATTTAGGATGATGAAGGCAGTGATATTTCTAGAACTCAGAATTTTTCAGCAAATATTGTTTCTAGAAATCTGAATTTTTCAACTTAGTCATCTTTGGATAAAGTCAAAATTATGGATGGCTAACAGTGGCTTCACTTGGGGAGGGAAACTATCCTTTCGAGGTGTCCAGAACCTCAGCTTATGGAATCTTCTGAGTTTCAGCAGATCAGTGCCTAATCCACTGGGTAGATTTCTTCTTTTTACTTGCTGATCCTTTCGGAAAAAAGATAACTTTTTGGCAATCTGCAATCTATAATTTCTTCAAACAACATCTCTACCTACCAAATCCTACTTATCCTAGCATTTTTTCTTCTTTTTGAGTGCACTTGAACTGGAAAACTCTTTTGACATCAACATTTTATTCTTTCTTGAAAGAAAAAACTACTCTATTGCTACTCTTATTTCTTCCATGAGTTCAGATTAAACAGTTGAACTGAAAAATTCTCTACCTGATCTATTATCTGTCAAGATTATGCTTTTTGACAGATTTAATTCTCTACATTCTAAAACAGAAATTTAAAACATAGTCAAATCATGATTAAATAGTCTGATTTGCTATGGTGCCTATGGCTTTTTGTACAAACTGCACATAGACTTTATTTGCAGAAAATTAAAACAAAATTTGAAGGCTTAAGATCTGAAAATTATGAATATCCTTCTTCCCTTTTTCAGCTCTGATTTTGATCTTTTTGAGAGCTATTTTTCATTTTCCTTTTTGGTTCAGATTTTGAGTTTGTTTGAACCATTTCTTCTTCTATCCTAATCTATTCTACTGATAAGCCAATATTAGAAAGTTTGGCAGATCTTCTTCACTAACTTATCAGTAGTAAATTGAAATTTACTCAGTCATGATTAGGATGTATGACTGAGTAAGAGTTTCTTCTCATAGTAGTGGCATTTAGACTTGCTCACTTTCAGAAAATTATATTTTTTGAGTATGGGGTTGTACCTATTTTGAATCTTCCCTCTTTTCCTTTTCTTTTATTTTATTGTTTTTGTATTTTTCATGATTTCTTTTCAAATGGAATATGTACAATGAATAAAAATCTTTGAAGCTAAGAATCTTGACAGAAGTAGTGCTTGAGCATCCAGCCATTGACAGGAAATTCAAGAGCTGTTGGATAATGCGAGAGGGGGTGGGGGGGTGGGGCGGGGGCGGTGAATCGGTTTTTGGTGCGGTGAAAACTTTTTTACTTTTTCTTTGTATAAAACCCATACGCTACTTTAATGAACCCAACTTGCGTATACACGCGGATATCCTTAACAAAACTTGCGTATTACCAGAGATCTCATTATGCAGATAATTCTTTACTTAGATCATTGCATCATTCATTCATTAGATGTTTAGTAAGCAGTAAACATGTGCAGTAAGAACAGAATAAATCATCACACATAAGCATCACACATGAACACCGGGATTTAAGGTGGAAACCCAATTCGGGAGAAAACCACCTGAATGGAAGTCGTATACTTTGGGGGAATGTCGGCTACTACTATGTCCATGACTGAGCCTTTAGCGGGGATTTGTGCCAAGTTGACACATAAATATTTGATTAGGCCCAAGCACATTTGAGCCTACTTGAATCAAAGAATACGAGTTCCTTATATGGTTTAGTAATTTCTAGGCCTAGGCTTTCCATTACTACTTTGGGCATAAGGTTATAAGAAGCACGTTATGTGAAGCACACGAGTCTAGCATGGCATTGTGCAAGATTTTTTTATGTATATTCAAGCTAACATAAAGGGAGGGACAACCCCTTCTTGGTATTTTCCTTCAACCGGGACCAAATTTCAATTCTAGTTTATCATCTTTTAAGTTTAAAGTATTAGTGTCACTTGCAGATATTCAAGGCTTTCAAAACTTGATCTTTATATACATCACGAGTCACTAGTTCAGCTAAGGGTATGGTGATTTTGATCTTGGCAATTTCCCCTTCAAGGCTGAAAGGAAGTATTGTTCTTGACATATTTACATCTGTTTTGTAATTTATAGTTCTTTCAGCAATTCTGATTTGCTGAACTTTATTTGGACTGTTATTTGGGACAGATTAGTTAGGGCCACTAGCAGAAGAACTAGGGAAGCTTTGTTCAACACTTTGTTGGCCATTTTTGTCTTTATTTAGATCAGTTTTCTTGGCCATAGTGTTGGTGTTACTGGTTGTCTTCTTAGGTTGATTTTCTGAAGTTTTCCTAGAAGCAGTACTAGTGTTTTTGTTATTGGAAATCTTTGGGATCCCTTTGCTCCTAAGATTATATTATTTGTGTACCTCCATGATTGAATTTTCAAACCCCGGTCTGTAATATTCAGAATCCTCATGGTTGTTTTTATTTTGTTCTGAGGAGAAGAATCCTTGTTCTTCTTCAGTGAGAAAAACATCTGTCTCACTGTTAGATCCTATCAGATTTACATGATTTTCTTCCAACGTTTCAGTTTCCCTTTCCTCCTCCTGATCTACATAATTTTGTTGGAAGGGAGGCCTAATTTTTTGGTCATTGTCTCTTTGCCTATCTTGATTAGGACCTCTTCTAGGATTCGGATTTATATTCTATTTTGGGGATTGGTTTGATTCTCTCTAAGAAGCACTCTATCATTCAGATTTATCTTTTCAAGCATTCTCTCCATTACCTTCACTAAGTTATCAATTTTAGTATCTGATGATGAGGTTGATGCCATTGTTTCATCCCTATATGTAACTCTTTTCTCTTCTTTTAACCTAGCTCTTTTCTCAATCAGATTTTCTTCCACACTTAAGGCTCCCCTCTGCATATCTTCTAAGGTCAAAGGGTCTCTTTCTCTTAGCTGGTAGGCCATTTCTGGATCAAAGCCTTCTGGAAATTTAGCTAAAGCCAGGCCTAGTGGAGGTTTCACGTTTGGGGGAAGTGCATTATACACACTATTGAATCTGGTGCAACAATCTTGGACACTTTCCCTAATATTTCTCTTGAGGTTATTATAGTCTAAAAGTATTTGGAGAGGATTCTTTTTAATTTCCCATTTTTTTGTGAATGTTTGATATAAAGAAGTGAGATCATTTATGCTGTGAGGAGTTAATCCTTTGAACCATTTTTTGGCTTCTCCTCCTAAACTTTGAGAAAAAAATTTCATCTTAATGGTCTCTTATTCTATTTCCATATAATCAGAAGCATCATCCATCTTGTCTACATGCTGCTGAGCAGTAGTAGGTTCATTTCCAGTGGAATGATGAATTTTGGATTGGTAATCATTGGGTAAGGGAACCAGAGGTTGTGGTAACACTAGTGGAGCATACCATGCTGCCATGATAGGAAATAATGGGGGATTTACAAGAGGTGGATTTATAAGAGGGAAAGTGGGCTGACCTGGAGTGCTTTGAACAGTGTATGTGTGGACAGGAGTGGAAGAAACACTTGGGCCAGCAAGCTGATGATGAGTAGATCTGTTATGGAAGGAGCTGAAATGATGGAGAAGCTGAGAATCAGGGGGAGTAGAAGGTGAGGCTTCTCTGCTAAAGCTCTGTTGCAAATCCGTGGTTTCAAAGTCAGCTTGTTTTAAATCACTTTGAGACTTATTTATAAATAGGTTCTTTGTATGAGGTAAGTCAAAGTGAGGATCTTTCAAGACTATGATATTTTCAGGGACAAATCTTTTTCTTGAGATGGTCCTATCAATAGTTGATTTTCCAGGTCTAGAAGTTTGCCACAAAATCCTTTCTGGATCGTCAACTATGGTAGGAGGATTAGGATCTGGATGGGATCTAGTATTTACCCTATGTGAAGCCAGATTTCAGTTTTTCAAAATTTTTTTAGAGAGGATGAGGTTTTTAGGACTGTTTTTCAAAGTTTTCCTCTCACAGTGATTTCTATAATATGGGACTAGGTTTCTAAACCTCCTCAGGGCTGGTTAACACAATCCTAAGGAGATCTGGAGATCTAGAGGGGTAATAGGCCTGCTGGGGCTAGTGGAGTCACCAGGTGGAAATTTTTAGCTTTTTGAAGGTAAAATTTTTTATGATCCACCACCAATGATTATTTGAAACCAATCTGAAATGTTTTGGGTGTTTTTTTTTTTAAAGTTTTTTTGTGGTTCTATGGTTGTGAGAGTTTCCTATACCTGATTCAACACTTAGATAAGGTGGTGAAACAAACAAAGTCTACTCTATGGCTTACTAGCTAATTTTCTGAGGTAATTTGAAAGACAAATGAGTGTATGAGGGCTTGCTAGGCAACTATATACTCAGAAGGGTCCCACCATGATCGTCATTATGTTGTGGTCCTGTGATTTGGAAGATTGGCATACCAAGTGACAAGGAAACATCAAAACCAATCTTTAGAGCTCTATGACCTAGCCTTCCTAGTCTCAGAGAGGGATCTCTCGATTGTTTGCAAATATGTAAGCTTGTTTGCTTTTAAGGGTTGATTTTAGGCTAGTTATGAAGCATGAGTTTGTTTGATTGTTTGGTTGGGCATGATGACCTAGGCAGCATAGATAGAAAATGGAAATCTGTAAGTCATTGGGCAAGGGAGTCAAGTGGAAGCTGTAATAAGTTTGTAGATGAATCGGGGATATCAAAGGGAAAATATAACTTGGCTAGTGGATCTACAAGGTCTTTTAGGTGAAACTAAATGGACATCAATGGTTCAGAATGAAAAGTAGAACTAAGGGCAATTAAGAATCCTTAATTATATGTACTTCTCAACAAAGGGACTTAAAACATCATTTGAACATGAAGAGACATTCCATAGACATGGCTAACCATAAATTCTAGAAACCACACTTCAACAAATAATAATTCCAAGGCAAACTTCTCCAATGAAATATAGAAGGCAAGAAACTCATTTAACTTCTAGTGATTTCACCTTCAACGATAAGAAAACATTCAAGATTCACAAATAACTACATTCATAGAAGAGGGAACTCCTAGACATATTTGATTACAGCTATAAAGTCCTTCAAAGAAATTATTTGAGCATGTAAAAAGGGTATGATCAGAACAAAACCTCTTTGGCAGACTTTGGAAAATGGTGCTTTGAAGGGAGACTTCAGAAACAGTTTTTAAGTGGCAGCAAGTAAGCAGGGAAAACCATAAATCATTCTTGAGGCCAGCTGTATTGAACTATTTAAGAAGTAAACAAGCATAAGGGTTATAGAGAGCAATTAAGAATTCTCTAGAATATCTTAGCAGCAGAAAAAATTAAGGCAGTGAAGAGCAAACAGGACTAAGGTGCTTTCAAAGACATTTCTTAGCCTAAACTTTTTACTCTACTACAACAGAGAATGGTGAAACATAATGAAACAGAAAATAACAATAACAGATTTAGAGTACTTCACCAACAACCAAGCTCAGGAATCCAATGACAGAGCTTTCTCCATCAACAAACAGGTCAAAACATCCATGGATTCCAGAACATCAATTTTCTTTCAACTTCAGCAGAACTATGTATTACTTCAAAGAGTCATCAAATGCCAACAATAAAATGAGTTTGAATGCAGTATTTATGTTGCAAATGAGGAGGTGGAGCTGATCTAGGGTTCAAGTGTTATTAATTACAGAGTAAATGTATTCCTAGCCTTGAAAACCATGCAAGGCATAAGGTAGGAACATGTGTGCAACTACTTCTCTATTAATAACTCTGTCTTAACTTTCTAAGGAAAAAATAGGTGAAAGACTGATTTTTAAGGCTTCATCCTATCTTTACAATAACTGTGCTGACAGTTTAAATGTATTATATTGGGGTAATAACTGTCTGTTTATCTTTGTAGGTAGAAATTAGGTGAAATGTGTCAGTTAGATATTCTAAGGGAATAACTTCTCTTTGTTGATGTATTCGAGGCTATTTTTAGCCAAAGCTTTCTGGATTTGATCATTAAACTGTGCTTAAGGCTTAATTCTGCTCTTGGCCTTCGTAATTCATCATGCTGTCTTTAACACTTTATCTAATTTGCTTTAAACCTTTATTCCTTTGTCTTTGAGTGTGCTTTCATCCTTAATATTCCAATTTAGCTTTAATATTCTGTCTTCAATCTTCACTGATTTTCTCTGTTTCTATTTTGTTGCGTGCAAGGTTTTTATGAGTGTATTGGTGACCATGAAGCATCGATGAAATTGGAGATCAAACCTTTCATCCCATTTCTTGGTTTCTAGCCCTCGGATCTTCATCCAGAGACCTGAGTCACTTATTTTGACTGTGGGATGGCCCTTTGGGCTCGGGCCGCCATTAAAACTGCAAAATAAACAACACTTTTTAAGCTTAAAACCTACATTTGGTGGTTTTAAACTGCTTTAGGGGTTCGGGGGCATTGGAGAAATGTTCTGAGAGAGAGGATATACATGGGAGGAGGGATTCCACAGGCGGAAACAGGAGAAAACAATGCAAATTTGAATTTGGTGCGGAAAAGGAGGATGATGGTTTTACAGAAAACCAAGGTGGTATTTGCGCAGGGTCAAGACGGTAAGTGGTATCGGTTGAAACAAATGTGATACGATCTAGAGGATGGCGTGTGTCCTCCTCAAAGCCGGTCTTTTCGCGTGTAACTTGCGCAATGGGAAGGCTTGGTGAAATGGGCGTGAATATTAACGACAACCGTCGAATTTGAGGGATGTAGATCTACGGCAGGGGGCGAAGGCGACGGACAAAGCTGTGCAGTGGTGTGACCAGCGGTGATGTCACCTATTTTTTTTTTTAGCGAAAAGGATGTTGGGCGGGGTAAAAGGCTTGGGATATATGGGAGTCGTTGGATCAAGTATAATCAATGGTGGAGATATACTCTTTGGTTTGCACAGATAAGAACTGGTTGGAGGAAGGATGGTGGGGGAAAATGTCGAACGTCTTCGGATCAGAAAGATCCACGACTATGATTTGTTCGGGAAAGTAATGGAAGCGGTTGAAATAACAAGGGAAGGGGAAAAAACAGAGAATGGTCATGTGGGAAAAATAATGAGACTGGGGTTTTTAAGGGAAAAGAGGCTAAGGGATTTAGTAGATGGTCGGGGCTCTCAGGTCATATGGGAAAAAAGAGCAGAGGGCTTAAGCCCAAAAAAGGGCTTAAAGCCTAATTTCTAAAATGGGCAGAAAAATAGGCCAAAAGAGGGTTTTTCAAACCTTTTGGAGGCTTCCGATAGGCTAGAAAAGGTAGTTTTAAACCAAACAAAGGTGTTTTTATGGTTTAAGGGGGTTTTTAGAAGAAATGAAAAGTTAATGAAGGGAAAAAAGGGGCTATTTTCAAATGGAAATAGACTGATAAAAACAGAGATAGGAATGGTAGAATGGGGGGAATGAAATGGAGGTAAAAAATGGGGTAAATAGGCTGATCAGGCTTCTTTTTGAAACAGTAGAGTGATATTTTTAGGAGGCATATATGAAGATCTTAGTGAACTGATAGATTTAGGATGATGAAGGTAGTGAGATTTCTAGAACTCACAATTTTTCTGCAATTATTGTTTCTAGAAATCTGAATTTTTCAACTTAGTCATCTTTGGATAAAGTCAAAATTATGGATGACTAACACAAGTGACATTCCCACAATGGCCATCACACCAGGGTAATGACCTTCTCATATACTTGAAGGACAGGAGGTCTCATCATGAGACGGCCTCGTCACTCTGTTATAATCCTAGTGAATGGAACTGTGACTATCTAGCCATCACACCAACACAGTGACCTCCTTATAAATAAAAATGAGTATGTTTCAAAAATACGTACTATGCTTACATGAAAATTTTCAAGAGAGGATAGGGAGTCTCATTATGAGCCAACCTACCATGTTCATAAGAGCTTAGCAAGCAACATGCCCAAAATGGCCACCACACCAACGCAATGACCTTCTCAACTGCTTGAAGGACAGGAGGTATCATCACGAGCCGGCCTGATCACTTTGCTACAACTCTGGTGAGTGGCACTATGGTTATCTGGCTTTCATACCAGCATGGTGATCTCTCCACAAAATTGGCAGAATAACTACTTTTACATAAGGATCCTGGCTCATTTTTCGGGTTAAAATAACAACCTTGTTGAGGCTCTGAACTCCTGCTGGCAGCAGTGGCTCTGCTTATGGTATGAGAGTATGTCTCAACAATATCCAATCACTCTTACATATACCTTATATTCCATTTTTCTTCCATAATCCACTACTCGAATTAGTGATAATTCTAATCTACCACATAAGTAGCTATAAGGGAGATATGCTTACATGTTTGAACCTCGAGATGACAACACCAATCATTACCTATCTCAGTCTTTCTTCAGTCACACTTTATCATTAAAGAAGGACATCATATCATAATAATAGCCATACTATTTTCTCCCCTTCTCCGGTCACTTCCACACGAGATGCACTTATGACAAAACTTCCAAATCTGACCTTTACACTGCGTACGCTCATAATTACCCAATTACTCCTCACCCCCTGAAACTTGAAAGCCATGGCATCCTCTCTCACGTACAGGCTATGGTTATCGAATTCTTACATTCCCCCCGTTCGCATTCATGATTAGCCAAATCCCTCTTGTACTTGAGGACGTGGGTGCCCTTACTTCGACGGAGGGGGTGGAATTAGTTATAAATAAGTAGGCATGCGAATTTCCTGCACAAATCCCATTGGATATCCTAACAAGACAAAAGGAGCATCACAATTAAAGTATGAAGTCACTTGCAGAAGGCTGCAATCTCCCTTTCTCTTGCATACAGTATTCATTCAAAAAAACAGAGCTTAAAGAGAGTACAATCAGAAGAAGAAAATAGTTCAAGAAATCACACCAGCCATGGGAGGAAATTCTCTCCAGAATGAACCTTCGAACTTCCCGATTTCAGATGCAGCTAGCGCTATCCTCCAGCAAGCTGGCTGGTTGGCATGTTTATACCGATTACAAGGATTTGATATAGAAGTAGCAATTGATTTTCTGAAAAACCTACAAGAGGGATAGACCAGGCTCAGGGGAAGAGTTTTACTGGTCACAGAAGAAATTATTGTTGAAGTCTTCGGAATACCAGCGGAAGGAGAGAGATGGATAGAGAAAAATATTCTCTTATGAGAGGCAGTTGCGACATATCAGGATCTGGAAGAGCCATTAGAGTGAAAAGGAGAAGGGATTAACCCCACCTCTCTACATCAACCATGGCAGGAACTGACATCAACCATCCAAAGATTCATTAAATGTGATGGACACCAAGACGTGGTAAAACCTCGTCAACTTAAACTATTAGTTGTGCTTAAACAAAATATTTCAGTTAACTTGCATGCTTTCTTAAATTATATTTTGCATGACACTGATGTTCGAATAATAAGAGCTAAAAACCACCAAGAATTTGTCAGTCACCACGAGATAATCAAACTAATCACCATACATGAGTTGGACAAGTAGTAGATAACTTGGGGAAACTTTTTTAGCCCTGCCACACAGGTACATGAGGAAAACCCTGGTGAAACTAAAATTGACCTCCTCGGGATGATCATACCTAGAAGGAAAAGGACTCGCACCTCAACTTTAGAACCAAGCAGGAAAAGGAGGTCCAAAAGACTTCAAGGAACCTCAAACTTGATAGATGAGGTAGGGCCATCCCGCTCACTACCCTCAAGCCCTCAAAACGCACCCCTGCAAGACTATGAGGAAGAGATAGCTCGAGTTCTGGAGAAAATAAGGGCAGACCATGAATCTAGAAGCTTATCAGAAACTAAAGAGCAAGAAGAACCTTTAGATAAATATGCCACTGCCAGCAGTTCTGAACACATCGAGGTACTACCTCACCAAGAGGAATCATAGGCATTTGGGGCTCTGTCCCTTCTCGAGAATTATGAGGTAAATAGTGAAGAGCAGGCAGAAGGAAGAGTGGAATCAGAAAATCAGTCAGGAGACACTATCCCTTTGGAGTAAAACACAAGCATAGAAACAATTTTGTTGACACCTGAAGGTAACATTGTCTCTCCTAGCCAGGACCCCCATATAGAAGTAAACTCTGAGGCACATGTGGAAAACACCTTCACAGGAAATCTCGAGGTTGGTAGCACCACTCCCTAAAAATGATGATGTTGCTCCTCAATCCCCTGCTGAGATCAGGTCACGAGAGAATTCAGCTGAAAAGAGGATTAAGAAACTGAGTAGGACCTACAAAATATTGAGGAAAATGGTGAAACATTTAAGAAAACAATTGAAGGAGGTAATAAGGTCTGAAAGCCTAAGAAAGAATTGACCACATCCGAAACTCAAACAGAATTGACCACAAATTTGTTAGATACTGCTGAGGCTGGAATGCAGACGGACCTAGCAGATACTGCTGAGGCTGGAATACACACGGACCTAGTAGATACTGCTGAGGCTAGAATATATACTGAATTGGAAAGCACCATTGAGATCGAGGTACAGACAGCCATGGTGGACACTTTTGAAGCCTCTGTCCAGACTAGGCAAGAATTCACCGATGAAAAGGGAACCCAAATGGAGGAAACCCCTGCCTATGCCCCTCTAGTTGAGAGAGCTGCCAAGAAAAAATGCTATAACGAATTAATTCGAACATAGCATGAGTTGGCATAGTGCAAAAAGGATGTAGTACCAGCGCAAGAATATCAGGCACTACTAAAGAAATTCACAACCCTTTCCACCACAGAAGATGAAACATTTTCCTAGCTCAGAAAGGAGCAGGCAAAGGTAAAAAGGGCAGAAGACCAGGTGGATCAGGCCAAGAAAAAAATCACGACGACTTATTCTTTGTATTTTGCTTGTCTCCATGTGTTAACATAAAAATAAGCCACCAATTTGTTGCCGCATAAACGTTCTTGCCGACAAGACCTACCTCCTAGTGTCAAGACAATCTAGCAAACAAAACGAACAACTAAGTTTGTCTTTCTAGATATATTCGTTTTGACAATAAATGTTATTAGAAAATGCATCCTACCTTAGATCCAAATGCTTATTTGTAGTCGCAGTGCTTCCATTGCATCAATAATCCTTCATCGCAACAAGGGCCCTTTTGTCACAAGAAAGTATTATCTTTCATTGATCTGCAATCACAAAAAAGAAAATATCAATAGCACCTGTATAAAAAATAATCATAAAACATACCTATCATAGTGATCAAGGAATCTATGAAATAAACAATCAAACGACAGCTTATTGAATTAAACAATCGAACGACAATTTATTGAGAAAAACAGAACTTGATTGTATTAATCTTAAAATATACAGAAGAACCTTACAACCTTTGCCTTGATGTTCGAAAGGCCTTCCCGGGGTCCGAAGCAGGAATCTCCTCTACTTTGATAAGTCTTGCACTCTTCCTCCAGAAGCACAAAGAGGTATGTGATCTTTCCTTTCAAAAGCTCAGCAGAAAGAAGTCTAAATCTCAAACAGCACTTCAACTCAAAAATATTCTCCAAAAAACTTATTCTTCAATCCTCCATTAATTTAACTTCTCAAAAACCTTTTTCAAAAGGCTACCCAATGCCTCCTTTTATAGAGCAGATGAGGAGGTTAGGATTCCACCATTAAAGGGATAGAACCCTCCTTCAAAGGGATAGGCTCCTCACATCAAGGGATTAGTTCCTTAAGGTGTGGGATACATGCACCTTACTAAAGCGTACTCATCCCCAAAAAATCTCATCCAGAACCTTCCAGAATTGACCAAAATTCAACTTTTTTGGTTTAATTTCGCGCATTTTTGACTTTACAGGGGTACCGCACCTACAACACTGGAAAAATGCGTTCTAGAACGCAGTTTATCTTCACTTTACCTGCGTACCATAGCTAAAAACGCAGGCAGGATTCATATTAACTGCGTACCCAAGGTTTTTTGAGCTTTTTAGGGTTTTTCCTCCATTTTCAGGGCATGGAATGAGGAACAAAGGTTGTAAGACTTGCAAAGGAGGTAAGTATGAGTGTTTAATGAGCTCATACAGTCAGCAGAATGTCAAGGTGACATTTTTCAGTGTAACAGATTGCCCCCTAAAGTGCGAAGTCTGGAATAGATGAAGATGAAGTCTGTCATATATGAAGAGTGAAGTACTTTATCATTTCAAGGATCATCCTGTGGACACCCCGGTCGGAACCTGTAAAAACATTCAATGCAAAATATATATATATGTAATCATATCATCGCTGAGGTAGGCATTCCCATACTCAGATCAAAACTAACTAGAAACTAACTCTAAATTGTTCTGATACAGGAATGATTTTGAATACATCACAATATAGACATATGTCGACACAGCATGGACGCAGCCATCTGTTTATAAATAGTCTATTGTATGAATGATAACAAAATTCCTCGCAGCCTGGATGGTGGAAACTAGATCCAGGGTCTTGATTTCCGCATCTCGAACTAGTACGATTCTATCCATGTGAATAAATGTGTTGAAGTCGAACATGGTAGAAACCACTTGATTACCAGTCAATAATGTAAACTGTTAACAAGTGTGAGAGAAACCACCATTAATGTCAATGGCTCTCAAAGTACTCAGTACAATCCATGAAATGTGAATCAATGAGCTGAAGTCGAACATCTCACGGAATCATTCGATCGAAGGTCAATGATGCAACCTGTCGTCGAAGGCGAGAAACCTACCATTAAGGCATGCAGATTCCAAGGTACTGACGATTTCTAGATCAACTTCCTAGATAATGAGCTGATGTCGATAGAAAGTGATCTGTCGTAGGCAAGCCCACAACACGAAATCATAGATCAAGTTTTGAAAATATATCGGCAAGGACTGACTCAGGGATGGTCAAAATGGATGACAGATATTTTGCAGATGAATGGTTTTATTTGAACTGTCCTCTTGAACACATAACGACACTGCAGATGGCTTGGTGACAATTGACCCAAAGCTAATACCCAGAAACCGGCTGAAGACTTTCAATATGGTTTGATTAACTGTTAGGCAAAGGATTTTCCCAACCCAGGTGAACAAAAGTGTCGTGTTCAAGAGTGGTTAACGGTTTTCCGAATAATCAAAATGTAACAAACAGGTTCGTTTTTCTCTCTTTTCCCCCACCATTTCTGGCAAGTACCTCTTTATTTTTGACAAGCTTGAGGAGGATAACATTTGCTTGGTTATAAGCTCATCCTTCGGATGAGTCCAACTTAGTTTGAAATTCGAACCCTAAGAAGGAGTGGTTCGTTCCTGTTGAAAATTAAATAGGTCCTTTACTGTTAAGTTTTAACGAGTCCAGTATAGGAGAAACTCGGTGTTTTTCAATTTTAGGGAGTCGGAAGAAAAAACTTAAGAAAACTCCATGGGTGTACTTTTTCGTAAATTTAGTCTCTCGAGCCCGAAAAAGGATAAAATAATGCGGGAGAGAACTCTATTGACCGTATTTAGTCAATGTATACCTTTTTCGTAAATAGTCCATTTCAGTCCGTAAAAGGGGTAAACTTATACTGAAGGGACGATCATTCATTTACTTTAACGAGTTCGAATAATCAAGTACTCGGCAATATTTTCATGTTTAGAGAGTCTGCAAAGGGCTTAAAAGAGGACTCCAGGGTTTCGCTTTTTCAGTAAGTTTTAACGAGTTCGAAAAAGGGATAAAAATGTACTCCTGGTTTTCACTTTTTCGTAAGTTTTAACGAGTTCGAAAAAGGGATAAAAATGTACTCATATGGCCGAATTTCAATTTAATTAACGAGCAGGAAAAGACGGAAAGAACTCGGTATTTTCATGTATTTTACGAGAATGAAAAATAGAAAAATAATCTCGGGATTTTCATGAGTTTAACGAGTCTCGAAAATAACCGAAATTGACTCAAGATAGGTTTAATTTTTACAAAAGCTTGAAACAGAGAAAAACTATGCTTTAGAGTAGTTTCATTTTTACACAAGCTTGAAACAAAGAGAAAACTGTGCTTGATGCCCCCTAAGCGTAACTACTAGAGCGCATGCCCCCCCAGCTTCATTTCATTCAACTAAGTACACTGCTGGATGGAATGAAGGTTCATTTACGAGATCATATGAAAGACCCGACCTAAAAACTAACCTAAATATACTACTTAACATTTACGAGGTCTATTCAAAGACTCGACTCAATCAGGGGAGGATTTGTTTCATTTTTTAACGAGCTTGACACGGGAAAAGAACTATGCTCATGGCAACGTGTTTCATTTTTTAACGAGGTTGACACAGTAAAAGGAACTATCCTCAGCTAACTACTTATTTCTAATCTACCTACATAACCTACTGATTCATTTTTTAATGAGGTTGACACAGGAAAAGAACTGTCCTCATACCTGATTCATTTTTTAACAAGGTTGACTCAGTAACAGGAACTATCCTTTGACCAACTGATTCATTTTTTAAAGAGGTTGACACAGGAAAAGAACTGTCCTCATACCTAATTCATTTTTTAATGAGGTTGACTCAGTAACAGGAACTATCCTCTGAACAACTGATTCATTTTTTAACGAGGTTGACACAGGAAAAGAACTGTCCTCATAAACTATTTATTCTAATCTACCAATCTACTCTCTACAATCTACCTACTGTTTCATTTTTTAATGAGGTTGACACAGGAAAAGAACTGTCCTCATCGCCGACTGATTCATTTTTTAACGAGGTTGACACAGTAAAAGGAACTCTCCTCAGACTCACTGATTCATTTTTTAACGAGGTTGACACAGTACAAGGAACTCTCCTCACACTCACTGATTCATTTTTTAACGAGGTTGACACAGTACAAGGAACTCTCCTCACCCACACTGATTCATTTTTTAACGAGGTTGACACAGTACAAGGAACTATCCTCACACCACTGATTCATTTTTTAACGAGGTTGACACAGTACAAGGAACTCTCCTCGGACTTCTAATCTACAGCTTGTTGGAGGTTTCCGGAACTCTGCTTAGGTGAAGCATCCGGTTGAGGTGAAACAATTGGAGTGTTCGGGGCCAACGAAGTTAAAAATAACCATATCGGTAACCTATTGTAAATCCAGGTAATGACAATGTAGCGACCAACATTTCCAAAGCAAGGAAAAGTACTAGGATTCTCGTTAAGAGGGGTTCCTTGGTTGGTAAATTCTAGAACAGTTGCCATTCTATTCAACTTCAGTGAATTTTATTAACAAATTAAAACTAAAAATTAACAATTCACAATTTACACCTAACAATTAAAATTCACAATTCACACCTATGGTCTCTAAAAGTAAAAACAAACAAATTAACATGCGCTATCAAATCTAGAGTCAAACCACACACAAACAGTAACTTCCCGTACTAAAAATACTAGTTGGTGATGAAATCCAACATCGTAGAATTTAATACAGAAAGGGCGGTTGGAACGATTGCAGACAACACCAGCAGCCAAACATGATGGCACAAGTTTCTTCCCCAAAACCATCTTGGTGAAGAGAACCCCCGGAGGTGAGTGAGTCTAGTCGGCGTACGCTCCGGTACGGTGGGATCTTCCTCCACTAGTCACCTTATCACCTTAGGAAAAAACCGTAAGTTTATGGTCACTATGGTTACCAACAGGAACTAATATACCTGGGGGAACAGCGTACGGTCCGACATACGCGCAAGGGCAGAATAACAAAGCTCAATCCCCTTGAAGGCTCCTTGACATAATCCAAGGTATACCGACAAGTGACCCCAGGCTCCTCGACAATGGTCTATCCGAGGTTTACCATTGTTAATACACGCATATCTTCTATCATTCCCAATGAGATAGAATTGATTATCCCACTGGTTCAGATATGACCTCGTGCTTGACTCCTTTAAGAGGAGCTTCCTAGAGCATACATGCAACAAGCTGAGTTCTTCTAAGATTTATCCCTTAGTTTGTTTCTTGTCTTGGAGGATCCAACAAAACCTATTCCAAGACACTAGCTAAATGAATTGGTGAAAAGAGCCCTAAAAATGTAAAAATTACTAGATGAATTTTAATTAAGCGCTGTGTTATTTAGGCTGTTATTACTCAAAAGGGTAAATGGATATGAAACCAATGGTGTTATGACCCGAACCAAAACTGAATGCAATCGAATATGATAATGTAATATTTTCAATTCGATGAATCCTACCTAAAGTAAGGAGAGAGTTTCCATCCACTTCCAACAATGCAAAGATTGATCACTAAGAAAAAATATAACAAATTCTCTAATGCACTAATTTTATCAAGAAAAACTAATGCAAATCAATCCCAAAACAATTTTTATTATTTTTGTGTTTTTTTTTTTTTTTAAACAAGCATAAAAACATCTAAATTCAAATCAAAGAAAACTGATCTAAATCTACAATTGATTTTTCAGAATGTAAACTATGCAATTGTAATCTATGCACAATTCACTTGAAAAGTATGCAAACGTAATCTATGCACATTTTTCATTCATATTCTGAAAATGAGAATTCTAATTATGCAAATGTGATCTATGCAAGAGAATTCTCAAACACAAGATGATTCTAATGTAATCTAAGAACCAATCAAGTGGAAGTCAAGAAAATTGGGTGAGAGCTCCAAAGATCAAAAAACACTCAAAGGCGATTAACACTCATACACAATTTAGCCCCCCCCGGCGAATGAGGGGGAAATTTTTTTGCAAAAACAAAAGCAAAAAGATGCAAAATTGTGAAAAGAATGAGACAAACCTTCAATTAATGACCAAAGGAAATCAAATTAAGAATTTCTCAAAAAAGAGACTCAAAACACCCAAAAACTTAATGGAGATTGATGAGATGAAGAATTTGCTGAAAGAAATTCAGAAACAAGAATTTTTTGACAGAAATATACAGATCTGGGTAGATGCTAAGAATCCTAAATTAAATCTAAACTAAACTAAAAGAAGAAATCTAAGTTTTTCAAGACTTTTAACAAGGTCCGCAGGTCCCAGAAGTAACAGGTGCGGTCCCGCACTGGTTACTTAAGGAAAGTGCGGAGATGCCCGCATTGTGTGTGAAGACAAAGTGCGGTCCCCTGAAAACTTCAAGAAAAACATAAAAGATTTCAAAATTTTCAAAAACAGAGAAAAACTAAGCTACCCAGGCAGATATCCATCAATCAAAAACCAGGAAAAACTTTTCCTCAAATCAAAATAAAAGAGAACCAAAAAACAAGTTCTTTCCCCAGTGGAGTCGCCAATTTGTTGGCCGGATAAATCGTTCTTGCGGACAAGACCGATCTCCCTACTGTCAGAAGACAATCTAGCAACAAACGAACAACTAAGTTTGTCTTTCTCTAGATATATTTGTTTTACAAATAAATGCTATGAAGGTGTCGATCCTACCTTAGATCCAAATGCTTATTTGCGGTCGCAGTGCTTTCGTTGCATCAATAATCCTTTCGTCGCAACAAGGGCCCTTTTGTCACAAGAAAGTATCATCTTTCATTGATCTGCAATCACAAACAAGAAAATATCAATAGCACCTGTATAACAAATAATTATAAAACATACCTATCATAGTGATCAAGGAATCTATGAAATAAATGATCAAACGACAGCTTAAAACAATCGAACGAAAATTTATTGAGAAAAACAGAACTTGATTGTATTAATCTTAAAATATAAAGAAGAACCTTACAACCTTTGCCTTGATGTTCGAAAGGCCTTCCCGGGGTCTGAAGCAGGAATCTCCTCTACTTTGATAAGTCTTGCACTCTTCCTCCAGAAGCATAAGAGGTATGTGATCTTTCCTCTCAAAAGCTCAGCAGAAGGAAATCTAAATCTCAACAGCACTTCAGCTCAAAAATCTTCTCCAAAAAACTTATTCTTCAATCCTCCATTAATTTAACTTCTCAAAACTTCCTGACTTAACCCCAAAAGGCTACCCAATGCCTCCTTTTATAGAGCAAATGAGGAGGTTAGGATTCCACCATTAAAGGGATAGAACCCTCCTTCAAAGGGATAGGCTCCTCACATCAAGGGATTAGTTCCTTAAGGTGTGGGATACATGCACCTTACCAAAGCGTACTCATCCCCAAAAAATCTCATCGAGAACCTTCTAGAATTGACCAAAATTCAACTTTTTTGGTTTAATTTCGCGCATTTTTGACTTTACAGGGGTACCGCACCTATAACACTGGAAAAATGCGTTCTAGAACGCAGTTTATCTTCACCTTACCTGCGTACCCAAGCTAAAAACGCAGGTAGGCTTCATATTAACTGCGTACCCAAGGTTTTTGAGCTTTTTAGGGTTTTTTCTCCAGTTTCACGGCATGGAATGAGGAACAAAGGTTGTAAGACTTGCAAAGGAGGTAAGTATGAGTGTTTAATGAGCTTCATACGATTCAGCAAAATGTCAAGGTGACGAGTTTTCGGTGTAACAACCCACCTTTTATGCCCCTCTAGGCGAGAAGGCTATGCAGAAAAATGAGGTATAACGAATTAATTTGAACATAGCATGAGTTGACACCGGTGAAAAAAGGATGTAGTACCAGTAAGAATATCGGAGCACTACTAAAGAAATTCACAACCCTTTCCACCACAGTTGAAACATTTTCCCCGAGTTCGAAGGAGCGGGCAAAGGTAAAAAGGGGCACAGGGCCCGGTGGATCAGGCCAAGAAAAAAATCACGACGACTTATTCTTTGTATTTTGATGTGCTAACATGCAGGGCACCAGCCACCAACTATGCCCTATTCTTAACAGAACGATATTTGCTGATGAAAATCAAGTCCGTTAGGGCAGGGAAGCCCACAACTTTCAAAACCATAGAAGAGTTCATCCACTGCTGCAATTATCAAGATGAACAGGTCCACGCCTTTTATGTGAACTTTACATGCACAATTTCTTTCTAGAATAGGACATGAACAACAATCCTAGTCCCTTTTTAGGAGATGTTCAGTTTCAGGCCTTCCTCTCATTCGCTAAGAACCAGATTAGGTGGGCCAAAGCCTATAACATCTTCCAAAAGAGAGAACATGGCCTAGACCTGTGGGTCAGAGGAGAGCCTACTAAAACCCTGTAGCTATTCATCCAACACAAGAAATTCATGCGAAGAAAGGGTGCAAGGACCAAGCTGGGACACATCCATAAAGATATTATAGAAAATGGGCGGGAATATTTTGGAGAAATTCAAGTTGCTGCCCTGGCAGCAGCCAAAAAAAGATGGATGGCCTCCACAAACAATGTAAAGAATAGGGAGCCCTTTGGCTACCGAAACTTCAAAGCAGCTGCCTCCAGATTCCTCTCATATAGTAACTTGGTCTTTAGCATGGGTCCTGCATGTTTAGGATGTAGATATAGTTTCCCTCTTATCTGGTACCCCCCTCAGGGCTATGATCATGACTAAAAGTTGCCATAAGGGCACACAAGCACTGCCTTTGCAAGAATTAGACAGAAACAGGGTTTCAGAGCATACAAAGAAGAGGTCTACCCTGCCTACTCCTTAACACAGTTGCATCTCAACCATCTATTTGCACGAGGACCTGCAAATAGGTAAGCGGGGGAGTGTGTTGGGCCAGAATTAAGGTATGTTTTCACCCTATGATTACTTCGAATTGTGATACATTTTTAGGAATTCTTTCTCATCTTAACAATAAATAAAAATAAGATTTATGAAAATTAGAACAATTGGGCTAAAGAAAAAAGGAACGTTTTATAATAGAAATTTGACTTATTATATCTCTATGTACAGGAAAGCAGAGCAACCGAACCGAAGATTAATGAAAGACAACTGACAGACAGAGACTCGCGGAATCTCATTAACTCCCAGAAACTGACAGAAGGCATAAAGACATATCCAAGCTCGAGAACCCAAACGACAGCCATGAGCAGCGGGCTGTTGTTTGGGAAATACCATCCCACTGTGTGAAAAACGCCTTTAAAAGGACCAAGGATGACCTAGATAGGGGAGTTGAATAGGAATTTCCTTCTGTAATCAACGTATCAGGATAGAAATGTTCAGTTGTATCTCTGTATTATCCTTCAATTTGATAAAGAGTCTTGATGTTTTGAACAATCATCTTTTGAGTTTTACATTGCTTTAGAACTTCTGTTGGTTTGGGCCCAGCCACTGGGAGTTTCCTCACCAATTTCCGTGATGTGTGTTAGCTACAGAATTGATGTCGAGTTATTTGATGCAATTTTTCAATTACCTTTCCACTCGATAAAATAGAAACGCATGAGGTTACAATTTCTCTTTCATTATAATAGTTTGGCATTCGTGCTTTCTGGTTTATAGTAATGCTTTATTGTTGTTAGATGTTTCCATTTTCTTCCAACGCCTTTATAGTCGCTTTATGAATCTTAGAGTAATTACTGTGAAATGTTATCTATTTATAAGAATTAGATCATTCCCTCTGTACAATAAGGCATCCAATTGTTGAATAATTACAGAAAGATGTCAATTAGTTAGTTTGCAAAGAGAATTCCATTGCAAAAAATTATATAAATAATTGATGTTCAATTCAATCAGGTTGTAGTTCAATTCATTCTGATTGTTGTTCAGTTCATTTAAGTTGTTGTTCAATTCATCATTATGTTTTTCAATCATAGGTTTCTCTCGTTCTGAGCTAGACAAAGTAAGCTACATTATACCATTTCACTTCTCTTTAAGTTGACTGAAATTCAACAATTAGATAATCCTTTTCATAAGTAATATAGAATAACTATCGTTCGATCTCACTTGTATATATTGTGCTTACACTCTTGGAATAAGAAGTCTTACCTTGGGTTGACAAATGAATGAGGAGCTTAGAGGTTGCCTATAATAAGCCACCTTTGCGACATTGACAGTAACGACTCCTTAAACTAGCCTAACTGAACTCACTAAGTTTCTCCATAGTGGCCACAAGAAAAAATATAGTTCAGGTTCGTACCATGGGGGTAGGCATCCAATAGGCCACCATGGTCAATTTACATCTTGAGAGATGTAAATTGAATTAATAGGTATCTTTAAAATCCGTCTATCTGCCCACGGAAAATAAAACTCGAGCGCCACAGAGACCCGATTCAGAGGGGGTTAAGCTTAGGCCCAGTGTGTACTGTTGTATTATTTGGGGCTACCTAACCCATATAATGCTCGGTACTGGTAGCTAATTTACCAAGAAGCTCAAGACTCAAACACTCACATGGGACAATACACTTAGTGGCCAAATCTAGGGAATCCTTCCCTATAGGTGACGGTGCAGGAAGCACTAGATCCTCTACCCATTACCTTGGTCGATTCTTTGGTTGCTGGAAGGCATCGCCAGTTATTTCGGGACGTTAGCTACAGTACCCACCAAAATATATCTTCACAAGGCCCAGTTACAATTGAGAGTGTGAGGACATTTTAGGTATCTATGATTTTGAGTATCACACGCAAAAACAAGCAAAACCACTTTTTGATTGATTGATCACATAGAACTAAGTTAAAGGAAAATTAACTTTTGTTTTCGCTTTGTTTTATGTATGTGGTCACCATTTTTTTTTATACTTCACCTCTCATAGAACTGAATATTTTTTCCAAAACCATACCTAGTCGACACCATAATGGACCCAACGAGACCTCGTCGATCTATATGTCTTTTGGACCTCCCCCCATTACTGGGAGGAGTTCCAGGTCTTTCACCAATTAGGCATTAAAGACAGAACACCACCACCCTTATTGGTTAATCCTTTATCGGGGCATATTTAGTTGGGAACCCCTGAGGGTCACCCAATGCTACACTAGTGGAAAACCCCACATGTTCACCACATACCACTCCACCCACAACCCCTCAGGGGCAGAGGAGCGCTACCCATTCGGGGAGCCAAGTGAACGCATAGCCGGGTATGTCACAGACAAAACCTATATCTAACTAGAACATTGTGTCTTCACAGTTTGCAATGGCTCTCAACCCACATTCACCGTTCTTAGCATCGTTGAACTTACCCGATCTAACCAAGTTAACGAATGACCCTATTGCACACAACCCAACATGGCCCCCCATGCCCATGAAGCTCCCTTCAGACCTTCCAAAGTTCAAAGGGAAGCAAGCGGAAAACCCGGGAAATCATATAATGACTTTCCACCTGTGGTGTTCATCGAACAACATCATTGATGATAATATTCAGCTGAGACTATTTCAACGCACCTTAACTAGACCTGCTGCGAAATGGTATGTGGAGCGACCTTCTGATACACATGGAACCTTTAGCACCCACGCTACCGCGTTCCTCACCTATTTTCAGTTACACATCCACCATGATTCTGGGATGGAATTAGTGACACATTTTAGACACACACCACCCGTCTATATCTCAGACCATCTCCATGAATGGCGGCGACATCCTAATTTGTGCAAAGCCAAAATTGACGATCAAGTTCTGTTGGACCTATTCCTGAAAACTATCAATGCAAAGATTTCAAAAGGTGTAGCAACCTAAAAACCTACATCTAAAGAGGATGCCATCAGTAAAGCCCAGCATCTCGAGTTTATTTACACGCAGTCAGGATACATTTATAACATCCTGCCTAACGCCCCACGCCTACAAACTTATAAAGAATTTCCAGGCGCGTCGAACACTGTAGACAGATTGATTGGGTCACTGACCCAAAATCACCTAGGCAGCAATATTTAGTACCCCGGTTACACATATTATCCTAACCAGAACATCCCACAACTCGGCTACCAAAGTCATCATGCACCTTTGTAGAATATGACCAATAGGGCGTATTCGTACCATCATCGGCAAGGAGGTCCATACCCCACAGCTTAGGGGACCCAGTACGCCACTAGAAATGATGGCGAAAGAGCTCCCCCCCAGCAGCCATTCACAAACCAAGGACAGGGATCCTAATATTCTCAATCCCTAGCACAAAACCCACCCATGCAAAATAATGTGCAGTTGAACTTTGTGAAACCTTCCCAGGCACAATCGTGCCAATCATATAATTAGGAGAATCCTAGATATCCTCCCAATGCTGTAAGGAAAAAAATAAAAAAACAAACAAAAGGGAAATCCTCAACAGGGGGGAAAAAATCAACAACTCCCTCTGTGATCTTAGGTTAGAGGCAACTCCAACTAAAATCAAAACCAGGAGCCAAATAACTCCCAAGTGCAGAACAAGAGGGTGAATCTTCAGACCAACCACTCTTGCGTAATCTGTGGTGAATATGGCCACTACACTCACCGATGTCCCAATCTCCCCAAGCTGAAGAAGCTTCAGGGTAACCGAGGACAAGGGGGATCCTCACAACAGACATCTGTAATGCAAAAGCCCTTCCCCCACCAAGGGATAGTTAACACCCAACAACAGCAAAAAACTCCCAACGATTCAGGAAAAAACAACCATGAAACCTACATGAATTTCAAAGAATTTTTTTTTCAGTCTCGGAACCAAAATTACGATACCCCACCAGACACCAATTTGTCAGGGGCTAGCACGAGTGCACCAACAACATCGTTGACTATATAGAAGATATCTATTGAACCTTTGCCAAAGATAGCTAACGGAAAAACTAGGCGAGCAGGAAACAATTCCAAATCTGCCCATAACTATAAAGTTATGGATGATTTAGCCCAATATCCCACTGCAATGTCAGCTTTGGAGGTATTATAATCATTGATCAGAACTGGATCAAGGACCTAAGGATTAGCTCAAAATTCAAAGTTATAAGGTTCGGTTGAAACCAAGATGGTTGCATAGGTCTCGTTTTCCTGATTCCGGTGCCACAAATGGTTCAAAAAACAGAGATCATATGAAGAATTTATTTCACTTTTAATGCCGAGTGGGTCCGGCGGAGCACGGAGGGCCCAACGCTCCTCCCATCGAACCTCATCATATGACCAGTGTGGGAGCTTAATGTTAAGAGCGCTTAAGGAACCTAATATCAATTTTAATATTAAATTAAGATTCAGTTAAGCGGAGTTTAATATGGTGGATATTTTGGAGGTGCTCTCAAATTTAGGCAGACTTCCACTTTTAGTGGAGTTAACTGGCAGTTGCCCCACATTTAGTGGAGGAAATTGGGGCAAAGTTTTTTTTGGTCATAGCTCTCTCATTATTGAACCAAATTGGATGAAATTTTAGTCAATTTTTGGTATTTTCAACCTTCTAAAGACTTTGGGATAGGTTTCAAGTCGAATGGAGGTGATCTTCATCAGCGTTTTCTTCAGGGAAGATGAAGGAGCCATTAGGGCCACCATGAGACAAATTCAGTTTGAGGCCTAATCAAGGTAGTTAGAGTCCTTTTCCAGAGTTCTAATAGTATAAATTGGATAATTCAGATGTTATGAATCTGATGAAATGTTTTGCAGAGCCTGTAGAGAAAGTTTGAAGGCCAAAAAGCTTCAGTAAATTTCCAGGGGGCATTATTGCCAGCTTTTGCCAACAACAGTGCAGGGCTTAGAAAGAGTTGTTTGAGACCATTTGCAGTGAACTAGTCACTCTTGACTGAAAAAATAATTATGAATCTATTTACAGAGGTTTCAAAATTTTTTAAATACTTTTAGAGGTCGAAAAATCAGCAGAGCAGTTTTCCTTGAACCTAGTGCCAGGGGGTGTCGATAGGCGATTGAGGCGAAATCGGAGCAGCCAAAGGCTATTTTTGATGAACCAAAACTATATATTGAATATTTCAGTCATTTTGAAACCAATGAAAGTGGTTTCAGATCATTTTGAGAACTTATAGAGCTCGAAAAGCTGATGTGAAGTTCTGGGCAGCTTTGGGCAAACCATGGAGGATAGCTTATTTGGGGAATGCAGTGCTCAATTTGAGAAATTTATCAGTTGGTATTTGATGTATGATGTGTATTGGATACATCAGTAGTGGTTTCAGTGACAAAAATATAATTCTAAGGGATTTTGTGCCATTTGGAAGCTCAGAGTAGCTTAGTGCACCGACAGAAGGAATCGTGTCAACAAGAGCCTAAAGCTGTTTACAAAGTTTGGATAGCCATTAGAGGGATTTAAATGGTATTTTCAGTCCTTTGGATCATTTTTGTATTCATTGGAATTAATTATTTACTTTGTAAAAAAACTTACCATAATCCCAAAGCGCTGAGTCATGATGACCAAGCTCAAAGGAGACGTAGCCCACGAGATTTCGAGTGAACCCCTAGATTAAAATTGTTGTTTTGTTTAAATGATTATTTGCTGAATTATGTTGCTGTCATACATGTTAAATTTCAGCAAGAAAAAATATACTTAAGACACATAAACAATAAAAATTCATACACCACTTTCAAGTAAATAATTCCGCAAAATTGTCAAGTACAAGCGAGATAATTTAAATTTAAATTGAGTGGTATGTTCTTGAAATACATACAAGTTATCCAGACCATTTTCAGATCAGGTTGGTATCGGAGCATATTTTCTTGCTTGACAGAGCATATGGTTGCTTTATTGTATAGCTTGAAAGGTGTTAAATAGTGTAAAATATTGACTGTTTTACTGTTTGCAAACTGATTGTTGTTTGAGTTTGCTTGAGTTTTGGGGATAGCTACTGATTAGCTAAGTCTTGGAGAGGACAAAAAGGAAGAAAAGGAATTTAGGCATATTCCTTACCCCAGGGGACCTCAAGGTCACTTTTGGAACAAGCCCTCTTGACGATTGTTTGTTAAGAATCTCTTGGAGTTTGTTTGTTGTTTGGCTGCTTGAATAAGAGTTTGTCTTTATAGCCATTTGGTTTTTTAAAAGCTTGTCATTTTTTTTGAAAGCTTTGAGAACTTTGTTGAAAGTTAATTTTCTCATTGACATCATAATGAAAACTTCTACAAGAGAAGTTTCCTCCTTCACAAGATTCTTCGATGATGATATGAAGCATGACTTTATTATATTGAAGGACATGGTGCAGATTTTGTTTGAGGATAAAAGAGAAAGCACTGAACTTCGTGAACAGTTGTTTTCCATGAAGGAAGAGAAGGAAGAAATTCTTCAAATATTGCATGATATGGAGAGGAAACTCCATCAAGCCCAAGAGGCTTTGACCAAGAAAATGCGTGAGGAAGAGGTAATCCATTCTAACTTGTATTCAGTTTCCTCATTAGAAAGATGTGTTGGTTCTTTCGAAAAACATACAAGGGGAATAGGGTCCAAATTAATGATTAAAATGGGCTATGAAGGCAAGGGATTAGGTAAGCATGCACAAGGCATGGTTGAACCTATTCTTGTTGAGGAATGATCTAAGAATATTGGTCTTGGTTATGTGCAATTTAATGGTGAAGACTCCAAAGCCATGAAGGCATGTGAGGCTATTTCAAAGAGAACCTTTATTCCAAGTTCTAAGATGCAAATATGTCAAATTTGTTTCAAAGATTATTTCCATTGCTTTAAGCCTTTGTTGCAGCAAGAAGAGGGTAGACATGCAACTTATGGCAAGCATGCAAGTTCATATAGTTTTCAAGACAAAAACGGTGATGTTAGTCTGCAAATGAAAGTTGTAGCCTCTACTAGTTCATCTTCTCATGAAGATAAAAATGATGAACATTCAAAGCAGCACAAGAGGTATAAATTTTCTCATGATCAATTTGATTGTGTTTCTGCAAAGCATGATAATTTTACATGCTTAAATGGAAGAAAGCTGTACATATTGTGGTGGATTTAACCATGTTGTTTCGAGATGTTGGATGAGGAAGAAAGCATACAGGAAGCAGATGAGGCAAAGACAAATTTCTAAGAAGGTGCATAAGTTTTTCACATATTTCCAAAACAAGGGACATGATGTCTCTCATTGTTGGACTTTGCATCCAACTTGTCGTCCAAAGCACATGCAGCAAGAGGAAAAAAAGATTGGCGCAAGTGGAACTAAGGATTCCATTATCGATGGGAAATTGGAAGATTCACATGAAGAAGTGTTGCAGCAGCAAAAGTCTCCATGGAGGTGGCTTGGAAAGAAGTGGATGGACTTCTTAACACAACAAGAAATACTCCTTTCTACATATGCACATTTCGGTTGTATGCATGCATTTCTGTTGAAACGTTTGATGTAAGATTGCATATAAATGCGGTTGAGTTGAAGGAATTTCTTTGTTGTTGCTAAATTTCGCCATGGAGGTGTAAAATATGAGTATGATACTCACTCATATTACAGCAATATCTTTTAGTTAAGCTCTTATAGTCACCCATATGTTTTTGGTATTATGTACTTGTTGGTACTTGAAAGGAAGAGTTGAAGGTGTACATGTGCATGGAAGTTGTATGTGTAAATAGCGAACTGTAAATAGGTTCATTGTACATTGATACATGCACATGAGGTTGCCAAGATGTATCATGTTGTTTATTGACTCGTGTCAATTGTGTCGCACATGTTTGTCGACTTGTGTCGATTGTGTTGCACACTTTTTACATTAATTTTGTGTCAATTGTATAGCACATTTTATGACGACTCGTTGTTGATGTCGCATGTTGCACGAATTATGTGTGAGCCACCTTGGATCATTGATCAAGTCAACGATGTTCAGATTCCTTGTGCAAATTTCTCGCCAGAAATTTTCTGAGTGAGTGCAAGAAAGGAAGCTCTTGACAGTTGGATAAGCACATCGAGGAAGGGAAGTGTGAACATTAGAGGAATTTTGAGGTCTAAAATGGGCCTCCTAAGAAAAATGTACAACAAAAATAAACTTTATAATAACCAATAGGATTCAAGATGATGATGTCAACCATAGAGGATGATTCACCATTTTTTAAATAAAAGGGTAAAAAGATTAAAAAATAATAAAATAATAAAACTACTTTTTCAACTCGTATTTTCAACTTATCTCCCAAATTTTTTACTAAAATTTCGAGCGAGAGTACTCGTTGGATGCAGAATTTAATTACTCATCCAAGTAGTACCCATGTTGCATACTTTTGATGGACCCTGCTAAGCCAAAAATGAAAAATACATGAAAAAATGTGATTGCAGTCACGTTTTTCATGTATTTCTTATTTTTTGCTTAGAAAGGTCCATCGCAAGTATGCTACATGGGTGCTCCTTAGATGAGGAATTAATTTTTGCATCCAACGAGTACTCCTGCTCAAAATTTGAGTAAAACCTTTAGAAGATAAGTTGAAAATATGAGTTGAAGAAGTAGTTTTTTCTTTTATTCCTCTAAAATTTGATGATGTCATCAAATCTTATTTTATTATTTCCACTATTATTTTATAATTTCCTTAGGAGGCCCATTTTAGACCTCAAAATTGTGGTTAAAAGTCACTATCCATGCAAGGCAAGTGTTTGGAGGCTGAAGAGAAGAGGGTGAAGTAATCTCATTTGCTATACATATTAGTTTCAATAGTCCAAGAGAGCTTTTGGGGTCCAAAAGCTTTTGATTTGGGAGGTGTGATCAGTGTTGGATCAAGGACCTAAGGATTAGATCAAAATTAAAAGTTACAACATTGGGTTGAAACCAAGATGGTTGCATTCTCATCTTCCTAATTCTGGCGCTGCAAACGGTTCGAAAAATGGACACCGTATGAAGAAGTTATTGCACTTTGAATGCCGAGTGGGTCCGGCGGAGCACGAAGGGGCCAACCTTCCTCCCATGGAACCTCATCATATGACTAGTGTGGGAGCTTAATGTTAAGATCACTTAAGGAGCCTAATATCAGGTTTAATATTTAATTAAGCTTCAGTTAAGTGGAGTTTAATATGGCAGAGATTCTGGAGGCGCTCCCAAATTTAGGCGGACTTCCACTTTTAGTGGAGTTAACTGGCAGTTGCCCCACATTTAGTGGAGGAAATTGGGGAAAAGTTGTTTTTGTCATAAATCTCTCATTATTGAACCAAATTAGATGAAAATTTAGTTTATTTTGGGTATCTTCAACCTTCTGAAGACATTGGGATAGCTTTTAGGTCTAATGGAGGTGATTTTCATCAGCCTTTTCTTCAGGGAAGATGAAGGAGCCATCAAGGCCACCATGAGACAAATTTAGTTTGAGGCCTAACTAGGGGAGTTAGAGTCCTTTTCCAGAGTTCCAATAGTCTAAATTTGATAATTTAGATGTTATAAATCTGATGAAATGGTTTTCAGAGCCTGTAGAGAACATTTGAAAGACAAAAAGCTTTAGTAAAGTTCCAGGGGCCATTATTGCCAGCTTTTGCCAGCAGCAGTGCAGGGCTTAGAAAGAGCTGTTTGAGAGAATTTGCAGTGAACTAGTGGTAATTATTGACTGAAAAAATCATTTTGAATCCATTTATAGATGTTTTAGCAAGTTTTAAAGACTTTTAGAGTTTGAAAACTTAGCAGAGAAGTTTTCCTTGACCCTAGTGCCAGGGGGTGTCGATAGGTGATGGCGAAACCGGAGCAGTCAGAGGCTATTTTTGATGAAAAAAAACCCTATATTGAATATTTCAGTCATTTTAGAACCAATGGAAGTGGTCTCAGATCATTTTTAGAACTTATAGAGCTCAAAAAGTTGATGTGATGTTCTGGGCAGCGCTGGGCAAACCATGGAGGATAGCCTATTTGGGGAATGCAGTGCTCAATTTGAGAAATTTATCAGTTGGTATTTGATGTCTGATGTGTATTGGATATAGCAGTAGTGGTTTCAATGACATAAATATAATTTTGAGGGAGTTTGTGCCATTTGGAAGCTCATAGTAGCTTAGTGCACCGACAGAAGGAATCGTGTCAACAAGAACCTAAAGTTGTTTACAAAGTTTGGACAACCATTAGAGGGATTTAAATGGTATTTTCATTCCTTTGGATAATTTTTGTATTCGTTGGAATTAAGTATTTACTTTGTAAAAATACTTACCATAATCCCAAAGAGCTGAGTCATGTTGACCAAGCTCAAAGGAGACGTAGCCCACGAGATTTCGGGTGAACTCCTAGATTAAAATTGCTGTTGTGTTTGAATGATTATTTGCTGCATTATGTTGTTGTCATACATGTTAAATTGCATCAAGAAAAAATGAACTTAATACACATAAACAATAAAAATTCATACACCACTTTCAAGTAAATAATTCCACAAAATTTTCAAGTACAAGCAAGATCATTTTAATTTAAACTGAGTGGTAGGTTGTTGAAATACTTTCAAGTTATCCAGACCATTTTCAGATCAATCATGCCCAAAGAAAAGGAAATTCTTACTTTCCACCTTAAGCACCATCAACCCTGCCGACTCGCGCCTAATGGCTTTTGATTTAGATAAAGCCACCCCAAGGCTTCCTTCGATGGTCGACTTCCAGATACCGGTGTCAGTCTAAAACATCACCATTCACCGTTGTATCATTGACGAGGGTGCATCAACATGCATCATGTCAAAGAATTTCTGGCAGAAGTTAGGGTCTCCCGAACTAAATCCATCAGACATCACACTCATAGCATACGACAGGCGCCCATATGCTGCCGTTGGTCTCTACCAAAATGTCCCGATCTGCTTGGTCGGAAAGACAGTCCTTATAGACGTTGAAGTATTGGATGCTCAACTATATTACAATATACTCCTTAGGTGGAGTTATATGTATGCCATGTCATCCATAGCCTCCTCCGTCTTCCAAACCATGATGTTCCCCCATGAGGATCACATCATTACTGTCGACCAATTGACATACCACGATAAGCGATCCCTAACAAATTCTGATGTCGTTCTACTCTATGTAGACACATCGGCTGAGACACTTACACGATACTAAGAATATGGCCTCGCCAGTTCAAATCATCGTCTATCCTCGGGTCATTTCTAGGAGATCCCCTTATTATACCAGAATCATCATATGATATTGCAGAGGCTTCGGTGTGCATGATGTCTACATCAAGCACTGAAGCCAGCCAAGAGACAGAGACGAGCATTAATGACACCGAGACCTTGGCCACAGTAGCCTCTCTAGCCTATGCCACCTCCCAAACTCCTTTCCTCTACCCCCCATCTGGTTTTGTGTCACAAAAAGTCTAGGCCATAGTGCTGTTGCCAAACTTATCATTTGCAATTCCAGTTTGATACCTGGTCCCACCTACCATGACGGGAGTCACAAACGTCACCTCTATAGGGTTAATCCCCCTCAGTCCTGAGGAGGCCCCATCTATTAAGGAGAACATCGCAACCATCCCATCGAAGGAAATTTCCATCCAAAAACCAATGGTTACAACCAAGAAAACCAATAAAAAAGGGAAGAAGGTAGAAAATTCAGCCATGCAACAGGAATTACAACCTTGCTCCATATGCGACATAGTAGGCCATTGATCAGGAGCTCAAATCTCAGCTTGGGAAAAGCTCAAAAATGAAAGTGTTCAAACTGATTTGGGACCCGAGCGATGGGATAGGCCTCGGCGATACAATCCCAACGTCGTGAACGGCACTGAAATCCGTTACCGTATGAAGAAGTTGTTACATTTTGAAATCGCCCAATAACCTTCAATGTTGACAGGAATTTTTTTTTTAATTTGTGTTGGAAAATCTTTTATTTTTATTAAGGTTTAATTATTAAATTAAATTATATATTTATTAATATTGTATATGGTTTAATTAGTCATATATTATATTAATTTATATATGTTTTAATTAATTTAAAAAAAAAAACCTTATTAAAAATAAATTAAAATACCACACATATAATTAAGAAATTCGAATTATATTTCAAAACCCATATGTTCAAAGTTTAAATGTGAAATGGCAACGTACATTTTAAAAGTCAAAGGTTAGTAACATGGGCACATTATTCATGTTAAAAGGTTATGTTACGTTTACCATATGGCTTAACGTAATGTTGAAGTGACGTGCAGTAACGTGGAGGAGCGGAGGTATCAAAACAGTTAACCGGTTAAGATGCAGTTGAGGTCACATTCAGCGGCAGGGGTTTCGGCATTTGTTGCCACGGGTTTTATAATTTCGGAGTTTGTTAAACAGTAACTCCGTACTAACCGCCGGTAAAATTTCGCATGTGAACGCGGGATATCTGAAACTGTCAAATTTAACGTTGCCACCATTTTAGTGCCTGCCTGTTCCCCAAATTAAGGCGGATGTGCCAGATTAGCCGCAGTTAACTAAATGTGGCCCACTTTTTGTGGGGTTTTTTCTTAACATTGAGCAAAAACTTCAGTTGGACATATCTTTCACATGGGAGATCCTTTTGGAGTGAATTTTTATTTTATTTTGGGTCTCTTCGACCTTTGGGACTCAATGGAGTAGGTCTGAAATCTAACAGAGGTCATAATCAGAGGTTTAAGCATCGAAGAAGATGAAGGAGCCATTAGGGCCTGAAAGGAGAAGGCTGTGTATTGGACTGTGTTTCTCTGTTTAAGGTAAATGAATAGGCATTCTTAGCTATTTCATGCCTTTTGAATCTGTTTAGATGGTTTTCGGAGCCTTTTAAGAACTTTATAAAGCCAAAAAGCTTCATTTAAGTTCTAAAGGCCATTTTCCAAACAGAGTGTGTAGGCGAAACCGGAGCAGCCGGAGGCCGTTTTTGATGAAAAAAACTCTATATGGACTATTTCAGTCATTCTGGAACCAATGGAAGTGGTTTTAGATCATTTCTAGTATTTCTAAAGCTCAAGAAGTTGATATGAAGTCGTGGGCAGCCTTGGGCAAACCGTGGAGGAGAGCCATTTTTGGGGATGTTGTGCTTAATGTAAGCAATTTATCAGTTGATATTTGATGTATGATCATTATTGTATGCAGAAGTAGTGGTATCAGGGACAGAAATAGAAATCTGAGGGAGTTTGTGCCATTTAGAAGCTCAGAGAAGCTTAGTGCACCGACAGAAGGATGTGTGTCCATGGAAGCCTAAAGTTGTTTGCAGGAATTGGAAAGCCATTAAAGGGATTTAAAATGGTATTCTCAGCTCTTTGAATCATTTTTGTATTCATTGTGTTTAAGTGTGGAGCTTGTAAAAGAATTTAAGTACCTTAATCTCGAAGAGTCTAGTCATGTTGACGAAGCTCAAAGGAGATGTAGCCCAAGAGTTGGGGTGAACTCCTATATTATATTTCTATTGTGTTTTGTTATTCTATGGTTGAATTATGTTGCTGATATACATGTTAAGTTTCATATTTAAAAAAAAAGAAAAAAAAAGAAAAGAAAAGACATACACTCTTCCAAGAAAAAATTCTGCATAATGTCAAGTTTGAGTAAGGTCATATTAATTAAGTCTGAGTGTTTACTTCTATTATTTCTTTAGGCATAGTCTGTAAGAGGGCCAGGTAGCTTCTAGATTCATCCTTTCTTTGAAAGGTGACATATCCGGTAAATGCCCCTACAGTCTATCTTTGTATTAGAAATAAGAAGTTCTCACATTTTCAGATTTAAAATTTGGAGTATTTGCACTCATTTACATAAATGAAAATGGATACCTTGCAGCCTTTTCAAGTACATTCCATTTTCAGATCAGCCACCCTACCCACATCTTCCCATATTTGGACAAGCTAAATCTGCTCCTTAGCTCTGTGGTAAATATCACGGCAACAAGTTCCCATAAAAAGGAACTAGCCACCAAAAATCAAGGCAAAGCATTATGTACCAACCACGCATGCACAATCTGTGGCCATTATGGGCATTACCCCCATCATTTCCCAGAAATTTCACGATACAGGGATGCCTTACATGCCATCAAGAAATCATATCAAGAGGATCCCTCCATACAGTTAACTGGAGAAGAACCTCGCGTCATTTTATACCTGTAGGAGGCACGATAGTCACCAGAAAGACTCTCATTCATCTTCCTTCCTCCTATCATCTTCCTTCATCTTCCTGTCAATTGAAAAGCGGCCATTCGGGGAACCCTTAGTCACTCCCAACCACCCTCCATGGAGAATACCAACATGTGCATTATGTAACACATGCAATCATGTGGTAGCCACATGCCCAGACCTAGAAGCGCTACGCCACTGGTACTCGATCACGTCGCCAAATGAACAGGACGGGAACACCCATGTAAGGATTTTTTTCCTAGTATGTCAAGGCAACCACCATGAGCAGTGATGTATGTATATCCCGCGAGTGCGCCCATTAATCGACATCATCCATATATTAGAAACACACCGTCATGATATCATCAATCCATAGCTTAGACAACATAATGGAAGGCAGATTTCCCACGGGCAGCTTACCCCATTTCCACACTGACACGTCAAGCAAGTTAGAAAGGCATATTGACCTAGAATGACCCATGTCCAGACTAGGCCAACATGCGGACTATGCCACAAAATTGGCCACCAAGTTAACCAGTGCAAAGAACTAAAGCACCTCGCTAGAAAATTTCACATAGTCTCCTCCCTCCCTCAGAGGCACCTCTCTAACCAAGAAAAAATCACACACTGCTATTGTCAGATCTGCTCACATTTTCACCATACTATGAAATGTGAACACCTCCCTAAGCTTCGAGTGACGAGAGCATCATTAAGTCTACACTCTCCAAAAGAGTTAGACATACCTAAGCCAAAAAATTGGAAATGGCAACAAAGGACCCTCTCCCCTACGCCTGATCCCTTCCGAGCGTCGACTTCAGAGACGAAGAGTAGTGTTGGTTCCCACAAAATTTACTCAGTTGGCACAATGGTACCGTGCACCATTTGCACCGGCCATAACCACGAACAAGAGACATGCCCCTTAGTGGAAACATTCAGGCACGTCTTCACCAGGCACAAATTCCAACACACGGAAAGTGCTCAGCCTAATGAGGAATCTAGCTTTTCTCTCACGCAAGCTCCCATGATGGAAATTCCTCCCCCACAAAACACCGACTACACGATACACCATATATGAATCATATAATTATGTATCGAAACTGTTGTCGTTCCTAGAGACAGCCTAGAGTTGTGATAGACCAGTGCCTAGGACATCTTATATTAGAAAGGAGCATATAATATAATATAGGGAGTTATTAGCAAAGGCTATCATGCTATCTCTTGTAAACAAGAAGGTTAATTTGATTGGGACCAAAACTTACAGAAACTAACACAAAGAAAGGAAGACTGCAGAGGCAATGTGCCAAAATCCAATATAAAAACAACAGACAATTCAGAGACAACTTACTATAAAGCGGGCCGGTTTAGAAATACTTGATAGAAATAAATTATCAGAAGGTGTATGTAGTGAACGAAATATCAAGAGAATATTAGTTTTCATTGAGCTGATATCCAGATACACAATACCACCATGTAATGGGCTTACCAATCTAATAATCCATACATGACAATAGCGTTTTAAAAACACCCTCCCAAAGAGACTAACATAGCAGAAATACGGTATAGATGAATAGTGGAACAAAATATCATGCATGAGATATATTTAAAGCGCTTTAATGATTCTAGCATGAGTATCTACTAGGATAAATTCATACCAAGAAAAACAGTGAGCCACTCGCATTCCAAAACATGATACATGGAAGATGGATGAAACAAAATGATTTATTAAAGTGACATATAAGAAAGAAGTTACACACTGTGAAATGCCAAAGACCAGAATCCTCTTTAACAGATGGAACTCCTCCTCACTGAGACCCTAGGGCTCTGAGCCTTCATACAAGAGTTTAACAAAATGTATACAAAAATCCTTTCACTGCATAATTTTTTGATAAAATCTGGAACCATAAATCATCCGTTCTTTGGGAGCTTTATAGGAGGAAAGAAAGCTCCAAAAAGGGAGTAGGTGATAAACATTTAATTGTCTCATTAAGACAAGATGGCGAACACGTGCACGCCCATATGTTGAATGACTTTGTAGTCCTGTATGTACTCTGCTGCCTACTTTCTGAAATAAATGCACTGGGTAGAAATCTCTTCAGGAACACGGCAAGAAGTAGAATCACATAGACATTCTGTCCTTTATTGAAAGAACATGTTGCTGAAAAGAAAACCTTAAGGTAGTGTTTTCTGTGAATGGTACCCTCTGCCTGCTAAAACTTGAATTACGATTTAAGATCTTCAATGTTGAACGTTGAATTCCTTGATCATTCACTGATATTTCTCTGCTGCTCCATTAATATTTCCATCTGCGTAATCTGTGCTTTGAATGGCTCTGGAGGGTTTGACGGATTTTAACCATGCTTCTTTAATGGAAGTCTTGTCGACATACCTTCCTTGGCCTTTCTCCATAATTACAGCCTCTAAAAAGATGGTCCTTTGATGTGCTCTGCTACTGCAATCAAGACTGTAAATCATGGCAGTTTTTCGCTGTCGTAACCCTGCAAAACCCGCAAACTCGTTAGGAAAACCATGCATGGGGATGGTGGATATGGTGAGGTCAATGAAAATGGTCATGCAGACATGGCGAAATGGTGAAACAATACACGGTGGCAGAAAAATGCAGTGAAACGATGGAGGATGGACTGGTGTAAGTTTTCAACGTAAAACATTTGAAGAATGAATGAAATGTATAATGGCGGAAGAAAAAAACGACAAACACGTGGAACGGGTGATGTGGAGGTACGGAGCCAACTGGTGGAGAGGTAAGTGATATGGACCATCAGATCTCAAGAGGAGATCGACGGCTGAAATTGCATCGGAGGGCGATGAAATGGTGGGCCACGGGCGTGATGAATTAGATTAACACCCGTGCAGCTTCGTGGAGCGACTACCGTCGGATGGATCACCCCAGATCAGATGACTCTCATGGATATCGTGCCATGTCTACTGCAAAACTATAACGCGCAATGAACGATAGTTTTTTGGGCCATACGCGGAGACACGTGGTGAACGATGTATGGAATCGCTCCTGAAAATGATATACCACCTGTCGCCCAAAAGCAGTGCGATAGAAATTGGGTGGGTTTGGAACAGGCGCGGCTGCGGGGACCACAAGGACGGATGGGTTTCTTACCGTAGATCTGCAGGTTTATCGAACGGTGGATAGGCGATTTGAGCGATGAACAGAGCGGGCCACGGGCGTGATGAAGACCTGCGAACGTCGTTGGATCTTTACAGATCGACGGTTATAAACGCACCCGATATATATATATATGTGTGTGTGTGTGTGTGTGTGTGTGTGATAAGCACTTCCGGGTTCAGCACTTGGTCTGGCACCCAGGTTACATGGGGGAAAAGACTGAGGGGCTAGGGCCGAAAGGGCTAGGCCTTACAGATTTTCAAATATGGGTTTTGCGGCCTTTTTTTCAAATGTGATTTGGGGGGGTAGGAAGGTAACGATAAGCGGAAAATGGATTTCTCAGGGAAAAAGAGGGGTTTTTGAAAGGTTTAAGCGATGTTGCTTATGAAAATTTCAAAAGGATGCTGATATGATCAACATTGGCTCCACCTAGGGACAACATGCTCATCCCTGAGCGTGTCGAGAACCTCGCATACCACCTGATAATCTTCTGTGAAAACTCTGCTCTTCAGCACTTCTACCTTTCTTTTCCATAATTCATCACGACACCCACATTATTTCAAATGAGAGTGAAAAAAAACTAAAATACAGTATAATACATCAAGCTATCTCTGCCTGAATTAGAACTGGAAGTAGGGTTTAAGAAACTGACCATTTACAGGGGCATCAAGCAAGTCACCCTGTAAATTTTCCAACTTGAAAGTGTTATTACCTCCCTGTTCCACAATTTTGAAGGGACCAAACCAAAGTGGATCGAATTTACCATGTTTTCCTTTTTTAGTCCTTCGGATATCCCATCTGAGTACCAGATCATCAATCTGCAGATTCCTGTCCTTAGCACGCTAATAAAAAATATATTTCATCTTCTCCTGATACTCTGTCAGCCTTTGGCTTACCTGGTTCTGTGTTTCTTCCAATTCCACCAGCTGATTCATTCTCTTGGTCATATCATCAGACTCTTCTTGATTTTCCTGCATGAATCAGGCCACTGGTATGGCTAACTGTATAGGGAATACTGCTGCCCTCCCATATACTAATTCATATGGGGATTTCCCAGTTGCTCTCTTGCTGGTAATTCTATTGGCCCACAGAACAAATTTCAACTGGGAATCCCATTTTTTCTGAATTTCATTTATAGCCTTCTTCAGTGCCCTTACCAGAGTTTTATTGGATGACTCTGCCAAGCCATTTCCTTGTGGATAATAGGCTATAGAGTGACTTAGCATGATTTTATACTGCTGACAGAAGCTCACAAACTTTGCAGACTTGAAAGCCTGGGCATTATCAGTCACTATTCTGGTAGGACAACCAAACCTGGATATGATGTTTTCTTCCATGAATTTTATTATCACAGTATCTGTTGTGTTCCTTGTAGGTATGGCTTCCACCCATTTTTTGAAATAATCAGTAGCAGTTAAAATCCACTTATGCTGGCCACTTGATGGAGGATGTATTTCACCTATAAAATCAATTCCCCATTATCAGAATGGTTCATCCACGTGCACGGGAGTCATGGGCAGAGGTGCCAGCTTCTGTCTTTCAGCAAATTTTTGACACTTCTCACAAGCTCTAACCCGGGCAAAAACATCTCCAAAAATTTTGGGCCAATAGAAGCCAGCCTTCAGGATTTTGTGAGCAGTGGCCCTCCAACTGTAGTGACCCCCACAGATTCCTTCATGAAATTTAGCTATACTACTTTCTACCTCATCCTCTGTGAGACACAGGAGTAGGATACCTGAGGGGTCTCGCCAGTATAGCCGGCCATTGGCGACTATGTACTTCTATGATTTCAATCTTAGTGCTCTATATTTAGCTTTATCACAGCTTGGAGGGCAGCTGAGTGTGAGGAGATATTCTACTATCTCTTTGTACCACTGACTGGTGAGGTACTTTACATGTATTTCTGGAGTAGCTACCCCAATTCCCTATCGCTCTTATTTATCCTCAGATTCCTCACTTGCTATTATGGAAAAATTTATGCCCAGAGCTTGATAGTTTGATTCAGATAACATTTTAGCAAGCCCTTGTCCTTTAATCAGCTTAGTAGGATGGATGTCTAACTCATACTCCTGTATCTTGGCAATCCACTTCCCCCTTTTTCCTTCACTATCCCCCTGAATAATAATATCTTTTACAGCAGTTGTAGGCACAAATGCAGTGTTATGGGACTGCAAGATATATATGCGGAATGCTTTGAGGGATTTCACTAGGGCGTATGTTTGCTTTTCTAATATGTTGTATTTTAATTCTACATCACAGAGCACCTCACTGAAGAAGGAAATGGGATGCTCATACCCTTCCTCATTTTTCTGCAGTAAAACTCCTGCTATTGTATGAGGTGATGCAAAAAAAAAGATCATGAAAGGTTTATCATAATCTGGTCCAGCTAGCACAGGGGCTTCTGAAAAAGCATTTTTTATCCTGGTGAATGCCTCTCGTGATTCCTGGGACCATTTAACTTCATTATTCTTCTTCAGCATGTCAGTTATAGGTCTAACTATTTCAGCATAGTTAGGAATAAACCTTCTCAGGAAATTAATGCGCCCTAGGAGTACTTGTACCTCCTTCTTATTTCTAGGAAGAGAAATACCATTTATAACCTCTACCCTCTTAGGATCTATATTTACCCCATCTTTTGTTACAATGTGTCCCAAAAGTTTACCCTCTTCTAATGCAAATAAAGATTTCTGAGGGTTTAGAGAGAGACCATACCTTTTGCATTTCTCAAAGGTTCTACGCAGATGTTCAATGTGCTCAGTATCATTCTTTGAAAATACAGTGATATCATCAAGGTAGACTACCGAAAATTTATCTTTCTCCCCAACAAAAGCAATGTCCATGGCCCTCTGAAAAGTGGCCCCTGCATTAATCAATCCAAAAGGCATCTTGGCATACATAACTGTACCCCATGGTGTGGTGAAAGCAATCTTTTTTTGATCTTCTGGAAGTACATCCACCTGGTTATAACCAAAGAATCCATCCATCATTGACATCCTTGAAGCTCCAATCACCTTCTGCAGGATGTGATCCATATTAGGCAGTGGATAATTATCCTTTAAGGATGCTCTGTTTAAATTTCTGAAATCCACACACGACCTTATTTCTCCATTCTTCTTTCGGACAGGGACTAGGTTTGCCACCCATTCCGAGTACCTCAATGGTACAACTGTTTTGGCCTTTAACAACTTCTTGATTTCCTTCTCAACAGAAGGAAGCAGCAGGGGGTTAATCTGTCTGAGCTTCTGCTTATGGGGCTTTCCATCTCCCTTTAGTGGAATTTTGTGCTGCATTATATTGATATCAAAAGTTTTCAAGTCCTGATAGGACCATGCAAACACATCTTTGTAGGACTGGAATAATTTCTGATATAGCTTTTTATATTCTCCTGGGATCTTCTTGGACAATTTTACAATTTTGGGGTCAGCTTCAGTACCAAGATTCAGGTCTTCTACCTGATTTTCTTCTATCACTTTTCTTGACTGCAGTGGGACATCATTCTTATCAAATAATCTTTCTAGAGGCACCAGCCCTCTAGGTATAATGTTTCCCTTTAATTGCAGCACTTTATTACCTACCATTTTCTCCTCCCAATTTCTTTATGAAGTGTCTTCAGTCTCCTCTTCTTCATCAGCATCAATCTCCATATTGGAGAATTCCCCTACTGTTTCCAGCAATCTCTTCATCTATTCTTCATCCTCAAACACCTGCTAGTGCTTGATGTTATCTGGGATTGAGGATCGATAATGTACCTCAACTTCATATCTTAAAAGAGGGTTCTGAGGTGGATGAAATGTGCTAGCAGCAACAGCAAGGGAATCAACCATCCTTTTCTGTTCGCGGGGCATGAAATGGATATTAAATGCCAAGTTGAAATTTTCAACCATGTCCCAAACTTCATTCCTATAAGCCCTCAGCTGAGTATGTTTGGTCTGACATTGATTCCTGACTTGTCTAACCACCAGTTCTGAATCTCCCAAAACTTTTAAACTGTGTATGTTCATGTTCCTGGCTGTCTGCAATCCCAACAGAAGTGCTTCATATTCAGCCACATTATTAGTAGCTTCATATTCTAGTTTGAAGGACAATGGGATCCATTTCCCTGTAGGGGAAATCAATAATATTCCAGCTCCGTTTCCCTCTCTTGAATTTGCTCCATAAAAATGAAGTGTCCAGATTCCTGCTTCATGGCTCTCTGAGGACTGCTCAGTCTTGATCTGGCAGAAGGATGGTTCATGAGCATAATCTTGATCTTCTTCCAGCATCAAGCATGAGAAATATCCTTCTTTACTGTAGACTGGTGAATTAAAAGAGTTGTCAGCCTTAGTCACCATCTTGACAAATCTAGTTTCCCTGTACAACCTCCTCTCCTGGCCACCAAAAACTGGGATAGTGGCATATGTTAAATCCAACTTAATTGATCCACCAATTTTTGTTCCCCAAGACCTTGACAACAACATGCCAAAGCGATCTGGGATGTCAGCTACCACGATTTCCATTACCACACTTTTTGCTGGGATTTGGGCCAAATTGACCACCAAATCCTTGATCATCCCCAAACATTTAACTCTTTTGGAGTCAAATGAATAGAGGTCTTTGTATGGACGGGTAATTTGTAGTCCTAGTTGTTCCATGACTGACAAAGGCAATAGATTATGGGAAGCTCCAGAATCTAGCATACAATTATGTAATAGTAGGTCATGAATCACTAGAGACACATAAAAGGGAGGAGTAGAAGCATCTAATTCCTCAACATGTGGACCAAAGACAACCATGGGTCTTTCTTCTTGAAGGTTGAGACTATCTGGGGTGAGTGTTGCTTCTAGAGGGATCATAAAAGAGGTGACTTGGGATTGATATGCGGGTTGTTTCAATAATTCAGTCAAGGGGACTGGGATTTTGACTTTCTCAAGTTCCTTTTGTAGACTAAAAACAAGGGGGGACTTCTCTATTACAACCTCTTTTGACTCTTTATTCTCAGCTAAGAGTTTGAATTCTTTTGACACAGGCTGGGTATTAGGGGGAATGACTACTTTTGTAGAGGAAGGAATTTGATCATTAGACTGCAAAAGTTTGTTTAGAGGTCCCTTACCTTTGTCTGTGACTTTCTGCATTGTTGACTCCTTCTGAGCAGGTGCCTCTTTTTGGGGAGGCTCCTCTTCTTGATTTTGAGTACGAGTCCTCTTCCTAGAAGATCTGAGATCATATCTTCTATTGAACTGTGCTTGCATGAAATCAGCAAATTGTTTACAATAATGATAAATTTATGTGTCCTCTGTGTCTCTGGCCTCTTCTTCTTCTTGTAATGAGCACTCAGCTCCATCATTTCCCTGCAAAGGGCATTCTTCTCCATCACTATTTGAAAAAGAAAGATTTTCATCCTCCAGTCCATAGGTAGCATCTTTAGTAGGATCATCTACTGGACCTTCCAAGTACAATGGGTGTGGTACTTGATCTTGTTGCTCTTTTGGTTCCCTTGGAAATATCTGTAGGGGTGGCTTCCTATAATGAGGATTGTAACCTCTGTTTTGAGCATTGTGGAAATTCTTGGAAGCTGAATTCTTGGCTTCCAATTCAAGCTTGACCAGTTTACCAGAGAGGCTCTTAGTCATTTTGCTCATTTCTTCAATTCTGTCATTAGCTGAGTCTCTGTCTTGGTAGGAGGTAGATACCTCTTCTTTGCCCCTTCTTCTAGTATCTTGTTCAGATTTTCTCTCTGATTTACCAGTGGAGGCAAAGTTTGCTTCCAACTCTAGGGCATCCGTATGAGCATCATCTAGAGTAGCAGGCTTTCTTTCTCTCAGAGAGAAACCAAATTCTGAATCAAAGGCTGCCACAAAAACAACTTTAGCAGCAGTTTGATGAGGCTTCAACTCAGCAGGAAGACTCAAATACAATTTATTAAATCTCTTGATAAATTCTGACACCCCTTCATTATGTCTTTTCTTGAGTGTATTAAACTCAGTAAGACAATGTCCATGGTCCTTTTTCTCTCCCCATTTCCTGAGGAAAGTATCTTCCATTATTTTCCAAGTGGTAACAGAACGGTTTGCCAATGTTTTAAACCATTTTCGAGCTTCACAATCAAGAAATTGGACAAACATCCTTAATACCACATCTAAATTTTCCACATTAAAATTTTCTGCAAAAGCACATAAGACCTCAAGATGTTTTTGAGCATCAATCTCGTTTTCCCCATTGAATCAGGGTAAAATCTTCAGATAATATTGAGGCATATCATTCAACACTTGGGGTAGTGCCAGAGGGGCATATTTATTTAGCAAGAAGCCTGGAACATTGGCCATCGGAGGGGGTGGAGGTAGTGCAATAGTTTGATGAGTAACAGGAGGAGGAGGAGGTGGAAGTGGAGTATGAATAACAATAGGGATATAATGAACAACAGCTTGAAGTGTTGAGGGGAATAATGATCTGTTAACAGCAGATACTTCAGTGACGTCTTTAACCTCTTCAACCTCAGGAGTAGGGTGAAAATTATCTTTATTTCTGACACCTCCTCAGGATGGACTATCTGAATAGTCATAATTGGTATCTCCCATAGTGGAGTCGGGATCGAGCACTTGAGCTTCTTGAAAAGAAGAGGATGGAAAGTCTTCTATAGACAATTCAGGGATTTCAGAGTGGACTGATTTTCTTTCCCTCCAATTTCTTCTATGTATGATCTTTTTAGGTTCAGACACTGAAGGTGTCTTTGCCTAAGACGTATCTGACCTCAGGTGTGGCTTCCGAGGAGCCAAGACTGCAAATAAATTTATCTAATAAACAAATGTGGAGTCGCCAAGGTGAGGGATCTACAACTCTCAACTCTCCATACTCACCTACTTGAAGAGTGAATTAGATTTTTTTGAGGCCCAGGGATTTAAAATTTCTCAACTTCGTTCCCCGGCAATGGCGCCAAAAAGATGTTGTCGTTCCTAGAGACAGCCTAGAGTTTTGATAGACCAATGCCTAGGACATCTTATATTATCAAGGAGCATATAATATAACATAGGGAGTTATCAACAAAAGGCTCTCATGCTATCTATTGCAAACAAGAAGGTTAATTTGATTGGGACCAAAAATTACAGAAAATGACACAGAGAAAGAAAGACTGCAGAGGCAATGTGCCAAAATCCAATATAAAAACAATAGAAAATTCAGAGACAACTTACTGTAAAGCGGGCCGGTTCATAAATACTTCACAGAAATAAATTATCAGAAGGTGTATGTAGTGAACTAAATATTGAGAGAATATTAGTTGTCATTGAGCTGATATCTAGATACACAATACCACCATGTAATGGGCTTACCAATCTAAGAATCCATACATGACAATAGCGTTTTAAAAACACCCTCCCAAAGAGACTAATATAGAATAAATATGGTATAGATGAATAGTGGAACAGAATATCATGCATGATATATATTTAAAGAGCTTGACTGATTCTAGCATGAGTATCGACTAGGATAAATTCATACCAAGAAAAACAGTGAGCCACTCGCATTCCAAAACATGATACAAGAAAGATGGATGAAATAAAATGATCTATTAAAGTAACATATAAGAAATAAGTTACACACTGTGAAATGCCAAAGACTAGAATCCTCTTTAACAGATGGAACTCCTCCTCACTGAGACCCTACAGGCTCTGAGCCTTCATACAAGATTTTAACAAAATGTATACAAAAATCCTTTCACTGCATAATTTTCTGATAAAATCTGGAACCATAAATCATCCGTTCTTTGGGAGCTTTATAAGAGGAAAGAAAGATCCAAAAAGGGATTAGGTGATGAACATTTAATTGTCTCATTAAGACAATATGGCGGAAACGTGCACGCCCATATGCTGAATGACTTTGTAGTGATATATGTACTCTGTTGCCTGCTTTCTGAAATAAATGCACTGGGTAGAAATCTCTTCAGGAACACGGAAAGAAGTAGAATCACATAGACATTCTGTCCTTTCCTGAAAGAACATGGTGCTGAAAAGAAAACCTTAAGGTACTATTTTCTGCGAATGGTACCCTCTGCCTTCTAAAACTTGAATTACGATTTAAGATCTTCGATGTTGAACGTTGAATTCCTTGATCATTCACTGATATTTCTCTTCTGCTCCATTAATATTTCCATCTGCGTAATCTGTGCTTTGAATGGCTCTAGAGGGTTTGACGGATTTTAACCATGCTTCTTTAATGGAAGTCTTGTCGACATACCTTCCTAGGCCTTTCTCCATAATTACAGCCTCTGAAAAGATGGTCCTTTGATGTGCTCTGCTACTACAATCGAGACTGTAAATCATGGCAGTTTTCTGCTGCCGTAACCCTACAAAACCCGCAAACTCGTTAGGAAAACCATGCATGGGGATGGTGGATATGGCGAGGTCAATGAAAATGGTCATGTGGACATGGCGAAATGGTGAAACAATACAGGGTGGTGGAAAAATGCAGTGAAACAATGGAGGATGGACTGGTGTAAGTTTTCAACATAAAACATTTGAAGAATGAATGAAATGTATAATGGCGGAAGAAAAATACGACAAACACATTGAACGGGTGACGTGGAGGTACGGAGCCAACTGGTGGAGAGGTAAGTGATTTGGATCGTCAGATCTCAGGAGGAGATCGATGGCTGAAATTGCGTTGGAGGGCGATGAAATGGTGGGCCACAGGCGCGATGACCTGGATTAACACCCGTGCAGCTTCGTGGAGCGACTACCGTCGGATGGATCGCCCCAGATCGGATGACTCTCATGGATATCGCGCTGTTTCTACTGCCAAACTATAACGCGTGATGAACGGCGGTTTTTTGGGCCGTACGCGGAGACATGCGGCGAACGATGTATGGAATCGCTCCTGAAAATGATATACTGCCTGTCGCCCAAAAGCGGTGCGATAGAAACCGGGCAGGTTTGGAACAGGCGCGGCTACAGGGACCACAAGGACGGATGGGTTTCTTACCGTAGATATACATGTTGATCGGACGGTGGATAGGCGATTTGATCGATGAACGGAGTGGGCCACGGGCGCAATGAAGACCTGCGAACACCGTCGGATCTTTACAGAACGATGGTTATAAACACACCCAATATATATATATATATATATGTGTGTGTGTGTGTGTGTGTGTGTGTGTGTGTGATAAGCACTTCTAGGCTTAGCGCTTGGTCTGGCACCCAGGTTACATGGAGGAAAAGACTGAGGGGCTAGGGCCGAAAGGGCTAGGCATTGCAGATTTTCAAATATGGGTTTTGCGGCCTTTTTTTTAAATGTAATTTGGGGGGGTAGGAAGGTAACGATAAGCAGAAAATGGATTTCTCAGGGAAAAATAAGGGTTTTTTAAAGGTTTAAGTGAGGTTTCTTATGAAAATTTCAAAAGGATGCTGATATGATCAACAGAAACCATGACTCGGTTTGTTTTCTCATCAGTCATAGGCGTCGAGTCAACTGCAACTACGAGAGTATCTGTACCAAAAATGGTGCAAACCCAATCCATATGCACCTTGTCAACCACGTTCGGTTCCACCACATCGACTATAGAATCCTTTTCATGTTTGTCGACTAGCTCTGTTAGGATTGAACCTCTTCCTCACAGCCTCATGCAGACTCAATCCCCCTTAGGATCCTTATTTCATTCAGATGAGGACATCCTTGAGGCCATGATGGAGCCAGATTATCCATGGGATGAAATGCATCACCGATCGTTTTTTCTCCCTGAAAAAACATTCAGCCCTGACACGATAGGAAAACAAGAGATTTATGCGATTGAATCAAAATATTTCATTACATCAGGGAAATTTTATTGGTTCAAGAACCCCATTTCGGCCCCTGATGCGCTCGAGGAAGGGAATATGTCAAACATTTCACCTACTATCAGGGTGAATATATCTCGAAATCCTAAAAAGGTCGAAGAAATCTCACTGGGGGTAGCGTGTTCACCAAAAGAGATAACCTCTTACACCCACTTGTTGCAATAGTATAGACATATCTTCGGATGACACTACTCGTAGATGCTTGGGCTTAGTCCCACTATTGTAGAGCACCATATTGACACCTAGCATGACGTACCACCAATATGCCAGAAACAATGTCAATTGCACCCATACAAGGCTGAAGCAATAAAATGAGAAATCGACAAGCTTCACAAAGTCAGGTTTATCTACACCATTGCTTACACGTCTTGGGTTTCCAAACCTATTCCCGTCATGAGAAAATAGTGCACCATACACATTTGCACCGATTTTCATGATTTGAACAACTCATGTCCCAAAGACAACTACCCTACCCCATTCATCAGCCAAGTCACCGATGATTATGCAGGTCACGAGGCCCTCTCCTTCATGGATGGATTCTCTGGGTAAAATAAAATTAAAATCTGTCACACCGACTAGTACAAGACCGCATTCACTACCCCTTGGGGCACATTCACATACAGGGTACTACCATTCTGCCTAAAGAACACTGGAGCGACCTTCCAGAGCGCCATGAATTATATATTTCATGACTTGGCACACCTTATCCTCGCCTACTTTTATGACCTCACCATCCGATCCAAGAAGCGATCAGACCACCTCAAGGATCTACGACTAGTATTCCAACGATGTCGACAATACAACCTACGCTTGAACCCCCTGAAGTGCACCTTTTGCATCACAAAAGGAATAATTTTATGTTTTATCATGTCCCAGCAAGGAATTAGAGTGGACCTCCTTGAGGTTCAAGCCATCAAAGAGGTACCTCCACCTCAAAACCTCAAGCAAGTACAAAGCTTGCAGGGAAAGGCCAAAATTCTGAGATGTTTCATCCCAGATTATGCCAATTGCTCTCAAGGATTCCTATGTCTACTTCGTCAGGACATCCCGTTCAAATGGGACGACCAAGCCCAACAAGCATTCGATGCGTTGAAAGACACATTGTCTTCAACACCACTCATTAGTCCCCTACACAACAACAAAGAATACACTTTGTATCTATTAGCATCCGAGACCTCTTTGGCTAGAGTAATTATCTAGGAGGGCCCAGATGGGAAGGAGAAATTAATATATTACGTTATCAAAACCTTATTAGGCCCCGCATTAAGATATGAACCCGAAGAAAAGACTGCCCTAGCACTAATTCATCGAGTCCAAAAAACTCGCCACTACATCATATTAAATACCACAACAGTCATTGCACCCCATCAAATATCTTCTCACACATCATTTAATGAACCAAAAATATTCCCGTTGGATAGTCATTTTAGCAAAGTTCATTACGGACCTCCCAAGTCATACCAAAGGATCACCAGTCAACAATTCACTACTAGACGAACATCTCTTCCTTGTGGCAACTGACAACCCTTGGTACAAATATATCCTCCTCATTATAAGAACCCAAAATTTCAAACCCCACCTCACTCATGATGATCGTCGGCACATTCGCCACCAGGACCCTTGATATCTCCTTATGGGAGATGTCTTATACCGACGTGGCATCAACACCATCTTACGTCGGTGCCTCACCCATGACCAAGCGGAACAAGCCCTTAATGACCACCACAGCGGAGCTTGCGGTGGCCACCTCTCTGGAATGGCCACTACCCAAAAAGTCCTACGGGTAGGATTTTTTTGGCCCTCTTTATTTCACAATTTCATTTCAATAGTCAAGAGGTGCAAGTGATTCCAAAGCTTCGCTCACAAGGCAAGAGCCCCTCCTTCTCCCCTGCACCCCGTCATCGTCGTCGATCCCTTATGCAAATGGGGAATCAACTTCATGAATTGCAACCCAGCTTCGTTGGGAAATCACAAATACATTATTGTAGCTGTCTATTATTTCACCAAGTGGGAAGAGGCTATGCCCACATACGACAACACTGCAGAAACCTCTACACAATTTATGTTTAACCATGTCATTGCCTAGTTTGTGTACTTAAGGAGTTAGTCTCTGGCCATGGGAAACACTTCAAAAACAAAGTTTTCCAGGAGCTATCTCACCATATTAGATTCACACATGAGTTTGCATCGCCATACTACCCCCAATCCAATGGAAAGGTAGAGGCTGTGAAAAAATTACTCAAAACAATGTTACAGAGTATGGTGAATAACTACAAAACAAACTAGCACGACATGCTTTTCTCCACCCTGTGGGCATACCGCATGATAGTGAAAACATCAACAGGGTTCACACCCTTCCACCTAGTGTATGGGGTAGAAGTCGTGATTCCCATAGAATGCAAGATCCTGAATTTACATGCCGCCAGCAAACTCCTCGATGACACCCAACCTCTAGAACAATGCTTAGTAAAACTAGAGTTCGTTGATGAGAGTTGACGACAGTCGCTCTAGGACAACGAGGCCCATAAGAAGTGTGTGAAAGAATTGTTCGATCGCAACATCAAACCTCATTCATTTACCTAGGGAGAGTTAGTCCTCCGCTACGATGTCACAAAATAAGCCCTAGGGCCAGGAAAGTTTGAAATCTTGTGGAAATGACCCTACATCATAAAACATTGTCTCCTAAAGGGGGCATACATCTTGACAGAGCTGGACGGAACATGCCTGAGAAATCCCGTCAATAGTATTTAACTCAAGAAATTCTACCCATAAGGGCTAAGAGGGCTCAGCCCTAGAGTCAACGTACACACACCGAAAATTTAATTTTTGATCAAATACTTGTCACAAAAAATTCTCTAGTGTCACAAATGGATTTCCAACCCAACCATTACTTTGGGTTCGCTGATGAAGCATCGTGATGGTCTCAAAGTTTAGCAGCAGCCGCCTAGGTCATCTATCACCCTGAATAATCACCATTCTTCACCAACGGATTATGCATCAGTTCAGCAACAAATAATTAGGTAGAATATGACGTTGTGATTGGGCTCATGTGCAACGCCTTTAATCAAGGCATTCACCACTTTCATATCTACCTAGATTCCCAATTAGTGGTGTCACAGTTAAAACAAGAATTTGAGGTACGAGATTCACATCTGTTTAGAAAGTATTTGCGTGCAAAAAGATTAAGCCATCAATTTGATCACATTACATTCACACATGTGCAAAGAAATCAAAACCAGACAACAGATTGCATAGCTAACCATATCCTAAACTAGAATGCATCTTGGATAAACCGTCATACATAAAAACAAAAACATAAAAAACATATATATCCATTAACACAACACATTATCCATAAAGATATCTCAACATGAAACACACCATATAGATCCGAAAAAAAATATCTCTCTCATATATATATATATATCAAAAAATGTCTGAGTACAAAAGAGGATTCATGTATCTGACTCATAAGTCAGCAAAAAAATACATATGTGCAAAAAAATACATATGTGCAAAAAAATAATGGAAGCATCCTCATAATCGGTGCTTTCCCTATGTACAAAAATCCTCTAGGGTTGTGCCCCTCCAGGTTGGGCACCTGGACCCACAGTTGCTCCCAGTACCAGCACTAGGGCAACTGTCAAGACTGAGGCCACCACCCGACGCAAAGTCGGTCGATATCCCCTCTCATGGGCCATCAGCATCTCCAACCAGACGTCGTCTAGATCATTAAAAAACCCTCAGGTAGGCATCCCCTAGTTCAGGCGGTTCATTTGACCCCACACATCTTCTAAATCGCGAGCCAGGACCTCTAGAGCATCCATCTGCTCAGTCACCTCTACAACATGAGCCTTCGCCGCCTCGATGTGAGCGATCACCGCAATGCACTTAGGAGCAGCCGAGCTGCTACCCTCCCCATAGGGGCCAGCCTCGCCTTTGAGTAATCCACTCTAAGGTTGTGCTGGATCCCCTCCCTGTCGCCCAGTTGGGAGCGGAACGCCTTGAGGCCTTCGGATCGAATGGTGCCCCACCAACCAAGCCACAAGATGCCCAACCTCACCAAATTATGCAAGAGTAACAAAACTATATTAGTGTCATCATAATACACATAAATAATAAATACTCAAAAAATGCAGAATAAAACACAAAAAACCATACCTGTTGGCCCCCATGCATAACCTGTAGGAAGACCCATGTCCGAGTCTCCTTGGAATTCCATCCCAACATATGGGTAAGGCAGGAAAAGTCAAGGATTTGCCTCAAACCAAGCCTCTGTAGTAGAGTTCTAGTAATGCCCCACCTATCCTCCCCCACCGCGAGGCATCATGGGGGCCCACCTCCTCATACGAGGGTCACGAGGACCCGCAACAGGCACTACCACCACAGGCCTCAACAATACCACTCTCGTACATGATGCTACACAAGATGCTAGCATACATGAATAACTTAGATCCGTCACAGACCTTTGAGAGATGAGCCAACATCCCTTCATCGCAGTGAGGAGAAAAATTAAAGGAGTGTTTGGCCCTCAACTGGTGCAAAACACCGATCTGCGGGCCCAATGCCTAATTGGGCGAGGATGACCCCGTGAATCGCACAAGCATCACCAAAGCACATCTCTCATATAGGTCAGTCACAGAGGCTATCTGAATACACCCCTTCGTGAGAGACGCACCACTGCAATGGTTAGGCGAGAACCGATGGAGATCCAACCTCCCAGGGGGAAGTGTATAAGGGAGCACCTTGCCCTGAGGCAGTAGCCCAGTCACAAAATATATATCCATCTCAGGACAGATAGCCATATCACACCCCCGCAGCACCATAACCTTGCGTCGCATGTTCCAGCATCGGATCAGGTAGCGCAATAGACGATCTTGTGATCGCAAGAGGTCATTCTCCAAGAACTTGAGAAGACCCCATCTCACCAACTGCTTGCGTCCATTGACATCATGTTCCATAGTGATCTGAAGGTCAGTCTAGTCCCTCTCCCTCCATAAAATTCTGTCCTCAAAACAGGCACACATCAACAACATAAAAACATCCAAAAATTGAAAATTTTCAAAAAAAATTTCCAATTTTTTTTACCTTGGTCATCACGCTTGTTTCTAAAATAGGCACGCCTTCCGCACTCCTGTGCCTTGTAAAAGCATGGAACGTGTGCGTTGAAATCCATTACAGGTGCAAAAATTTCATGCAAAACCATCAGTTCTGCACGAAAATTTCGTGCCTGTTCCTTGTTCGCCCGCGCGGTCAAGGCCAGAAAAGGCTAAGAATCCATACAAACCTGGTTTGTATGGAAACCTTCCCAGTCACAATAAAAAAATTAAAATGCAGGACGTTATGGGTCCTACCTGGCTCAAGAATCGTGAATCCCGGGTACTCAGGCTGACCGCAACAACAAGAACAGCTCCGCAGAAGCCTCTGACCTCTACAACTCTCAAACATTCAAATGTCGCAAATGAGCTGAAATGACCCATATTGGCCTATATGTCACCCTTTTTAGATCAATTTGGAGGACAATAATGAGAGCTCAGAGGGCCCAATTGCAGAACCGAAATCAACACAGTGATCAACACCTCATAACACCCAAAGGAGGCTCCACACATTCACACTTCCGAAAAAATGATTTTTCACTACCGACAGGTATGCCCTCTCTTATCTTTTGTTCATTCAGCACATGTTTTCAATAATATTCAAATGAGAATATTTCACTTGGGGTATTTTGTCGCAGGTATTGTACAAAACCATCCATCATCCCATGTATTGAAGGTTCCAGAGCAGGTGTCATTCTACCCTCAGCATGATAGAGTGTCAGAAAAAATTCTCATATCCTGACATCATTTCTCCACTAGAAATTAACCATAGGTTCAAAACACCCGACCATGTTTATCATCTCCCCACTTTTCACATGATAAACATCCTTGTTGGTCGGTAGAGCCTCCCCTCCATGGCGCCCATCACTCAAAGTAGACCATACATCAGAAAAATCACGATTCCATGGCCATACCACCTCAGTCTAGGAAGCACTTCATGCCCATTTCATCCACCATGCATCAAGTCAAGTTTTACCATATCAAAATAAAACCCCTTTCCAAGACTACCATTTTTTTTGCAAGTAGATCGAATATGCACTCCCGTGTCTCGCATTTGTCCTACCACCCTTCCATCAACATATCCCATCTGCGATATTTTCCATCCACTTCATCACCACTACACAAGAGACCAACCAATGGGGCCCCCACCCTCAGCTAAAACACCCTCCTCACATAATAAGTGAGTGATCACTTTCATGTTTTGGGGCACCCGTCTCTGTGTTTTGTACAATCCAATCCCATTGTTTCATTCTTTTGGTAAGTGTACAAAGACCGCAAACGGAGAAAAATTACCCCACTCATCCATCCATTTTTCTCACATGGTAGCAGTCACTATTCACCCTTCGTCAGAGTATAACACCTTCCACACATAAAGCCACCATGACATTCATAACCAACATATACCCACCCTGGACGTCCTACTGACTCTAGGGATTTCCTCATCAGAAATAGTTATGACTGCTGCCAAGCTTCTTTTTTATACTCCGACATTGGGCCAGTGAATTCCAATCATCAGTTTTCATTCACCCCTTGCCATCATGCCTATGTTAAACCCATCAAATACGATAACCAGGTCCATTGCATTAGTAACTCTCTCGTTCGGTTGAGGCTTCCTTTTTTTCGACTTCAACACCCATTCTCCAAGAAGGAAGCAGTACCTTAGATGGCCCCTCAACACAATAGGGGCATCCTTGGGTGGCACTGTGGGAATCATCATTTCCCACAGATGTCATCGATCCTCCTGACATTCGACTATGGCACAATCTTTCATGTCAAGATGGTATCATACCTTACAACCATTGCACTCTGCTCAAATTTGTCGAAGACCCGTGCCATTATAAGCATCTCTTTCAACAATTCTTACACGGGAAGGTCCCATTCATACACCCATGCATACAATGAGAATTTATATTCCATACCAATATTATGCATGTGGGCACCACATTCCACCTATTTTCAAAGAAAAAACGCCTATGAGAGCGTCAACAATCGTCGTCATCAACCAGATTAGCAGATCACTACCATAATAGTGACACAGACTGAACCTTTATTTGTAAAATATATTTTTTTAGCTAAACAAAGCATCACGAGCATGTGACATCCCGCCTCGTAGAAAAATTTGTATCTATTGTATCATATTATTTATTGCAGGGGTCCCACAGAAAATGGCCACTCGTCTACCCACTATAAGGGTTTTTCAACCTTCAGCTATACGCGAGTCTCTCTCTCTCTCCACATAGTACATAGAAAAGAAACTATAATGTATTTCAGCTATACATTTCTTCCTAGACCTCACACATTAGGGGGAAATTTTTATCACTGGAAAATCAGACAAGCAAAGATGACATTATTTAAATGTTAAGCAGAAGGATTTACAGGGCTGAGGCACATTAGAGGATCTGAAATTTTTTAAAAATATCTAAGGTCAAGAGGAAAAATCAAATTGAACACCAAATAATCAGGAAAAATGCGCCTTTGTGTGCATTTTTCTTTGATAAGCGCGCCTTTGTGCGACTTTCCCTCGAAAAGCTGCGCAGTCCTCGGAGTGGAAGAAGTCACTTTTCGAGAGCACTCAGCACACTCTAGGAGATGATCCCACACTTGAGGCCGCCCAAGGGCAGCTGCCTAAGCCACCTTGGGACCTCAAGGGAGCACACAAAGGAATCAACCCTCTCTCTTGGGTCACCATCCACCAATGTGTCAAGAGAGGGAAGGAGAATTTGAATTCACCTATAAAAGGCCACCAAGAGATGATAAAAGGGAGTGCACATTGTTATGCTGGAAAAATTGCCCATGAGCAATCCAGTAGTGTGCAATCTAGAGCAGAAGTAGAGAGAGGATTCGGTTGTTGGCCATCCAAAAACTTAAATCCTTTGGAGTAGAGAGAGAGACCTTGTGCCAACAGCTAAAAGATAAAAACATCCTTGCACTGGGTCTTAGAACTCCATAGTTCTAAGGGCCCTTTGGCAAGAGTGTAAACGTAGTATCTTTCTTCATAACAACAAGCAATAGGAGGGGACTTTGATTTTGTTGTTAGTATTATTGTTATGTTTGACTCTTTATGATATTTTTTGTTTATGTTTAGTTTTGTTTTGTTTTCTCTCTATATATGCATATTATACCATGATTTAGTATGTTCAATATTTTATAGCATGTTCACTAACCTGCTAACCATTTTGTTTTTCTGCCTGTGACCAAAGCTTAGAGGCAGCGACCAATCCTCCTAAGCACCAGTTGATTGGTACACTTGTGCTCCAAAACCACAACCACAACAAGGTTTGAATTTTTTACCACAGGCACATTTATATCTCTTCTTTGTCTCTTCCAGATTTCACAGACTAAAACATCACATAAAGAAAGTTATAGAAAAAATAACAAGATGACATGTTTGAAGTAAATTTTATGAGAATTAAGGAAGTATAACTTCATCACATCATATCTCCATAATTGTAGTGAAATGAGGTCTCAAATTTTAACAATGGGTAAATGAATATATTCTATTTATATCCTGCAAGTTTCCATGTTCTAAAACATCATTAAAAAAAAATGTTATAGTGAAAATGCCAAGCTGACATGTTTGATGACCATTAGGAAGCCAAACTTCCTTAGACCATATCTATTAATATATTAGTGAACCAATGTATTTTAACCACAGACACATGAATATATTTTATCTACATCCTCCAAGTTTCATGTTTCGGAACATCACAAAAGAAAAGTTATAGCTAAAATTCCAAGATGTCTCATTCACCTCATAAATCACATTTTTGTTTCCACCTTTAGACTCCAAGAATAAAACCCCAAATTTTTTTTCCTAAACTCATGTTGTGACCTCATATATCTTCTTTCTTGAATTATATACAAATAAACTCATATTCCATTCATTTATATTGTTTGTAAGTTCACTTATGGGGCTCACTTGTAAAATTCATCGGGTCGTCTTGCTTGTATTTTTGGATGTACCATCCCAACAAATATTTCATATATTCTCATTCCTATGGAGTTAGAGAGTCTCGTTTACGGTTGGAAAGGTCTCATAATAAAATTTCTAACTATATGTAATATACTCCAAGTTAAGCTATGAAATTAAAGTAAATATTTATTCAAAGACAGGGTGTACAAATTGGGCATCAAAATCGCAAAACAATCATTTCAATAATATTCATTTTCTAATCTTCACACCCGAGGTAGAAACCTAATGTATGATAAATCATGTAAAATTTAGAATTTTGTTTGATTATGGTGCTACATAAGTTTTATTTTCACTATTTTGATTAGAAAAATGTGGGAGGGTAGCCTATGAACACAATGACTTTAAACAAGTCGACATGGATTTTGGGTAAAACAAGCATTAAGACCTAGTGTTTACCAATGTCGGGAAAACACCGGGTTGTGTACAACTAAGTTGAAGGAATATATCATTGTGATGCACACACATGATGTAATAATTATAGTGGATTGGCTATAAGGTCATCGAGCTTTGGTATATTTTTTCAAAAATAAAGTGATCTATTTAGATGATGAAGGTTGATTAGTTGAGATTTTTGGTATCAAGAGAGGAGTTTCCCTGTGATTCTTCTAAATGATGAAGGTAAAATATTACCTCAAGAAAGGTTATTAATTATATATGGTCGGGGTCGTACGTGACAAGGCCCCCCCCCTAGATTAACACCCATTTTTTTCAAAATTTGAGGATTTTTTACCCAAAAAGTTGCCAATATACCCTCTAAGAGGGAGATCGATTTCACAATTCACTTAAAACCTGGTGTAGAGGAAATTTCTAAGACATCCTACAAGACATAAACTCTAGAACTTTGTGAATTACAAATGTAGTTAAAATATTTATTAGATTTGGGACGTATTAGACCTAGTATTTCACCCTGGGTGCACCGATGATTTTTGTCAAGAAGAAAAATGGATCCTTAATATTGTGTGTAGATTACATGGAAGTTAGTCAAGCCACAATAAATAGAACGTACCTGATACCCAAAATATCTAATCTCTTCATTCAAATGAAGTGTCAATTTTCTCAAAAATCAAAATGTGATTTGGATAATAATAGTTAAGGATTAAGGAAGGAGACATCACTAAATAAACTTTTGTACTTGATTTGGGCACTATGAGTTCTTAGTGATACCATTTGGTTTGACCAATGCACCAACAATGTTCATGAGCCTCAAGAATGGCATATATCGTAAGTATCTAAACCACTTTATACAAGTCTTTCAGCTGGAAGATATTCTTGTTTGTTCCAAAAATGAAAAGGAACATGAAGAGCACTTAAGGGTTTTTTTGACATGCTTAAAGGAAAATAAGTTGTATGGAAAACTATTGAAATTATCTTTTTTTCATAAGGAAATTCATTACCTTGGCACATCATTTCTGGAGAAATGATTTTAGTTGACCCAGAAAAGTTGAAGGCCATAATGGAATGCTTATGACGTGTGTAGCTTCATGGGACTAGCAGGCTATTATTGGTGAATCATGGAAGGGTTTTGAATATTGTGAAACCCATCACCCCATTGCAACACAAATAATTTAGGTAAAAATGGAAAGATGAATGTGACACTGATTTTGTTGAAATGAAGATATTACTAAGAAGTGTACCAATATTTTGAGCCCTTGACATGGAGAAGGACTTCAAAGTTTGCACAGATGCTTTGAAATAAGGATTAAGATCTGTTAATGCAAGAATGAGGAGTAATATCTTATGCATCCAAAAAGTTGAAGAAACATGAAGAGTTGTATGCTACCCATGACTTAGAATTAGTAGCGGTAATGCTAGCTTTGAAACTTTGGAGAAACTATCTCGTCGGGAGAATATTTGAGCTAAAGATTCATCATGACTTCATAAAGTATCTCTTCACTTAGAGCGATCTGAATGCTAGACAAAGGAGACATAGTGAATTAATGAGTGAGCACAATTTTGGGATTTTTTACATCAAGGGGAAGGACAATGTGGTGGTTGATGCAATAAGCAGAAGGCCACAAATCTTCTCCCTAGTACCCTTGAGGGTCAATTTCAGGGTGTGTGCATTTAAGAAACTCTTTGAATATAGTTTGTATCAAAGGTTACGTCATTGCTCCGATGTGGGAAGCATATAGGACCAAATTTTTAGGGCTATGCCATTGAATCAGAAGGACTGTTGAGATTTCACGAAATTAGAATGTACATCCTTAAGGAAGGGATTATATTAAGAACCATCCCCAAAAAGTCATAGATAAATTTATTGTGTACATCTTGGCATGAAGAATATGTATGCAGACATGAATAAATTTTTTTCTTAAGCAATAATGAAGCATGATGTGGTCCAATTTGTCACCAAGTGTATTGAAAACCACATGAAATCCCTATGTATAAATGGGAGGTAATTTATATGGATTTAACTGTGGGTTTTCTACTCACGTTGCAAACAAACAACACCATCTTGTTTTTAGTTGATAATTTGACCAAAAGTTCCCATTTCATCCCTGTGAGAGACACTTATGATGTTACCAATGTGGCACAAGTGTTTTAAAGTGAATTTATCCAACTACATGGATTACCCACAAAGGTAATTTTCAAGAGAGAATCTCACTTTACATCTAGGTTTTGGATAATTTTGTAGTCACCGATGGGGGCTCAGTTGAACTTGATAATTTCACATCATTCAAAAATATATGGGAATATTGAAAGAGTAAATCAAGTTGTGGATGACATTCTTAGAATGCAGGTTATGGATAATCAAACTTAATGGGAGAAGTACCTACCATTGGTAAAGTTTTCCTACAATAAAGAATACCAAAATTCAATTTGGATTCCTCGTTATTAAGCTTTATATGGGAGACCATGCAATACTTGAGTTGGTGAAAGGTTGGATGGCAGAGTAATAATAGGGCCAAAATTGGTTCAAGAAATGGAGGGCTAGGTAAAGCAGATTCAACAAAGATTAAGGGGATTTATGTTCATGCACATAACACTAATCAAAGTTATGAAGTGGGAGACCAAGTTTTTATTTGTATCTAACCCAACAAGAGAACAATTTGGTTTGGGAAAGGGATAAAGTAGCCACCTCGATGTATAGGACCTTTTGGATCAAAGAGAAATTTAATTGGAATAGTTGCATATCATCTTGTACTACCACCCCACTTGCATAAAACTCATGATGTTTTTCATGTATCTATTCTATGACATTATGTTTATAATGAATCTCACAAACTTGATTGGAGAGAATTGAAGATCTTGGAAGTGGGAACCGTCATGGACGAATTGTTACACATATTGGATTGTAGAGTTCAATGGCTCAGGCATGGTTTGGTGAACTAGGTTAAGGTCCAGTGGGACAAGTATAGCCTAGGGTCTGCTACTTGGGGGGATGTATAGACTATACATCGATACTACCCCTCAGTTTTTGACCAGTGATGCCCATTTTGACTTAGATAACTACTTGTGTTGAGGTCCTATTTATGTTTTCATGATATTTTGTTTATGAATGTTATGTATTATTGATGCATTTAAATTAGAAAATTGAACTTACATATATAGAACACTTGATGGATTATATTTATATTGATTAAAGTATCTGATGTATGACTTATATGGTTGTGATTTATTTGATGTATCACTGATCAAATTTATGATTTATATAATGTGTGATTTGCTTCCAGCATACTAATGTTAATTGAAAAAATTTGGTACGTGGATACCAAATCTAATAACATGATGATTGGGACCACCTGTGTGTGTGTGTGTGTGTGTGTGTTCATTTCTTATGTATATGCTTAGATGAGGAATAACCTGTAGATTAGGAAGGATTATTTAATAACCAAAGATCCATGCTAGTAAATGGTGGATGTCAAGATATCCAATGAGGAATGCTATAATGTACATTGTTCTATTATGTTTTATATTTTATTTGATATGTATTATTATGACATCGAGTAAGGTGGAGATTGTAGATGGCCCTTAACTATATCCAATAATAAGGATGGGAAAATATGATTTCATACATGTTACCTATATATCAAAACTGCCTGATTGAATTATTTGATTACAAGCATCCAAAACAGTGCTATAGTGTGGTCCATGTTAGGTGTTTACCTTAGTTCTTTGAGGAGATGTGGAGGAATGTCCCACTATATAACCTCCAAAATTGGAGTCGTGGGAGGTTTGTGATGGGCACACTCTCCTAGATGTGTGATGACAATTTCCGGTTGCCTACTAGGGAGGTTAAGTCAATATAGTTGACACTTCCTCCATTTGGTTCTAATGATGATTATATCAGTGTAGTTGATGCCATAATATATTACAACATAGGATAGATAGAATGGGAGCAAAATTAGGTTCGGGAGGATGGGAGGCTATAGGTTTGTTGGGAACTCAAGATGGGAAGTCATATCCTTTTTTGATTTACTTAAATTTTGGTTACTACATCCCTCTCTCTATTTTTTTATGCCTTATTTTCATACTACTTCGTGACTACTTGTATCCTCTTGAATCTAACTTCAATATAAATTTTGTTGAAGGAGGGGTATATGTAATGCCTCCTACGTGATCCTATTTTCTTAGATTATAGTTTTAACCTACCTACTGATTGATTGACTTCTATGTTTGATTCTTATAATAATTATTAGTATATGTGTGAGGTATGCATATGATAGTTACATACCACACCTCACACAAATACACTAATATTCTAAGAATATTATTATAGATGATTAATAAGTGGTTAAATTGGATTAACGAATAATTTATAATCAACCTTAAGCTTGATTAATAATCAATATTATGGTTAGCGTTAAGCTTGATTAGTGATTAATTAACTCTTAATCCTGACTTATAATTAATAGATTATATCTTAACATAATTGATGTAATATTTAACTTTGTATGATTATTAAGAATCCATAGGTTTTCTAACATTAAAATATAATATTGTTTTATTATTATCATTATTTTATTATTTTATTCTTTTTATGCTCTCACATGATTATTCTCTCAAATTAATTCAAGGATAAGAAAATAGATGGGGTGGTTTGAAGAATCTATGGAGGCCTTCACAACGGAGGTAGGTGGGAAGTGTCATGGAATAGAGATAGGTGGAAGGTTATGGGGGAATATTTTTTCAGGAGAACGAACAATAGGGGGTTAGGGAAAAACATTGGAGTCGATACCTTTTTGTTTGGAGGAGAGGAGAAAAACCATTTGGTGACAATGAGCTTTGGGTGAGATGGGGAATGAAGCAACAAGAGGATTTTTGGGGTTGTTTTTTTTGGTTTTGGCACTTACGAGTGTAGAGGTTTGGAACGGGGAACTCGGACACAATAAGACAGTGGTTTGGACTTGGGATTGGAGGGCTAGAAAACCTATGGAAGTTCCTTGTGCTAAGAAGTCAGATATACTTTCCTAATTTGCAAGGTGACATATTTAGTTGGGTGATCTCAATAGGAGCACGACAATTGAGCCACCAAAACCAAATATTCTTCTTGATGTTGGTTAAGTGTTGATGATTAAGTTCTACTTTTATTATGTTGTGAAAATTTGAATATAATTGTTAATTATATTATTTATATATTATGAAATTGTAAAAGTATATTCTAATTTGAGAATTTAAAAATAGATATCCTAAATTTTAATATGGTTGACATTAAACTTTAAAAACAACTCAAATGAGGAAAAGAATAATAATGTTTAAAATAAATTTATTTTTAAAAACAATAAATTATATTTGGAATAAAAATTTAAAACATATTAATGAATTATTATGAATAGGAATTGTCTATATGTGAGACTTTTTGGAGTTTCTGACATATTTTTGGGCGAAATGTCACGAGTTTTTTTATAGTGAAATCTTGATTTATGTTGTTTATTTTGACTGCATATATGGATTTAGTACCCTCAAAAACCCTGGGAACTTCTATTGTGAAGAATTCACGGGTCAAACTTGTGATTTCAATGAACCCCTACTGGATTATAGACATATTAGATCATAAAATGAATCAGAAAATTTTTCAAAAAGCCTCACTTATAGACAAGGTTGTATTTTTGTGCCCTTATTTTTTGCCTTTGTGATATTTTCTTTGTGCGGCCTCAATAGTCACAAAACGAGAAATTGTAAAATATATTTTATGTCATATATTTAATTATTATTATTATTACTATTATTTTCAATTAAATTGAGTGGCAAGGAAAACTAATTATTATACAGTTAGACATCCCTTCTTGAAAATGGTCAAGCCAACCTTTGTATACCCTTTTTCTTGTTTAAGAACAATATCTATCCTTTATTTAGATCCCCATTACCACACAACCCGTGTAAATATAGGAACTCATCGCATGTATTGAAAACTTGCCTGGTCACATTCCTGTTGCGTCTCAATGAAAATGCGTGGAGGTTGAGTGGATATTTCTATGCTTCTCACACTTTACCATTTGGCCTTCACAACTTTAAATGAGCAACTTTCAGTTTCAAGAGTTTGCATTTTTATGTAGAATGAAGGATGAGTGCATTTTTCTTGTTTTCTATTTTTGTTCTTCAAGTAAAGAATTACGTACATTTGTATATGAAATTTGATGAAAGAGAAGTATTGAAGAATTTTGACTCACGAGAGAGAAAAGAAAATTATTTAAGAGAAGTTGTCTGCAGATACTGTCATTTGAAGAAATTAGAAACTGAAGTTTCATCATATGAAGTTGATCCTAATCAGAGATGTGGTGTTGTTTTTAAAAGGATGATTCAATATTCCTTATTATGTTAGATTAGAGCTAAGAAATTACCTACATATTTTACAACTTGGTTGCAAGTCTAATAACACACTAATTCTCCATTCTTTTTTCCATTTGTTGTCTTTCCTTTCGGCATATATAAAACATTACCAACCTTATAATCTGTCAATTTTGGTCCAACCGACCACACACACTAGCGAACATTATATATTATCAATCAATGTTTTCTTCATTCCGAAATTTATGCGTTGAAATTTTCAACAAGAAACAATGAAATTGGCATCCAGAAACAACACACAAACTGGTGTGGGATCACAGGTCACACAGTGATGGATCCTAACGAAAAATTAGTGTGCAACCAATTTTTAAATAAATTGGAAAATTAATAGTAATCTTATCTCATAACAACTTGTAATAGTTAACTAAGTGTGATAGACTTAGTTAGCTCAAGAATTTCGAGTTGAGGGTCAAAGGGTAGGGATATAGATTGATTCTATTATTAAAAAGGTCCAGTTGCAGTTGTAGCACTAGTGTGGTGTGAGGGGGATCAGTTAACTCACATTAATTGAATTAAAATCAGTTTAACTAGTTCTAACTGATTGATGAGCTATTGGAAGATCAAGTGAATTAAAATAGGTTTAATTCACCAGTAGTGATCTACCAAGTAATTGATTATTCAATATTAATAGTTGCATGCATGTCAATTCTGATGGAGACCCAGTTGAGACAAAGGTTCAAGGCAAGTGAACTATCAGTTGTATTTTTAGCAAACTGCCCAGATGCAGTTATATAACCATAGGAAGCCCATGATGAATTGTGCAATCAATGAAGGCTGAATTTCCTGTTCAATAGGGGTTTAATTCTCTGGGGATTGCATAATCAGGGTAGACTGAGGGTAGGCTGATAATTGGATATGTGTTTGTCCAATTTTTCCTAAATCATTGTGAAGCAATTCATAGAGTGTATGAGGTTTTGGTGATCACAAATAAATTATATTGTTTCATGCTTCCTTGGTTGATTATACAATAAAGATGGAGGGTTTTTGAGTAGTTTATTTCCTCAGGAATATCTGTGGTTGTATATTGTTTTACTTCTTTCTATTACTTGCATGTGATTGAGAAATCATGTTTTATATTCTACAAATATTGTAGAAGGATTCAGTATCTTGCTTCAGTACATTGCATTATCGGATCGAATTCATTGATATAATTTCAACATGGTATTATAGTTGTGTTAGATTTTTTCTACATGGTATCAGAGCGCCAGGAATCACAATAGTGTTGAAGAAATTGAGTTTGTGTTAAACAATATTCAAATTTTTCAATACTTTCTTTGGAGCTAGAAGAGGATCAAGATGTCTTTCAATGGCTTAAGACTTGAATATGCACTCAAGGTCAGTTCGAATTATATTGCATGGAAGGACATGATGGATGCAGTGTTGGAGGACAATGGGTTGAACGAATTCATAGATAATGATATTCCCAAGCCCATAGCAACAGATGCCCAACTTCTTGATGCATGGCATATAGGTAGTTTGAGATCTTATTGTCTCTAGTCTCCATGGAAAGGCTACTCCATATGCTATGTAGAAGGCCATGAAAAATATGTTTAAAAGCAGCAGTGACCACAGTAAATTGGCACTCAAGGACAAGCTCAGGAAAATAAAAATGGAGAAGGGCGACACAATCCAGAAATACTTGACCAAGTTCACTCAATGTCGAGATGAGATTGGAAGTGTTGGGATTACTATAGCTGATGATGACTTGGTGAGCCTAGCACTTCGAGGCTTTCCCAAGAGCTGGCATAGTTACCATGACTCTATGAATGGGAGGGAGAAGTTACCAGATTGGGAGCGACTTTGGTCAGATTTGGTACAAGAAGAGTTTCAACAGAATACCAGGGATGGATCCTTATCCAAGACAGATGATGGCGAAAATTGTGCCTTGGCTGGTAAGGTAAATAAGGGGAAGGGGAAGAAGCCCCATTCCAAATATGAGACCAGAAAATAAGGCAAGAAGCGTGACATGTTAAAGGAGGAGATTCAAAAGTCGATTACAACAATCAACACATTGATTTTCTCATCTGATGAAAGAGATTCTAGTAATTGGGAACCCAAGAATATGGTGTACCAAATTTTCTCCCTACATTTTTCTTAGGATCACATATTTTCTAGTGCATGGCACAACTTAAAATGGACACAAACTACTCGCTGTGTGTGTTTACCAAAGTTTGATATGCAGGGGACGCTCTTGGCATTCAAATTCTTCTGTGTAACCCACATTAACATGGGAATAACTCCAAGATAATCTAAACTTTGCACCTATTCCTTGAAAGTGGAATGAATATAGTATCTAGCTAGGGGCTAAATCCATTGATCTAAATCATTTTAAGTTGAGCTCCTTAGATCGATCTGGTTCACTATTTCTAAAATTGGTAGGCTTTTGGAATTGCAGAATAAAACTATATAGGCATTCATGTTTTACACATGAATCTATGGCTATGATTCTGACTTCCACTTGTTAACATGACATTCTTCAGTCACTAGGTCAGTTATTACCCAACTGCATGTAGATTTTCTAAAACCTCATTATGAATGACTCTTATAAACCTCATTATGAATGGGTTTGTGCTCACAGTTTGAAAGAGGCTTTGACTCAGAAAAAAACATGTTTTTATTTAAGCATTACAAGAAACTTTCTGAGATGTGTTATAGGAAATTCGACGAACAATGATTGTGGATGCAAGTTTAGCAACTTTTTAGACTTTGAATGTGTCAAGGCTGGATTATTTCTCGCAACGCCATTGTGGAATTTGTTAGGCACCCAATTCTTAGAAGTTCAATATGCTAATCTATGGATGTAGTGCTATATTCTAAAAGGAATGACAGATAAGAAAAATATATGAAAACACTAATGATATTAAGGAATTTTTATTAATAAATTGATAGACATTATCTACTTAGACATCATCTCAAGTTTTCCCCACGTTTGTAAAGATTTTGGTATGAGCTTCTAGTTCTTCAATGTGTAGCCCTACCTATCAATGTATAGCCCTACCTAAAAAGACATGCTAATTAGTTTAACATGATAAGCCTCTCTACATGAATGATTTTTGGGAGGTTCAAATTGTACCCTTATTAATGTTTTACATGATGACATGGATATTGATTTTTATTTTTCCCCTAATACAGTGGTAGCAACCATCGACATATTTATTACTAGCTAAGTACTATATTAGTTTGGAATTTTGTTGCCTATACACTTTGTGAGTATGTGTATGTTATTGTTTCAAAACTTCAAATAAAAAATAAAAATGAGTTCCAATACTCATTGTGATTTTAAAATGGAGAATAGAATGTAATTCCTTTTTATGGCCATTACTACTCATTGTGATTTTAAAATGGAGAATAGAATGTAATTCCTTTTTATGGCCATTACTACTCATTGTTATTTTACAATCCGAGGCAATAATGTGCAATTAATACCCTTTATAAAGAAATGAGGCGTATGAGTGAAATCTCACATGTAACATTTCATATATATTTTTTACAAAGGTTATTAATTGATAGCATTCGGAAATGCAACATAAGTAGAGGAAGTTTTGACTCTATTTCCAACCAAAAGGTTCTTCGTAATAAATGGAGATTCACAGGGAGATATAAAAATTAAGTGATCTTAGTTAAAATTTTTAATAAAGCTTATAATTTTACAAAATAAAATATATATGAAAATATGTATTTGTATTTAAATGTTTATTAGTATAGTTTTATTTTAATTATGGATTTAATAAAATTGGGGACGTTCTTTTTTTCTATTGATAGATTTGTGATCTATATATATACACACACTTTTGAAAATGGTAGGTTATTTAAATCATTTAATCATTAGTATACATCCATCTTAACCACTGATCTAGCAAGCCTCCAAAAAATTCAAAATTGAAATATGTTAACCATATACACAGACCTTTTACTAACATAGCCAGATTTATCTAGATTTCAATATGATAGGGAACATGGCGAAGATAGATATATACACTTATTAATTTTTTTTTTATATATACAAGCCACAAGTAACTTTATAAAATCTTTTGACAACTTAACGTTGTAAATAAACATTTTCAAACTATAAAATCTTAATTGTTACGTGTTGTCATTAATATACTATATCCTAATATTAAAAAGAAATTTAAAACCAAAAATATAGTTCATAAAAATTAAAAAAACACACTAAACAAACATAAATTTAATATATCAATTATTATTATCCTCGACCCACTGCATATAATTCGATGCTTTAACCTTCCATTTTTTTCATTTGACTAAAAATTAAACTGTGATTTGTAAAGTTAACTTTATTAAACAAAAATTAATTTATTTTATTAATTATTATAAAATTTATTTTATTTTATTAATTATTATAAAATTATTTTTGTGATTTTTTATTGGTTGACTAATATCCCTTCTTATTGAGTAATCATGAACTCCTCCTGCTGTCATATTCCCAATTTAATGATGACTGAAACTTTGTAAAAATCTTTAAAGCCTTGCCATCCACTTCTAACACGTGGTAAGCATAGACTTTAATGATAGGCACGCTTGCGTGCTTCTAAGTTGATGATATTAGTGTTGCCTTTCACTGTTGTTATAAGGCGAGGCTTATTTCCTCTTCCATAGGCCCATAAATGCGCCCAGGCACGAAATGCTCGCCGCAGGATGATCTACAACTTTAATCTGACGGTGGGCATTTCGTGCCTGGGTGAATTTATGGGCCTATGGCAGAGGAAATAAGGCTCGTTGTTGTTATAATAGTAGATCTATTTATTTTAGTTCTTAATGTTGAGTTCAAAGTTTCTTTTACCACACTCTGAGGTATCATTACAGAGACCAGCTCGAGGGAGTTTTTTAAAACATGAATTATGATTGGACATGTGTCTATTAGGATTGGGAAGCTATATTTTTTAAGATATGTTTTTTTATAAATTAATTTAAATTAATTTATAGTTTGAATTTTTTTTTTTAAATGTGATAGTCTAACTAGATTGTTTTTTTCTCGTAAAATCATGAACCAAGATTTTAATAAAATCTGGCAGATATTTTTGTACATTCAGGTTATAGTTATTAAACTTCAATATTTAAGGTCCTATAGAGGTTTTTGATGGTGTTGAATCCATTTCCACCATCAAAAACATGATGCAAACACTGTTACTGCAAGATTTCTTAATTTTTTTCCCCAGATTCCAGCCACATAGATGTACATTTATACACTTCCTTGTGACCCTTGGTCTTCGCATACCAAGTGGTCTCTCGGACTCCCTTTGACCATTTTCCTCCCACACTAACCCTAGGAGGATTAGGTGTCCAACATTCCCCCCCTAAATCCGAAGGGGTATGTATGAGTCCAAGAAGAGAGTTGTAATACAAATGTGCAAAGTATGCATGGCAGCACTAGGTTGAATGAGCTCTCCAAAATGTTGGCATAAGGAGGTGGTTTAAGGATGACCACCAAAACTGGAATGCTTAGTGCAGTTCTTGGAACTCTTCCAAATATGGCAAGAAGTTGAGGTCTTCTACTAGAGGAAGTGCTCCTAATGTTTTGAAGAGGGAGACCTTCAACCTCGACGAAGGGCGGTCTACAACCTGCGATGGTTTAAGGATGACCACCAACTTTGGAATGCTTAATGCATTTCCTGGAACTCTACCAAAGCTGGCAAGAAGTTGAAGTCTTCTGCTAGAGGCAGTGCCTCAAATTATTTGAAGAGGAATAATATCAACGTCGCATAGATGGTTTAAGACTGTCCAACAACCAAAAGCATGCTCATGGGCATCTATGTCTCTGGCTACAACTCTGAATCTGAAATGGCAGGTTGCGACTGAGGCTCGCTTAAACTGTTGTGTCTCTAGCTACAACTTTTAATCTGGTATGGCAGGTTGTGGCTTAGGCTCGCTTGAACTGTTGTGTCTCTGGCTACAACTTTGAATCTGGTATGGCAGGTTGTGGCTTAGGCTCACTTGAAGTGGCTTTGAAGCTTGTAGATGACCATCATTTCCCCCCCTGTCAGATACAAGGTGATATGATGGAAAAAAATCAACTTCAAGGCTATTCAATACTTTAGAACAAATTCTGACATATGACTTAAACATCTTCTTGGTTGTTGATGCCCATTTCCAAGAAGCGATCCATCGAAGATGAAACTTTGTTCTTGCAGAAGGACTGTTTCTGAATCATTTGTGTGAAGAATGAGTGTGCTGGCCATAGTGCTTGGATGGGTGAAGATCGAAACAGTGATCTTTCATATGGCCAACTTGGTCACAGTGTTGGCATTTAACAATCTTGCATTGCTGGTGTGGAAGAGGAGAAAAATCTGGAACAACTGAAGGTGAATTGTCATAAAGAAATCTTTCACTATGGAATTGGATGGGATTTGAATAGTCTGGAATATGAAAGGACACCTCCTTGTCATATCCAAGACCTGTTCTGTGGTTGTTATGGACCAACTCTTCCCAAGGTCTCATGATGGGCTTGGGAAGTGTAGACTAAACTTCTGCATCTGCATGTACCTATGTTGTCTCATTGGGCATTGAATTTGAATCAATCACAATATTGTTGACTTATTTATTATGGGAGTGTCTTTCAATGTTTTGAACAAAAACAAGTTTAGAAGGATGAATCCGCTGCTCTAATTCTTCTTGTTGTAGATTTGTCTCAAGTTGCAAAAACTCATTTTTTTCTTGTGCATTTTGCAGACATAGTTGAATGTCTTTGAGAACAACCCTGTCAATCATGAGTGTATTGTTGGTAGTAGAATGTATCATATTGTTCAGTAATTCAAATATTCCATCATCTATTTTCCAACAATTTAAATTGTTGAATTCAAATGCACTCCCAAAAACAAATAGAAGGGTGTTCCACGAGGCTGCAAACTAACATGAACCAATACATATATAAAACAGAGGTTTTCGGATGGATTCAGTGACTACAAATTGTAGCTAGCTACTCAACATGTACACAGAAGAACTTTATGGATGCTTTGAATTATCTGAAATACTCTTGGTTCTATTCAAACTGGCATTCATTGTTTTCTTTCCTTGGAAAAATAATTATATCCTATAGATGCTTGAGGCGTTGTACTAGAAGACTATGGATTGTTTTACAAAAATGTTGAAATTTCCCATCTACTCTGCAACATTACAATACATAAAAACACATATAATTTAAAAAACCCCGAAGGGCCTAGTTTTTGATGTAGGATCCATATTTCATTTTTTTTCCACGAGAAGAGCCTTCACTAGTTGTAGGGACACCAACTTCAGTCCCTAGACACTGATTCCTTGTTCCGTGTTGCGGCACGTGCAGTCAGAGCATCCCTAATGGAATGCATTTTAAACGTAAACAATTCTGCCTCCAGGCTTGCAATTTTTTTATATATATTCTCAATTGCAACCACTTTCATCCCATCTCCAACAACTCTTTGTGGATTTCGACTCACATCATGACAAGAAGCCTCATTCCAATCTCAAACTTGAAGAATCTATTGATGAGTTATGGAAACAATGAAAGTTTGGAAATCCATCATTATATAATATAGTGAAGTTTAGGTATGGAGGTTTTACGACTCTTTTCAGAGAAGGATAAGTTCAATAAATGACAATTTTTCTTTGCCTGGGACTCACTAACTACAGGATGTTCATTGGAACAAACCTTAGTGCTTCGTGGGAACAATATATTGTAGCGATTGAAGATGGTGTAGATAAATGTAAACAAAAGTAAAGCCCATTAGGTAATGGAGCAATCGTTGAGACCATTGTTAAAATCAACATTGATCAAATAGCTCTCCGGAGTGAGAACCTGGAGAGTGTATACACACATACACACACCCTATATTCTCTATATTATGAATGAAGGAATTACACACATATTTATACAAGCAAAAGTCTCAAGATAGGAATTCTATCTTAGACGTACAGTAGTGTGGTTGAGAGATTCTCTCAACCACACACTAAACTAGGAGAAACTATATTCTAGCTAATTCCTTTTATGTAGGAACAAACTCCTAAAATGGAGAATTACAACCATAGACAAGTAGGAATTAAATATTTCCAACACCCCCCCTTAATGACTACTTGTCATGATAGTGATTCACAAAGTCTGGTTGTGGTAAAAAAAAACAAAGAATATGTCGACGTCCATATAAAAGAGCAACCATCCACCGGAATGCATGGGTACCAACCGCTGCAACCGCTAGTCCTGTAGGATGTCCTTCGTATACATGATTCTGTCGACCGTTTTCACTGCATATATGTACCTACAAATCCACCACCATCAGGCGAATTGCATGTGCAGAACCTCCAAAACACAATCTGCCTCTCTCGGACAGATCCGCAACTTCTCCGATCTGCTCCTCTCGCAAACCGTCAAACGAAGTTGAGGCTTCCCGCGGATCTTCCAATCTACCTCTCCCGGATAGGTCCGCAACTTCTCTGTCCTGCTTCTCCGCAAATCGTCAAACGAAGTTGAGGCTTCCCGCGGACCCCCATTAAGTTGAGTTGGCGTCTTCCTGAATAAAAATCGTGCGCTTCCGCGCCATTCCCGTGATTTGGCGCATTGGCACGAGTATGTACTGAACAGTCGCGCCAATTGTACTTCTCAGCACAACTGTCAGCTAAGAAAGCACACCAACCCCCTTCTTCTCAGAGATTTATGAATCATCTGAGGCCAGGTGTTACTGCAGTCCACCTGCTAAAATTGAGCACAAAGCTCTGTCGAGCACACAGCTCTCATGCACACGTGGCCACTCGTGTACGTACGGCCACAAAGGCACCTCAAGCCACAAAGGCAACCAGCCAAAAAGGCTCTATAGATGGTTTCTGGATCACCACCAACCATCACTTTACAGTGACAAAAGCAGCCACAAAGGCTCTACAGATGGTTTCTGGATCACCACCAACCATCACTTTACAGTGACAAAAGATGGTTTCAGGCTGACCATAAACCATTACAAAGTGGTTTTAAGATCACCACGAACTTTCAAATACCTTTAAAAGGCTTACATTTCATACTTCAACATTTGGAGTTTCTGGGTACATATAATGACCTGCAACAATTGGACTTTCTTATAACATGCTAGGGAGTTTATTCCACAAACCACACTAAACTCAAACAAACATCTATTTTGTTGTCCACCATAAAAAATGTCGCTGCTCCTTTACCTCATCTGTTCATTGTTCACATCTTGGGCATCCTTGTCTGTTCAAATAACTTCTTGGAAATCCACGTCTCACCTGTCATTCGTTAGGGTTGCAAATTCTAACAAAATAACTTTGCCTACATTGAGTTAGCTAGGCTCAATAAGGCTCAATAATATTTAAAACATGATTCCAAGAAAATACAACATAAACTCTTCAAATCTAGTTCCCTCTCTGCCCAAAGATGATTATTTTTCCAAGTATACTAGTAACCATTCCAATGATACCTGTGGGGGGTCCACCGATAAAGAAACTGAAACATAGGCACTCACAGCCACACGAAGAAAACACAATTTTCCCTTCAAGAACATTAATCCAGGACTCCATGGTCCAATCCTCCGTCGCGTTTCAGTATCCACTTCCCCGACATCGCAGCATAATGCCACTTCCCCTACAGTATCAAGGCTAGTAAGCATACTGCCTCATGCTCACTGACAATATGATAGCTATGACCACATTGAAGTTCCCCCAATTCATCATTAGCTTCGTATTCCTCCACAAATACTACACTTCCGGTCATTTTCTGTTAGACAAGCAGATCTAGCTTCCATGATGCAATGCTTCATCTTTTGTAGGCACTGAAAATAGCGCCTTCACTTAACCCTGTATTGACGTAACCAATTCGATCTCCAAGTTCAAGTAAGACCTCATAGGACATGCTGTCTACGTCAAGCCGCAAATCCCTGTGTTGGTCGTAAATGTTTATTCCACCCAATAGGAGAGTGGCTTCCAGCATCAGAAGTTGCTCATAACTCAATTCATCACGTCCCTCAGATCGCTCCAGTACAGAAAGTATCTCTCCTAGGCCCCCTCCTGATGAACGCCTTGATCTCTGTAATTGGTGGCTCCTGGCAATGGATGACACCTTTGCAACAGGGCAACCGCTTTCCGAATCCAAATCCATTAGTACATTGGAGATTTTTTTTTTTTTGCTTTTCTCCACGCCTGAACGCCATCAGGAGTTGCCAGTGTCTCCAAGGCGCCAGAAGGTATCAAAGAAGTCGCACGAATCAAAAAACAACGTCGAGATCCTTCACGAGATACCAAAAGTATGTATCTCCACAGCTTCCCCAATCAATTATAGATTGAAAAATCATAAAGAATACACAAGTAGGCTTTCAGAAGTGAAGCCATTCTAACAATGGCACTTCCAATTTCCATTTGTAATACTGCATGGAACAGAGTCTACAGGATGGAAGCGCATGAAAATATACAAATGATGCCAACCAAGAAACAGCCATAAATACCGAGTTGAATTGTTACCCTGCTTTAGAACAGAAACTGTAAGGAACAAGAAATTCACTTTTAGCAAAGCTTGCAAGACTACAAACCGTTCTTCACACTGGGCAAGTCTCCATCGGTAGCTTCAGCAGAAGCAGATCCATTCGTCCCTCCATTCACTACGGTTGGGTAACAATTCAACGTAATACAGATTCAGAAGCAACAACGTTCTTCACCGTATGACAGAGGGCACCGATTGGAAAAAAAACAACGCATCGGCTTCGGGTTCTGTTTCCCTTCACGAGTAGGAAGGCAGCGTTGCAAGAATTGAAACGTTCTCCCACAGCATTCAGGTAGCGTTCAGCATAGGCAGCCAGCAAGGCTCCACGCTGACTCCTCACGCTCCTCTGTCACGCTGAATTGTTGACGCCATCCACAACGCCTGTCGTTCACACTTTACTGACCTTTGGTGATAAAGCTCCCTCTCCTCTCCTGATCTGACCCAATATTAATTAGCAATTGTCTTAATACGCAACCGTTGAGCTCACACCAGAGCTCCTCTCCACGCAACACAGACTCACTTAAACAGCGTCCACGCACACACAGACTCACTTGGGTCACGTCCAACGAGTCTCAATAGGCATGCTTCGATCCGCAACACACACTCAACTCCTAGAGAGGCCGCCCCAAAACGTCAAAGAAACCGTCCAACTCGAAAGCGTCAGAGCAATGAAAAATGACGAGATCGAACCACATCGCAGCCTCGGGAAAAAAAAATCAAATCACAAGATCAAGGTTTTCCTACCCACCTGCGCAGCGCCACGCTTCTACCGCACTCGTACTCCACGCGACCTTCACCAAAATTGCCACAGCCTCAAAACTGAGCTCGATGGACAAACAAACAAATAAAAAACAAAACTCTCATTCTGCTATTTCCCTCAGCCCACGAGGGGCCGAGGCCCAGGCCCAGGCCCTTACGGGCTCTGAAGCTCTGATACCATGATAAAATCAACTATTGATCAAATAGCTCTCCAGGTGAGAACCTGGAGAGTGTATACACACATACACTCACACAATCTCTATATTCTATATTATGAATGAAGGAATTACTCACATATTTATACAAGCAAAAGTCTCAAGATAGGAATTCTATCTTAGACGTACAGTAGTGTGGTTGAGAGATTCTCTCAACCACACACTAAACTAGGAGAAACTAAATTCCTATTATGTAGGAACAAACTCCTAAAATGGAGAATTACAACCATAGACAAGTAGGAATTAAATATTTCCAACAACCATTGATAATTTTATTCTTGTGCTAGAAAGAAGTCATAATGTAGGAAAGTTTCCAGGACATTTGGTCTTCCCTGGAGGAAATTCTGAGCTAGAAGAACTTGGAATTTCTGGCCACGCTTATGATGATGACAAAAAATTTAGAGAAAATTTGAATTATATGATCTCACAAGAGATGTTTGATGGTATAATACGTGAATTTGAGGAAGATATTGGCATTCTTGCAATCTTTCTGAGTGATCCGATATTTATTAGAATTTATCAGAGAGTGATGAATGTCTGACCTGTAGCTTTCTTCTGCATAAAATGTAGTTAAAGTTCATCATATATCTTGAGACTCTATTCAAAAGCAAAGGATGGTTTTAATTCAACACAAATGTGCATGGTTCCTAAGTCTAAATAGTGTTGAACTGAAATCGATTACCATTATGCTCTAGCAGAGCCAAAGGTGGTATGGGATATATGACTATGCTTATGCGTATGGTGCATATGAAAGGTGGAGAGGCCAAGAGGTTGATAGGGCCAATGGGTAACAATGCAGAGCCACTGATCATTCATGCTTCCGGTGTGCCACAATACACAATATATAATACACAGAGCTTCATAACAAATTCACAATACTAGCACCATGCTTCTGCTACACCACGATGCCGCAACAGTCGAGTGTATGACACAGACACACAACAAAATTCAATTTCCAACTCATAGACATATGATACTCTTGAACATACCATACAAATAGCATTTAAACAACCATTCATGCGCTTCATGGATGAGGACAGGACTCACAATTATTAGCATGAAAACTAAAAAGTGCAGGAAGACTATGATAGAAGCATTTCTAACTTGAGTCCAAACTAATATTGTGCACTCAGTAACCACTGAAAATTCAGGTATAGAGTACGGATTTCTATCAAATATGAAAACAATAATTAAAAGTCTGCACAATGGACAAAATAACAAGCATAATGCGCTGAGACTATCGTGGTATGATAGGTTGGAATGACTATTGAGCTACAAGCTCATAATGGAATTCCAATCGACCTTATCTAGAATATGAAAAGAAACGTTGAGAGAAAAATCGTCCAGTAAAAATATATTGTGCATGCAAAAGAGGCATTATCAAACACACAACCAGTTAAATGCCTTCAAATGCATTCAAGTGCAGCTGCAGTCATGCAAATGAATTCAAATGCATTCAAGGTGAAAAGGTGTCAATTCTGAAAAAATAGGTAGAATAGCTGCAAATGGAGCTGGCAAAATGTTAAAATTACAAGCCTGTCTGACCTGTGCTCCGATACCATGTTAAATACAAGTATGGAGGAGATAAAATGTTAAAATGATAAGACAATTCATTGCATTTACTATTAACATAGTTGTACATTTATACACTTCCTTGTGACCCTTGGTATTTGCATACCAAGTGGTCTCTTGGACTCCCTTTGACCGTTTGCCTCCCACAATAACCCTAAGAGGATTAGGTGTCCAACAACCATGAATTACAATGATCAGGTAAGTTCTTTTATAGTTGCATGTTCTAACGATTACTGGTTATGGCACTTTCAGTTTGGGCACTTGCATTTTTCTGGTTTAAGATTGTTGCAACATAAATACATGGTCATAAGATTACCTCCCATCAATGAACTTGCTATTTCTTGTGAGTTTTGCATCTTAGGAAATCAAAATCGTGAGAGTTTTCCTAAGGGAGTTTCATACAGAGAAAATAAACCACTTGAGTTGGTGCATACAGACTTGTGTGGACCTATGAGGACACAGTCGATTGGTGGAAGTTGTTACTTCCTCACACTTATTTATGACTATAGCAGAAAGAATTGGGTTTACTTCTTGAAGAAGAAGTATGAAACTTTTTCAAATTCAAAAGAGTTCAAAGCATTAGCAGAGAACCAAAGTGATCGGCAGATCAAGGTATTAAGATCAAATCGTGGTGGATAATATGATTCGAAATCATTCCATGAGTATTGTAAATAACATGGAATCAGAAGACAGTTTACAACCAGATACACACCATAACAGAATGGTGTAGCAGAGAGAAAGAAAAAAACAATCATGAACATGACAAGGAGAGTGTTGAAAGCAAGAAACTTGTTTAATGAGTATTGGGCAGAACCAGTTGCATGTGTTGTTCATGTGATAAACAAATATCCTACAAAGAGTGTGAAGAACAAAGTACCAAAAGAAGCATGGTCAGGTATGTCATGCATCATATCTCATTTCAGAGTTTTTGGAGGTGTAGCCTATGTACATGTGCCTGAGAAGATAAGAGGAAAATTGGATGATGAAAGTGAAAAATGCATATTTATTGGTTATATTGAGCAATCAAAAGCTTACAAATTGTATAACCCTATCACCAAGAAGACAATAATTAGCAAAGATGTTGTGCTCAAAGAACAAGAATCGGGACTATAGACAAACAATCGATGCACAAGAGCTATTGATGGAAGAGGATGATGTAGCAGAAAAGGAGCAGCAAGAATCAAAAGATAAGACACCAAACATAGTCATGCCAGCAAGGACTCCAAGATTCTCAGACCAGCATGGATCTTCAAGCATATCAACAGACCAAAATTCTCCAAGCAGCCAATCAGGTGATGAATCAAGAAATGGTAAGAGAAATATGAGAAGTTTGAAAGATATTTATGATGATTTGGATGTTAGTTCAAATTTTGCATTGTTGGAATTCCAACCTTCTTCGTTAGAAGAAGAAATCAAAGATGAAAGTTGGGTGCAAGCCATGGATGAAGAGATTGATTCTATTGAAAATAATGATACATGTGATTTGGTTAACTTGCCAAAGGATAAAAACCTCATTGGTGTGAAGTGGGTGTACAAGACAAAGTTGAATGAGAAAGGTGAAATTGACAGATTTAAAGCAAGACTTGTAGCAAAGGGATTCTCGCAGCAAACAAGAATATAATTTGGAGAAATGTCTTCTCCAATAGCCAGATTAGATACTGTAAGAGAAGTTCTAGCCACAATAACTCAGAACAAGTGGAAAGTATATCAGATGGATGTCAGATCAGCCTTCTTGAATGGAATTATAAAAGAATAAATTTATGTGTAGAAGCCTCCAAGTTATGAAGTTGAAGGTAAATAAGATAAAGTTTATAGGTTGAAGAAAGTGCACTATGGATTGAAGCAAGCACCTAGAGCATGGTATAGCAAAACCGATCTAGATGTGTTACCCCTCATTTTTTTGGTCATCTAATCTATTATTATTAGATGAACCCAAGTACACCATGTAAGACCAATTTTACCCCAAGTAAAATTGCTTTCACCACATAAAATAACTTATTTGGTCATATTTAACCCAAAACAAAGCAATTAATTAAATAAATCTTTATTTATTTAATTATTTCTTAAGAACAAGTTATTTAAATCATTATTTAAATAATATTCTTAGTTAAATTTGACTAAATCATCCATAAATAACCAAATAAACCATTATTTATTCCCATCATTCCCCTAAAATGATAAATAAATCATTTATTTATTTATTATTTATAAATAAATTAATTGACCCAAGTCAAGAATCCTTTTCCCTCCAAAAAATATAATAAAATATTCCTAAAAGGTGCTTCTAGAATTCGATTAATAATATTTTATTCATGCACCGAGTTCTAGACCGCCCCAATATTTTGTTATAAATAGGGGGGTTTTCCCCATTCATTAGTCACCTTCATTACATTAGATCACTCTGGATCTTCTCTTAGTCACCATTTTCCATTTTGCTTTGTGAACTCCCATTGAGTTCTATGTTTGCTTTTCCACATCCATAAGAGAGAGAAATGCTAGATCTGAAACACTGAGGACTTCCAAGAACCCATCCCACTGAGGAGAACCGGAAAACACCTTTCTTGTTTTCCTCTCAGGTGCCCCATTCTTTAATATAATACAAAATTCTTTTATATACATTCTTCTTGTCTTGTTCATTGGATCTATGGAGCTATGTTATTTTTTATCTGCTTAATATCTTTTGTGCTTAGATCTGAATTTGTGCAGCAATCTTAAAGGTATTTTGTAGCCATGATCGATATTAGGGCTATTTGTTATGCGTAGTTAAAGTGATCTTTTACGACGAAAGAATCATACTAAAAATTGGTGACTCCACACGGGTTTTCTTTTGCAACCGCTGTCGTTTTATCTATTCCTGCATATCCAGCTGTTTCAGACCCTAGGGTTTCTCTTCCATTTTTTGTTTTTCCTATTTTTATGGTGATTCTCACCCTTAAAACCCTTAAACAGTAAAATTTTTAACTTCCGTGTGTTTCTGGCCTTATTGCGCAGGTGACAGACATCAGCCGCAGCTGAGACGACAAAATTTTTCTGAAATCTGCCGCCGAGAGAGCCGGATTTGCAGGTCGCACTTATCGGCCCAAAAAGTGCGACCTGAGCCTCAGGACGCACTTTTCTGCCCCAAACCTGCGACCTGGACTGAAAACAGGTCAGAACCTGTGACCTGCACTTTTTCTGCAAAATTTTCAGCACTTTTTCTGGGTTTGTTTGAAACTTCTGTTAGGGTTTTCCAGCCTCTGTCTCTGCCCGTTTGGACCTATTTCTGATCTGCTTCACTCAACTAAGAGGGAATATTGCCCCTTAGGGCTCTAGTACCCTCCACTTTTTGTGGACGAGTCTTTACTGTGTCAGAAGTCTGAATTTCCAGAGTTTCAGCCCTCTTTTTCTCAGATCTGATACCTCCTTTTGAGATCCCTTTAGATCAACTCTTCCCCCTCTCAAAACACCTCATATCATTTTTTTTGGGTTCATTTCTAAGGCCACTGCCTTGTCTCTTCTACTTTTAGCTAATCTCCTCCTTTTTAGCAGCAACCTTGCCTCTGCTTATTTTCTATTCTCTACACCACTTTTCAGCAGATTTACCCTTTAGATCCCAGTCCCTCCGGACCTTCGATCTATTGGCCTCTTTTTAGCATGCTTTTCCTCGTTTTTTCCCTCTTCTAGACTAGTTTTGAGCGACCCGCCTTCTTCGGTTAGATTGCTGCATTTTTAGTTGTTAATTTTCTGTTCTTTTAGTCTTATTTACTGCAGATTTATTTTCCGTTACATAACACACTCTTTATTTTACTCTCAAAACGTCTAGGTTTAAACAATTAAAATTAACGCACGCCACACACTGACCCTAAGTGAAGAAGTGCCTGGTTAACATCGCCTGGAAAAAACTTTAAAATCAATTGTCACTGCATCTTTCTGCCCTTGACCTCTCTTGATTCTGTCCCTCCCTGCCCTTGTTGGTGTTTCTTCTTCTTGTCATCATTGCGCCCCCAAGGCGCCTCTCCCAGAGACTTCCTCCTTCCCGTCGTCATCGAGTAAGTCTTCCCCCGAGTCCGCACTCTGACTCTTCCTCTGATTGTTCGGGTTCTCCCCCTACTCCTGGTTCTCCCCCTGTCACTTTCACCATGTCTACTTCAGGGCCTACTACCAGTAGTCACCCCAGTACTACTGCTGGGTCTGTTTCCAGTGGAACCACCTCGGGACCTACCTCGACTGCCCCATTACTTCCTTATATGGCCGGACTTAGTCTCCCTGACTTCAATCAGTTGATTAATGATCCTATCCGCCACGATGATATTTGGCCTGCTATGCCAACCAAGCTCCCCTCCGACATGCCCAAGTTCGAAGGCCTTGCTACTGAGGATCCCTCCAACCATATCAGATCCTTCCATATGTGGTGTTCCTCCAATTCCATTACCGATGACTCTATTCGTCTTAGACTATTCCAATGCACGCTTACATGTGAAGCTTCTAAATGGTATGTTGAACAAGCCACCTCCTCCCATACCACTTTTGCGACCATTGCCCAAGCCTTTTTATCTTATTTCCAGCTCCCTCTCCGATACGACACTGGTACCGAGCTTTTAACCTCCTTCCGTCAATCCTATTCAACCCACCTTTCCGCTCATGTCCAGGAATGGCGACGAAGAAGAAGCTTATGTCGAGCTCCTCCCTTTGAATATCAGGTTTATATGGACTGGTTCCTTCGCTCTCTCTTACCTCCCATTGGAAAAGATGTCGCCTCTCATTTTCCTCAAACCGAAGAAGCCGCCCTCCAAATAGCCTTGAAATATGACCTTATTTATGCTCAATCGGGTTATGTTTATACCGTCCTTCCTGACCTCCCCAAGCCCGGCGGCACTAATGCCCCGGGGGCATCTCACTCTGCTGACGGTATCGTTGGAACCCTTTCCCATACCTCTGCCCCACCTACTATGGGCTATGGTTTCCCTCCAGGAGGGGCCAGCACCTCCGGCCCTTTTCCCCCTCCTGGTAGCATGTATCAAGGATATGGCATGCCTCCTCCTTTTTCCCCCACTCCTGCTTACCTCAATGTTGCCCACTCTAACCCTTATCCTTACCCACAGCCTGGTGTCCCAGCTCCTCCAGCATTTGGACCTCCCACTCCCTTGCCTTCTCCACCCCTGCCACCACACTTACTACCCCCTCAAGTGCAAGTATTTACGAAACAGGGGCACCTAATCTTCTTCCTTCTCAAAGAAAAAGGAAAGGAAATCTATCTGCCCCTGGTAATCATGGACCCAAGCCTTCAAGTACTGATCCTCACATTGCCAACTAGTCATAGGGTTCTCAGCCCAAGCCGAACAGGCCACTTCGCACCAATAAGCCCTGTTCGTGTTGCGGTGTTTATGGTCACTACACTCACAATTGTCCATTATTACCACAAATGCGACAGATGTGGGATTCTCAGGCCACCGTGTGGGGACAACACTCCTCCCCTCCCTCCCCAACTACTTCTCAACCCACTGTGTTTACCGATCCTTTCCCCCAACAAGGATTTATGGCCACTCAACCCCCTCATGCCCCGGTAACCACCCAACCTTCCTCTTCTGGTTCCTCTAATTACTAGATTATCATGATGGCCTCTGACCCACCCCTCACCGTCGACCTCAACCTTCAAACTCGGTCCTGTCAGTATTCCACACCTCCCGTTCCATCTGTCTCCGAGTCCCCATCGTCAGGTCCTACAGAGCCTCTATCGACACCCAATGGTCCCTTGCCACTCCCTTCGCCCAAAGCAGAGGCTCATCCCAAGACTCCTAAGGGACCATTACGCCGAAATGTTCCCTCTAGTCAGTTGCCCATTTATACAACATAGTAGATGATCTGGCCCAATCTCATGCCGCCATTTCAACACTAGAACTCCTCCAGTCATGTCCTTCTCAAAAGAAGGCTCTACTATCTGCCGTGGGTGCTGTAGATCCTGCTGATGACCAATTGATTATTTTCGATGCCCGTCAGTTAGATCATCCCCCTCTCCCTCCATCGGTTGCTTTCCAAATCCCAGTCAAAATCCCAAATGCCAATGTTGCTCGGTGTATTATTGATGAGGGGGCATCTACCTGCGTAATGTCCACTTCAGTTTGGAACAACTTGAATCTCCCGAATTGGCCCCTTCCACGATCACCCTTCGTGCATGGGATGGCCATGCCTCCCAGCCCATTTGCCTCTTCTATAATTGTCCTATCACCCTTGCCGGCAAGACTGTTTGTGTCTATGTCGAAGTTATCGACACCCCTCTTGACTACAACATCCTTTTGGGGCGTACTTACACCTATGCGATGTCTGCCGTCCCATCCGCAGTCCACCGCAAGATGTTCTTTCCTCATAATGGCAAGATCGTCACCATTGACCAATTGACTTACCATGAACCACAATCTCAGACCCCCCTTGAGTCCACCATCTCTACTGTCACCAACAAGCAATCTGTCGATTCTTTGACCAGTGTCTCCCCCGGCGTCTACAAAGACTCCTCCTTGCTCGACACCTTTTTCGACTCCCCTCCCGTCTCTGATCCTAACTTGGCAAATGTTTGCATGATGCAATCATCATGGGCTAACCTTACAACGCCCACTTTGGCTAGTCAGCAACCTCAACCAGCTCCTAGCCCTTCGTCCCCATTAGCCACCCCTCTTCCTTCTGCATCTTCTTCTACCGCCACTCCTCATGGGTCGACTTCACCTGAAATCAACCCCCTTGGCACCATTCCTCCTGGCCATTTCCATGCTGGACAGATCCCTTTCCTCGCTCCCCCTCCCGGCGCTTATTCGGTCCCTACCTTGGCCACCCTATCCCTCCCCAACTTGACCTTGGGTATACCCGTCTAGTATCTTGACCCTCCCGCCACCACCCTACCAGGTCAACCTAAACCGTATCTTACTTTGACCACGGTTCAACCAATCCCCACCACTTCTCTTGCTATGCTGGTACCTCAGTCACCTCAAAAAGCACCGCCTCCTGTTACAACCGCTTCGAGTAAAAATAGCAAAGCTCGCAGGGGGGCATCAAAAGACAAACCTACCCCGCCCAACTCTACCCCTCCTCAGCCTCCCCAGCATCCCATCCAGTGTGCTCTATGTGATGTTGTTGGTCACGCCACTCATACCTGTCCTGAATTACCACCTCTAAATACCATGATTAATGAAACGTTTCCAGATTGTAACATCCTAGAATTCCATGTCACCATACCAGCTCCTACCCCTAAACTTAAGAACTTGCGCACCAATCACCCTTGTTCTTTGTGAAATTTCCATGGCCACTATACCCACCTTTGCCCTCGCCTTGACGAGTATCGTGCTTCTTTAGCCACATATCGCCAATTCGAAGCCGCCCTCGCCCGTAACCCTTCTTCCCTCACACCGGACCACCTATCCACCACGATTACCATTTCTCCTCCTGATACTGACATGACCGAAACTTCAGCTACCATTTCCTACCTTTCCTCATCCCCATGATTCTCGGATACCAACCCCGTAGTACCTTCCCCCGATGCTTTGCCTGATCATTCAACTGCTCACTCTGTCACCTCACATGACACCATACCTGTGAGCCCTTCCCCTCACAATCAAGAGTCTCATCCCTCTACCTCCTCAGGTCAATCTCTTCCATCCTCTCTTCCCATCTTCCAGTCCGATGAAGACATCATGGAAGCCATGACCCACCCTGATTTTCCATGGGACGATATGCACCATCGCGCATATTTCCTCCCCCATCCATCCCATAACCAATATGCCCTCGAATCCAAAGACTTCATTCCTGATAAAGTTGATTGGTTCAAAAACCCCATCCCTGCACCTGACGCTTTCGAAGAAGGCAATATGGCTAATATCTCTCCCACCATCAAAATTGACATTTCTGTCAAGCCAGGTATTGAAGAACATATCACCATGGGCGCCCAATGCACTCTAGAAGAAATTGAAGCCTACACGAAACTCTTCAAAGAATTTCGTGATGTTTTCGCCTGGTCATACTCAGAAATGCCCGGACTCGATCCTGCCATTGTCGAACATCACATCGACACATGGCCTGATGCCATTCCAGTTCGTCAAAAGTTGAGACCCATCCATCCTTCCCAACGTGAAGCCATCAAAGCTGAAATCGACAAGCTCCAACAGGCTGGTTTCATTTTCCCCATTGAATATACCACTTGGGTGTCTAAACCAGTTCCCATCCTCAAAAAACAAGGCACCATTCATGTTTGCACTGAATTTCGCGATCTGAACAAAGCTTGTCCCAAAGACAACTTCCCCACACCATTTATTGAACAAATCATCGATGAGTGTGCGGGGCACGAGATTATCTCCTTTATGGATGGCTTCTCCAGATACAACCAAATTGTTATCCATCGTGCTGATCAACTTAAAACTGCGTTCATTAGTCCGTGGGGCACTTTCGCATACCGAGTCATGCCATTTGGCCTTAAAAACACTGGTGCCACCTTTCAACGAGCCATGTCTTATTGCTTCCATGAATTAACCCATATTATCCTTGCCTATTTAGACGATCTTATCTCACGTTCTAAACATCGGGCACAACACCTTCATGACTTGCGTACCATTTTCCTCCGATGCCGCAAGTATAACATTCGCCTTAACCCTTTGAAATGTGTCTTCTTTGTTCCTGCCGGTCGTCTCCTCGGCTTCATCATATCTAAAGACGGGATAACTCTCGACCCTTTGAAGGTTCAATCCATTCTTGAAATTCCTTTGCCTCGTACCTTACGCCAGCTACAAAGTCTCCAAGGAAAAGCTGATTTTCTTTGCCGATTCGTTCTTGACTACGCCACTACCGCACATGGCTTCCTTAGACTTCTTCGATCTCACACCCCTTTTTTCTAGGATACATACGTTCAAGAGTCTTTTGATGCCCTCAAACATACCCTCACATCCGCTCCCTTACTCCGTCCCCCTGACTTTGACCGAGATTTCATTCTATATATCTCTGCTTCCACCTATTCGATTGTTGGTGTCCTTATCCAGGAGGATGATAACGGTGCCAAACATGTGATCTATTATGTCAGTAAGAACCTTGCCGGTCCACCTGTGTCCTACTCGCATGAAGAAAAATTAGCACTAGCTGTCGTGTTCTCGGTCTAAAAATTGCGTCATTATATCCTCATGCGTTCCACCAAGGTGGTGACTGATTCCAACCCCATGGCTTTCCTATTGAGTCACCGAATCCTCAATGGGAAGTACGTCCGTTGGGTCATTATTCTCTAAGAATTCGACCTTGAATTTGTCACCCCAAAAAGTAAGAAAGGTTTAGTCCTAGCTGAACTCATTTCGGATTTGCCTACCCAGACGCAAGATACTCCAATTAATGACGATCTTCCCGATGAACATTTGTTTGCCATCACCACCAATGATCCTTGGTACGGTAACATTCTTACTTACTTGCGAACCCAAAAATTCGCCCTTCACCTTGATCGTGATGCTCAATGACAAATCCGACACCAAGCGTATCACTACCTTCTAATTGGCGATGACCTTTATCGTCGCGGCGTAGACACTGTCCTTCGTCGTTGCCTCACCCACGCTGAAGCCACGCAAGTCCTAAATGCCTGTCATAGTGGCGCCTATGGTGGCCACCTCTTCGGCCTCGCCACCGCCAAAAAAATCATGTGGGCTGGGTATTTTTGGCCTTCTCTCTTCAGTGATTGCATTGAAGCAATCAAACACTGTTCCAATTGCCAACATTTCCCCCCCAAGGCGTAAGCTCCTCCCGCTCCTCTCCATCCTGTCGTCACAGCCGGTCCTTTTTGTAAATGGGCCATTGACTTCATGGAATTTCGACCTCCATCTGCTGGTAACCACAAATATATCATCGTGGCGGTTGATTATTTTACTAAATGGGCCGAAGCTATGCCCACATTCAACAATACGGCAGCTACTGCAGCCCTCTTTTTATTTAACCATGTCATTGCCCGATTCGGCATTCCCAAACAATTAGTCTCAGACCATGGCCGACATTTTAAAGATCAGATTTGGCATGAGCTCTCCTCCCTATTAGGTTTTGAACACCAATATTCATCTTCCTATTACCCCCAAGGTAATGGTCAGGTTGAAGCGGTCTACAAAATTCTTAAGACCATGCTTCAACAAACGGTGAATAAGCACAAAACCAATTGGCATCTCATACTCTTCCCGGCTTTATGGGCCTATCGTACTTCTGTTAAAACTGCCACCAGTTTCACTCCTTTCCACCTTGTCTTTGGCGAGGAGGTCGTCTTACCAATCGAATGTGAAATCCCTTCCCTTCACTTGGCTGTCGAACTTCTCCCTAATACCCAACCTCTCGAACAACAACTTATCATGCTTGAGCGCGCCTCTGAAGACCATCGCGTTGCATTGCAAACTCTCGAAGCGGCCAAAAAGCGCACCAAAGCTCAGTATGACCGAAAAGTACACCCTCGCACCTTTCATGAAGGTGACCTTGTTCTAGTATACGACCAGGCCCACGATACCCTTGGTCATGGGAAGTTTGACTCATTATGGCTAGGTCCCACCCCCTTCCTAATCCTCGCAATGCACTCTATCTTAAGAGATATTACCCTTAGCATTTCCCACTCGAACTGCATGTTTTATCTCCTTGTAGATAGCCAGCGTATGTTTGTTTTTATCATTCACTACTTCACCAGGACACATGTTATCCACGAAGTCTTTCTTTCCCTCTTCTCCAAATCGAATTTCCTCACTTACAACACTTTTCCTTGGGGCACCGCTTGACCCCCATATTTATTCTTGTTCGTGTCGATTTCCGTCATGAGATACCATTTTGTACTCATGTTTTTCGGGTCCCCTTTGGACCTTTCATCATTCCATCATCATCATCAGTGTCTACTTGTACGTCACTCTACTATTTTCCCTCGTGCCTTAGTTGGGGATCCCTTATTTCTTCACCTATGGTAGACCTACTTCTATCGACATCAACTCATTTATTCTAGAAGCCCGGGCTAGGGGGCATTGTACCATTGGTTTGAGCTCTTCACAGCATGATCGTGATCTATGCACTGCATGGTCTAGTGATGCAACAACAGCTATTGGTGATTCCGGGCATGTGTGAGATGTCTCAACCCTCATGAGGGGGTGGCCCTGCAGGTAGCCCCCCACATGCCCGGATGACTTCATTTCCGCCCCTAATGCAGCTCCTCCCATTTGATGATATCAGCCTCCACCGCTTGCGCCGCCCCTTCGATTTGCACGTATCAATCATATGTTACAAGCCCTTCCCCGTGTGTAGGGGGCATTTGGGTGTATTTGTATCTCATGTACTACCATATTATTGTATAAGTCCTGACGATTATTCCAGGCATCACATGTATGTGGGATTCATCATGTTATTTATCTGGCCCATGTTTCGGCCAACACATGCTTCATTATTGCGTTCCGTGGTTTTCTGAGCGCCTTATTCTTTGTACTTTGTCTCGGCGGGCATAGGTATACCTCCCTGCCTCGCTTCTTCCTCAAGTACCACTTCATAGAGACTTGTTGCACCTGTAAGTCTCGTCTCCTCAGGGTCTAGTCCTTTAACACATCAGACAACATTACACTTCTCTCTCTCACTTCCCTTTTGATATCTAGTGATTGAGTTCTTACAACGTACTTCGGTCATACGATTTGCTCCTAACACTCGTACGTTGGGGGGCAATCTGTTACACCATTTTTTTGGTCATCTAAACTATTATTATTAGATGAACCCAAGTACACCATGTAAGACCAATTTTACCCTAAGTAAAATTGCTTTCACCATATAAAATAACCTATTTGGTCATATTTAACCCAAAACAAAGAAATTAATTAAATAAATCCTTATTTATTTAATTATTTCCTAAGAACAAGTTATTTAAATCATTATTTAAATAATATTCTTAGTTAAATTTGACTAAATCATCCACAAATAATCAAATAAACCATTATTTATTCCCATCATTCCCCTAAAATGATAAATAAATCATTTATTTATTTATTATTTATAAATAAATGAATTGACCCAAGTCAAGAATCCTTTTCCCTCCAACAAATATAATAAAATATTCCTAAAAGGTGCTTCTAGAATTTGATTAATAATATTTTATTCATGCACCGAGTTCTAGACCGCCCCAATATTTTTTTATAAATAGGGGGGTTTTCCCCATTCATTAGTCACCTTCATTGCATTAGATCACTCTGGATCTACTCTTGGTCACCATTTTCCATTTTGCTTTGTGAACTCCCATTGAGTTCTATGTTTACTTTTCTACACTCATAAGAGAGAGAAATATTAGATCTGAAACACTGAGGACTTTCAAGAACCCATCCCACTGAGGAGAATCGGAAGACACATTTCTTGTTTTCCTCTCAGGTGACCCATTCTTTAATATAACACAAAATTATTTTAAATACATTCTTCTTGTCTTGTCGATTGGATTTATGGAGCCATGTTATATTTTATCTGCTTAATGTCTTTTGTGCTTAGATCTGAATTTGTGCGGCAAAATTAAAGATATTTTTCAGCCATAATCGATGTTAGGGATATTTGTTATGTGTAGCTAAAGTGATCTTTTATGATGAAAGAATCATACTAACAAAAGATGATTAATAATGGATTTATTAGAAGCAAAATTGAGCCTACATTATACACAAAGGTAAATGAGCACAGACAAATTTTGATTGTTTGATTATATGTTGATGACATGATTTTTACAGGTGATCTTGAGTTAGATGAATTTAAAGCGGCCATGATGAAAGAATTTGAGATGACAGATCTTGGTCTCATGAAATATTTTCTTGGCATTGAAGTTGAGCAATCTAAAAAAGGAATTTTTATTTGTCAATAAATATGCAAGAGATTTGTTCAAAAGATTCAGGATGGACAATTCCAAACCTGTACCTACACTTGTTGCAACAGGTATAAAGTTAAGCAAGGATGATGAAGGATCAGATGTCAATCCAACTCTATTCAAAATATTAGTTGGCAGCCTCATGTATCTCACAGCTACAAAATCAGATATTATGTAAGGAGTAAGTTTGATTTCTAGATTTAGGGAGAATCCAAATGACACACATTGGAGTTGTGGAAAAGAATTTTGAGATACATAGCAGGAACTAGAGATTGTGGCATAATGTATGCAAGTATAGAAAATAAATATTTGATTGGATTTACAGATAGTGATTTTGCAGGTAGTTTGGATGATAGGAAGATCAAATCTGGTTATGTGATCCATCTTAGTTTAGGTGTGATTTCATGGGCATATAAGAAGCATCCCATTGTGACACTATCATCAGCACAAGCAGAATATGTAGCAACAACATCAGCAGCACGTCAAGTAGTATAGTTAAGAAGAGTATTGGATGGACTCAAATAGAAACAAAAAGGATCAACAACAATATATTGTGACAACACCTCAGCGATTGCACTATCAAAAAATAGAGTGTTTCATCAAAAGAGAAAGCATATTGATACTATATATCATTTTATTAGAGAACTTGTGAGCAATGGAGAAGTTCACTTGAAGCCTTGTAAATCTAGTGATCAATTGGTTGATATATTTACAAAGTCATTAGTAATAGATGTGTTTGAGTTTCACAAAATAAAATTGGGTGTTATAAGCCTAGTCGAGACATAGACCAACAAGCATGTTTGAGCTGTCATGAGTTATGTTTTATTTAGTGATCGTAATTAAGGGGGAGTGTTAAAATATCTAATTAACTCCCACATGAAGAGTTGGTTAAAATTAGAGAGTCAGTTAAGTGACCGTTGATGAATTTGGTAAGTGTTTGCATGTCAAGGTGAGTCATTAGTCGAAAAGGATAAATACCCTTCACCGGGTTCATTGTATTCAGAGAGATTGAAGTTCATGTAATTAATAGAAGAGCCACAGCTCGTGTGTGAAGTATTTGTGTTACTTTGTGTTTTATATCCTCTGCCTTTCCAACATTTTCTATTGAGCTGACATCTATCCCTGTTGTTTAAGAGAAACATCTGTCCTTTATTGAGATCCCCATTACCACACAATCCATATGGTCTTTTATTGAGATCCCCATTACCACACAATTCGTGTAAACTGAGGAACTCATCCCATTTATTGCAAAATTTCCTGGTCACATTACTGTTGCGTCTCAATGAAAATGCATGGAAATTGAGTGGATATTTTTACGCTTCTCACACTTTACCATTTGGCCTTCAAAACTTTAAATAAGCAACTTTCAGTTTCAGGAATCTGCATTTTTCTGTAGAATGAAGGATCAATGCATTTTGCTTAATTTCTATTCTTATTCTTCAAGTAAATAACTACGCACATTTGTATATGCAGGTTGATGAAAGAGAAATATTGAAGAATTTTGGCTTGCCAGGGAGAAAAGAAAATGCTTTAAGGGAAGTTTTCTACTGATACTGTCATTTGAAGAAATTAGAAAATGAAGTTTCATCATCTGAAGTTGATCCTAATCAGACATGTGATGTTGTTTTTAAAAGGATGCTAGCTTTACTGGAGAAGTAACAATGAAGAACATCATGATTTAATATTCCTTATTATGTTAGATTAGAGATGAAAAATTACCTACATATTTTACAACTTGGTTGCAAATCTAATAACACACTAATTGTCCATTCTTTGGGGCATTTGTTTTCTTTCCTTTCTGTGTATATAAGACATTACCAACATTATAATCTGTCAATTTTGGTCCAAATAACCACACAGACTAGTGAACATAATATATTATCAATCAATGTTTGCTTAATTCTGAAATTTATGCTTCCCCTATTTAATTTCATAAATTCAAGCTCCTTAGATCGATCTAGTTCCCCATTTTTGAAATTGGTAGGCCTTTGGAACTATAGAATAAAACTATATAGACATTCATGTTTTACACATGAATCTGTGGCTATGATTTTGACTTCCACTTACTGACATGGCATTCTTTGGTCACTAGGTCACTAATTACCTAGCTGAATGCAGATTGTTTGAAACCTCATTATGAATGACTCTCATAAATTTGTCATCATCTTTAAGAATGGTGAAAATTTTCCATGTTGAGTTGTTTCTCGTAGGTAGGAGTTTTATTTGCAAATTTTGTCTTTCAAATTTTACTCTCTAACATTAAATTGTGATATTTTGAAGCTGTTGTTTTTTGTAACTTTGAGGAAGTAAGGGATAAACTCTTATCAGTGAAATTTGTGTGCTTCTTGCATCTTGGTTTATATTACACATGTCAGTTATAAAATTTCTCTGCTTAGTGCTGGCAACAGTTGCTTAACTAATGTACATGAAAAGAGTAGCTGTATAAGTTGAGCCAATAAGAGACTTTGTGAAGGAGGTTACACAAGAATTCCTAATGTTCAAGGGAGTATGTTTCGCCTTCTGAGTTCACCAAGTTAGACCCCGTTCACTACTTATGATTTGTGAGGTGAGCACTAGCACATTTATTGCTAAATTTTTTGTAAATGGGTTTGTGCCAACAGTTTGCAAGAGGCTTTGAATCAGAAAGCATGCATGTATCTAAGAATTTCAAGAAACTTTTCGAGATGTGTTATAGGATATTCAACAAACAATGATTGTGGATGCAGGTTTAGCAACTTTTTAGACTTGCAATGTGCCAAGGTTGGATTCTTTCTCGTAATGCCATTGTGGAATTTGTTAGGAACCCATTTCTTGGAAGTTCAATATGCTAATATATGGATGTAGTGCTATATTCTAAAAGAAATGACAGATACGAAAAATATATGAAAACATAGACGATATTAAGGAATTTGTATTAATAAACTGGTATTCATTATCAACTTAGACATCATCTCAAGTTTTCCCCACGTTTGCAAGGATTTGGGCATGAGCTTCCAGTTGTTCAATGTGTAGCCCCACCTAAAACAAAGAAGCTAATTAGTTTAACATGCTAAGCCTCTCTACATGAATGATTTTTGGGAGGTTCAAATTGTACTCTTATTAATGTTTTACATGATGACATGAATATTGATTTGTACTTTTCTCGTAATACAATGGTAGCAACCTTCGACATATCTATTACTAGCTGAGTACTATATTGGTTTGGCATTTTGTTGCCTATACACTTTGTGAGTATGTTATTGTTTCAAAACTTCAAATTAGTTCCAATACTCATTGTGATTTTAAAAAGAAGAGTAGAATGTAATTCCTTTAGTTCCAATACTCATTGTGATTTTAAAAAGGAGAGTAGAATGTAATTCTTTTTTATGGTCATTGCTACTCATTATTATTTTACAATGTGAGGCAATAATGTGCAATTTAATGCCCTTTATAAAGAAATGAGACTTATGAGTGAAATCTCACCTATAACATTTCATATATATATTTTTACAACTGGTAATTGATAGCATTAGGCAATGATGAGGTTATTAATTGATAGCATTCGAAAATGCAACATGAGTAGAGGAAGTTTTGACTCTATTTCCAACCAAGGGATTTGAGTTTGTGAGAGAATAATAAATGGAGATTCACATGGAGATATAAAAAGGAAATTGATGAGAATGAAAGAGTTTAGGTTAGTTAAATTCTTTGATAAAGTTTATATTTTTAAAGAATTAAATATATATGAAAATATGTATTTGTATTTAAATGTTTATTAGTATAGATTCATTTTAACCATGGATTTAATAAAATTGGAGACACTCTTTTTCCACTTGATAGATTTGTGTTTAAAATGGATATATATATATATATATATATATATATATATATATAGCTTAAATTATTTGCAATTCCAACTAGTTTTAGGTTTCATATAAAATTGATGGAAAAATATACTTGAAAATGAGAAGTTATTTAAACCTCTTAGCCATTAGTATACATCCATCTTAACCTTGATCTAGCAAGCCTCCGAGGAATTAAAAAAGATTGTTTTCGTAGAGAGAGAGAGAGAGAGAGAGAGAGAGAGAGAGAGAGCCCTGGGTACAACCACATTAGATCTCAGTTTCATAATCTCTCTTTAGGTTTGATAGACCAAAGTTTGGTCTTAGTGGACATTAACCATCATCATCATCATCATATATATATATATATCATTTTTCATGGTTTAAATTACATTTTTGAATGTATAAAAATGTAGAACAATAAGACTACTTGAATTGTTTTAATCATTTTTAACCATCATCATCATCATCATATATATATCATTTTTCATGGTTTAAATTACATTTTTGAATGTATCAAAATGTAGAACAATAAGACTACTTGAATTCTTTTAATCACTTTTAACCATACGGGGAAATAGTTGGTATTGAAATATTTTAACCATATACACACACATTTTACTAACATAGCCAGATTTATCTAGATTTCAATATGGTAGGGAACATAGCCAAGATAGATATATGCAGTTATTGAATTGCTTTTTATATGTATAGGCCACAAGTAACTTTATAAGATCTTTTGAGAACTTGATGTTCTAAATAAACATTGTTAAACTATAAAATCTTAATTGTTACGTTACATGTGTGATTAATATGCTATATCCTAATATTGAGAAGAGATTTGAAACCAAAAATATAATTTATAAACATTAAAAAAACACACTCAAAAAACTTAAATTTAATATATCAATTATTATTATTCCCGGGGTATAAGTCTATGCTTTCACTTTCAATTTTTCTCATTTGACTAAAATTTAAACCATGATTTATAATGTTAACTTTATAAAACAAAGTTTGTGGGGTCTTGGTTAAATAGTGATGAGATGGGCTGTTATAGTGATATATCTAAACATGTTAAGGAAGATAGAGTTAAAAAAAGAGAAGAAAAATAAAAATAAAAAATACACCAAACTTAAAAAAAATAACTTTATAAAACAAAAAATATTTTATTTTATTAATTATTATAAATTTATTTTTATGGTTTTTTATTGGTTACCTAAGATCTTATTGAGTAATCATGAGCTCCTCTTGCTGTCATGTTGTTGATTAATATTCCCAATTTAATGATGACTGAAACTTTGTAAAAATCTTTAAACCTTTATAAAAAATCTTTAAAGCCTTGCCATTGGCTCCTAACACGTGGTAAGCATAGACTTTAACGATAGGCACGCTTACATGCTTCTAAGTTCAGTGTTGTTATAATAGTAAATCTATTTATTTTAGTTCTTACCGTTGAGTTCAAAGTTTTTTTTACCACACTCCCAGGTAATCATTACAGGGACCAGCCCGATGGGGTTTTTAAAAACACGAATTATGATTGGACATGTGTTTTTTAAAATTGGGAAGTTATACTTTTGAAGATATATTTTTGGAGTAGTTAACTGGGTGGAGGAATTGCCCGGTTTCCGTCACCGGTCAGAAAAAAATCCAGCTCCTTCATCCTCCGGCGCAATTCCTCCAACCTCTTACATTCATCCCATCCACGGAAATTCGATCTGTTAGAAGCCTGATCTGTCAGAAACCTGATCTGCTACGATATGGAAACTTACAACCACCCGAATCTCTGGCAGAAAAATCTAATGCGAGGGTATGTTTCTAATTTTCATTTTTCTCTCGCTCCTCTTCCGCTCAGACGTCGCTGGAATGCTCCCCTCGCGCATTGCTCCCGGATTGTTGTTCGCCTTCCTGTTCGAACCCCATTGCTCCCGATTTCTCCCGGATTGCTGCTCAAAACCTCCTCGCAATTCCTGTTCGAAACCCGGTAAGTGAAGCATCACGCAGGTTCTGCCAACACAAATTTATAACCTCTGTTTCTGTAAATTTATAAGAACACAAATTGAACATCTCTGTTTCTACCAACAAAATGCTATATAAATCTGAATTTGTGTTTTTTCCATATAAATTTGAATTCGTTTTTTTTGCCACTTGTGTGGGTTCATTGGCGAGATTGTCATACTATAGTTCATTTTCATTGGAAATATTGTCATACAATTTTGGCACTGGAAACTTAGCACGAGTGCAGCTGCCTATTTACCAGTAAAGTATTTTTGATTGATTTCCTGACAGTTATTTAAAACCAGTTCCACTTCCATGGTTTTGTATATCGTATTGTATCATTGGTAATATATTTGAACACAGGTAGCATAACAATATTATAATTTCATTACAAATTAACCAAATCGTTGATGAAGCTCATTAATCATTGCTTGATGCTTAATTCTACTCGGTGCTTCATTCTGCTCAATCCTTGTTATCTATCTTTCCTTTTGCTCTACATCTCCATGCCACGTTAGATGCATCTCCATGCCTCTCGCCTTATCTGAGACAAGCACTGTTATGAGATAATCGCTCTTTTTGAAAAGTTTACCAACAGCAGTTTTGCTCCCCCACAACCAACCTTTCTATAAAGTTCCCTTGTAATTATATTTTGGAGAATTTTTGGTATTTTGTAACAGAAACCATTTTAAAACAGAGAAAGAGAAGACTAAGAAATGCTCTGAGATTATCTGATCAGCATCACAGTTCATTGAGCCTGAATTTCCAAAAAGGTGCTCGCTACCTGTGCTTTTGAAACGTAACAGAACAAAATGTAAACGATACAAACTTTCAGGGTTTAGCGAGTTTCATATGAACATTCATTCATTTAGAAAAGCAATGCAAACTTACTGTTGACCATGCCTGTCCACCAGAGAGGCTCTAGTAAGTATGAATAGCCTCCTATTCCTGTCAAGTCATAGAAAAGAGCTTAGGAGAAGGGAAATTTTATCCCAAAAAGGCTCAATTTACCTCCATAATACATATCGAATAGCATATGGCATTTGTTATGTATAATGTTTGCAGAACTCACCTGCACGGACCCCAGAGGCAACTGCTACCCTTTTGAGTCCCTTTTTAATTATAAAACCTGCTCCTATAAAAGCGCTAGACAACACAACCAGAATAAAACCCGTGAGATTGTCTCAAGATAAAGCCATGTTAAGCCCGCCTATTGACTTCTCCAAACCCTCCTTACCTCGTGCCTTGAATGATTAATCGTTTCATTGAATCAAGCGTGTTTTCACATGTTGATCTCGAAACACCCAACCATTGTAACTATTCATTGCATGGAATCAAAACTTTTGTTTGCATGAGTGTCAGTAATAATTATTTGTATTAAATCTGAAACCCCTCCTGGTACTGGAGTTTCACCCAAACTCCATACACTTCTATGTCCTCGTGAAATATAACACCAGCCAAATCCTTGTAATTCCTCGTAAAAAATAACAGAACGAATGCCCAAAACAGATCTTTACACCAGTGGAATCCCTGTAATTCCGCCTCAACATAATGAAACTTAAGACCCACAATGAGTTCATTTCAATAATGAAACTTAAGATCCACTAGGGCAGGGTGCAGTTCCTTAAGCTGCTGAACATGGATGTACATATGATACAAGAACATATATAACGTGGATAAAAAGAATATGGTAAATGGGACTCACAGTTTCTGCAAGCTAGTTAAGGAACTTAGATCAGGTGCATTTAGTTTGTTGAAGCTCAGGTTCCTGCACAATATAACACCATTTAATACCTTCCATATGAAAGGTTGGTCGGAACATGTATATGCGGTCAGCATCCCATTAAAAAAATAATGCTTACAGTGTTTGAAGTAGAGAGAGAGCATTAAAGTTCTCAATTTGTCCAGTCACTGAGTTATGCTGCAAATCCATGCGGTAAAAATAACTTCTTTGACTCAAATAAGTCTGCGGATCTCTAGTTACAAGCAGTACAAAATAAATATAGTACTATATTTGTCATTTAGTCAAGGGTTGAGTTTCACGCACAGGTTTTGAAGCTCTAGAAGGTCCCCAATTGCAGATATTGGTCCCTGCAAATTCATGTTTGAGAGGTCCCTGTAGAGTGAATAGTTGTTCCTTGTTAGTTTTAAATTAAACATTTTACATCTTGTTCTTGAATTTCTTGAGTTTTTTTAGATAATTATTGGTTCTGAATATTACTTCTTTTCAATTATAACTAGTGCACAACATATTCTCGAGGTTTTCAAGATTCTGAGGTCATTCACCATGGTCATTCTACTACTTACAAAGAGACAACGTCGTTTGCTTCATCACATTGAAGACCCGTCCATAGAACTGGAGAACATGGATCATTTTCCCAGCTTAAGTTTAAACGATAAAACCTTTGACAAGGCAAGTTTTTGTCTCCTTTTCAAAAGATTGAGTAAATATGGTTTTTGGTTGATGACATTACAACTTTGTTTAGAATCCACTTAAATAAAGATTTGATTCCACATTACAACATTGCTACGAATCAACTTAAAAAAAAAGGTTTTGAATCACTTCTAGGATGACTTTTCATTTAAATGCTCACTTATCAATATCATAAAAAACCATATTTTTAAGAAGTTTAAAATGATAGAAGATTCGACTCAAAAGTGAATTTCATATTCTAATAGTTAATAAATTCAAACATTCATCCATATATTCCTTTTAATATAATATCGAATCCCAATAATTTCGAATATCATCATAATCCCTGCTTAATAATTCCAATTTTCTTTAAACATTTTAAACCCATTTCTTATCGTAAGAAAAAATTATTCTATTCTACACTCGAAGTATTTTTCATAAATTATTATCATGACATTTATATGGCAATCTATCCCTACTTTTCTTGTATGATTATCAAGATACTCATAATGTAAACTATACTTTTCATATATTATTATCATGATATTTATATGGCAAAATATCCTTTACAATAAATTCATTATATCATTAAACAATTTCTTGAAAAGAAAATTATTGATATATCAGCTATCTGGTATACTTCTAGAGCATTGAGCTTTTGCTCTGTGCATAATAACTGGGAGAACCCTGCATAATAACTTTGTTTCATCTCATTGGCACAAAGAAAAAACTCATTGGCCAGACATGAGTTTTTCTCCCATTTATTATGCAACAACAAGATAATTTAAAATGAATTTTATTAGAAAATACATTCAATTCCATCCAGAAAGAGACCAAGCTAATAATATCATATATGTGCAGGCAAAGATCTATCTTGGTAAGAAATGTTGACTAAAATAGAATATTTAGACAATTTAAGAAAAATAATTTTCTCTACTTGACTAATCTAGAATACCAGTGCTTCCAGAATTTGAACTCCCACGAAGAGCAGAATCCTTCAAGCAATTTTCATTTGAGGATCCTCCTCTCTGTTCAAAACCATCTTCTGACTTCTTGATTCCTTGACAACTTTTCTTTTTGCCAGATATCTTCTCAGTTCTTTCTGATATTTTTTTATTAAGACCCAAATTCCAAAATTAATTAAATATTCTTCTCCAATGCAGTAAAGTCGGCCAAACTTTGCCAAGATACACATTCCACAAAGAAAATTTTCATGAATTTATTATCCCGCTCGCAATTCCTCCTATGTGTTCAATACCATCTTCTGACTTCTTGATTCCTTGACAACTTTGCTTTTTTCCAGATATCTTCTCAGTTCTTTCTGATATTTTTTTTATTAAGACCCAAATTCCAAAATTAATTAAATTTTCTTCTCCAATGCAGGAAAGTCAGCCAAACTTTTCCAAGATACACATTCCACAAAGCAAATTTTCATAAATTTATTACCCGGCTCGCAATTCCTCCTCTCTGTTAAATACCATCCTTTGAATTCTTGATTTCTTGACAGCTTTGCTTTTTGCCAGATATCTTCTCAGTTCTTTCTGATATTTTTTTATTAAGACCCATTCCAAAATTAGTTAAATTTTCTTCTCCAATGCAGGAAAGTCAGCCAAAATTTACCAAGATACACATTCCACAATGAAAATTATCATAAATTCAAGATAAAACTTTTATCTCAGGATGGTTCCATTGCATTTTTAACTAAAACAACAAGCTACTAAAAATATACGTGTTAAGGAAGAACATCTGGCTATATATGATACTATGCACTTTACAAAAATGAAGAAAGGTACAATTTCCTACAAATGTTAAAAGCTGCAATCTCATCCTAGAAGTGTAATACAGTGGACATAACAAGAAAGCCTTCTCACCTACACGGGAAGCACGCTTATGAGATTTGTTTGCAGAGATCTTTCTATTTCCAACATCTCCACTGCTAAAGACTAGATCACTAATATAATCTACCTCTTTTTTCTTCCGACGTGATCCACTCACCCTACTCCTATCCCTTCTCTTTCTTAATCAAAGTTTAGGTTTTGCTACCAAAAAGGAAGAAATGTCCTCTAATACCAAGGACGATCAGATTGCTCTTTGTTTTGAACTAGGAAGTTTAGTTCCGCTGTTTTAAATTAGGTCCAAGTCTCTTCTGCTTTCATCTTAATTTTTTTTCACACAGGACAGAGCCACACATTAGTCATCTAGTATTGCTCATTAAATTCCTTAAAGTTGTCATAAGCTCCTTCCTACAATTTAATTGTGATCTCTTTAGGCATTTGATTTTATTTTCACAGTGAATGAATTATTGGTATTGATTAAAAAAGATAAAGAGCATGAAAACAATACCTGTAGCAGGAATAATGCAGACAAGTCCTGTTATCATTCCCTGGACAGCTCCAATGACAGAGGGTTTTCCGAAAAATATGACATCCAAGCAAGTCCATACCAGGAGACTGGTGGTTGCACAAATGTTGGTATTTAATACTGCATTGGTGAATCAATGTTGGCAGCATAAGGATCCCCTCCATTAAATCCAGACCACCCCATCCATAAAAGCCCTGCTCCAGCCAGCATTAGCAGTACATTATTGGGAGGAAATCTTTCGCGGTCCTTTGTTAACCGAGGTCCAACGTGAAAGAAGAAAAAATATATATACTGTAAGCCACTTTCTTCAATATATATATTGTAAGCCACTTTTAGAAGAAGAAAAATACATCATATTTTTCTCAAGGAAAACTTGGGAGTCAAAGCAAAATACATCATATTTTTTCAGGGAAAACCTGGGAGTCAAAACCTCGAAATGCTTCCCCAAAATTTTCCTTCGAAACCTAGAAATGCTCCCCATAATCATGGATGGAATACTTTGTAAACCCATTAACATTGACATAGATTAATGTGCTTAACTTAGGGATTTGAATCACACACTGTTGGTAGGGAAGTAACCACATTTCTAGAAACATTGAACTAACAATTTATATCATATGTTGAATGAGCGATTTCAATTAATATGAAATTAAACATACCCAATAAGCTGTAGTGAAACCTGAAATGCCTGAAGAGACGTGAATGACGTAACCTCCTGAATAGTCAATCACACCCCATTGGAAAACGAATCCTCCTCCCCATAAGCTAAAGGCTCCCATCATATATGAGAAGGTGAGCCCTTCCTAGCACTGAACCAGCCAATAAAATCAATGCTATTTCTGCAAAAGAAAACTGGAAATACAACATGGTAGCCATAGGAAATAAAGGTGTAAGCATAGCGGTCTCCAGGGCGCCATTATGATAGTTGTGTTGTGATGCAGGAAGGTGGTCAGCTCCAATGAGGTACTTTTGGCTTAGTGCTGGACCTACCTTGCCCCAGAAAGGAAGCAATTTATGCCCAAATGACATTTTATATGCCCATGTAACCCAGTAGATCATAACAGTATAAAATGCATAGAGTGCCATAAAAGAAGAATTTACAGCCCACTTCCTTTTTACTATGTTGCCATATAGGATGACTAGGCCCGACATGCTCTGCATACCCACAAACATGGCTGATACCATTTGCCAGGAATTGTCTCCTTTGTTAAGCCAATTAGGAGATGTAGTCCCATTCTGATAGGAAGTTGGCACATAAGTTGCCATGGCTAAAGCAATATTTAGCAGAATTCAATACTGGACACCAAGACAAGACCTTGCATGAACAGCTGTCGGGACCAAGGCCTTACCTGCATAAGCGGAGCTTAAGTTAGACTGTAGACCCTCTCTTCATCCGACTACAATCAAAACTTCATCTAAGGATTTCAACTCATCTATTCATTTACAATATTACCGCATTCAACTGCAATATTGGATTCATTGCATAATGAAATTCCCAAGGGCTAATATTCAGTTATCACTCACTATGCGATAAGTTCTTGCCCCATAGGTTACAGACACGAGACATTTAGTTACTTCAAAGACAATCTGCTTGCATTTCAAGATCCATTTAAATTATCATTTTGTAAGAAATATTATGTCCTATTTAATATTGAGTAATCAATTATATTGAATTTCCTATTTTAATCTACTTCTTGTAATTTGAGATCCATTTAGATTGTAATATGATGATCTTGCATTGTTTTTCAAAGTTGAATGGTTTTTGCCTATTGTTCTTTTTGCAGTTTAGCATGGGTTATTTTTTCAAATGAATAGTGTTTAATGTACCATTTACCTATTAATTCTCATGTTTGTTCACTCATTTAAATGCTGATAAAAATCCTCTTGTGCTTGCCTAAGTTGCTCATTAGTGTTGAGGGCTTGCTGAAGTTATTGTACCTGTAGCTTTAATTTTTATTTAGAATGGATAGATTTGTTGCTAACATGTTTCTATATAGGTTGTATCTTTGATTTCCTTGCATATTTTTTGACCAGATCAGTTCAAAATGGGAAAGCGAAGCAAATGGCAGCATATCATGGATCTTGAGGTGCAAGACCTCAAAGACAAAATAATCTTTTCTAGTAAAGATTTGGTTTGGACAGAAATAGATCGAAAGAACAATAGTATTGATCGAGTTGCCTTAATACCGTTAAACCGAGTTCCCGATTTTATCAAAGGAGAGGAAGAGAATCCCATTGCTCCATGTAAATTCATACGAAAAACAAACAAAGAACCAAAACAAAGAGCTACCGCTGCATTGCGATATGAAATGTGAGTATTTCAAAATGCATTGTTTAGATCCTTTGAAACCAAAATTATCTTTCTTTGTATGTACTAACACTTGAAATTTTTGGTGTAGATATCACTGTTCATTTGGTCCACAGGACAAAAGAGGAAATCCTCTAACTAAACGAAGGACCTCCTTTGTGCAAAAAAGGGGTTGCCAGAGCCATTTTATTGTCAAGGTTATGCATGAAATTCCCGATAGAGCAATATTAACTTTCAATATGTATGAACATGAAGATGGGCAAGGTTGGCCTTGTCATGGCCAACATGACACTTCAGGTGATACTAGGACCTTGCATAAGCCAAAGCTTTCGAGGGATGTTGTTTCATATGTAGAGAGTTGTTTCTTTTTGGGAGTGCCTATTGATATGGTTTATAGAACTCACATTAAGAGACATGTTGACATGGATGCGGCAACTCGAGATAGAGATTTCTTCTTGTGCAGGAAAGATATTGTAAATATATATAATAGGTTGGCAAAGGGAAATTATCAACTTCACCAAAAGGATGAAATGAGTGTAAACCTTTGGTATCAAAAGCATCGGGAAGATTTTTTCTTTTACCAAAAGCCCAATGGTGTGGAGGTCCCTTTTATAATAGGGATTCAAACAAAGTGGATGTTGGAGACAATGGTCAAGCTATCACACAATAGCTTACTAGCTATGGATTCAACATTTAATACAAATAAATATGGGGTAAGTCAGATGTCAATGATTGATTGAATATACTTATTTATGTTGTAGACATTAAATATGATTAAAAACTTGTATTTGACTCTATGTAACGTTCAATATGACAGTATCAGTTGTATACACTTTTTTCATTTGATGAACAACAAAGTGGGGTGCCAGTTGCATGGGTTGTGGCATCACGAAACACATCAGATGATATTGCACTATGGTTGGAGAAGCTCATGCACAAGTGTTTCAAAACCCGCCCTGATTGAAAAGTCAACGCTTTCATGGTTGATGATGCATTGGCTGAAATTACTGCCTTGAGGTAACTTTAACATTGTCATAATATAGCTAAACTTGAATTTTTTCTAAAAATAGCACACTAAGATGCATTGAATATGGAAGGAGGATCACAGGGTGTGATGTGATCTTATGTGTTTGGAATGTACGGAGGGCTTGGTTAAAAAATGTCAATCGGTTGGCCACTAGTTCCATAAAAGCCAATGAGATGTTCAGTGACTTAGGTTACATCGTGAAACACACTCTCAGCAATGAAGTGGAAGATGCAATAAGTCAATTTTTTATCAAATTTGCATATGAAGAGAAGTTCTTAGACTATTTCCACAAGAATTGAGTTGCTGGAGATAAGATTCGTAAGTAAACAATTTTTTCATATCATATGCATTTTTGTTTTCTACAAAGGTGATTTATTGAGACTAACATGACTCTATTTGCAATTAGGGATGTGGGTGAAAGGTTTTCGGGAGTTTCCTCATGCAAATCAGGAGACCAATAATGCTGTTGAGTCATACCATTGTTACTTAAAAACAACATTTATTTCTGATAGAAGGAAAAAATGTGCCCAGAGGATGGATTGGTTGTTGCATATGCTACTAACAACCGTTGAACCTTGTTATCGGTTCAAGGAAATCTTAAAGGAAGAAGGATTTCTAAACAACTACAAGAGAGAAAAACAGCTAGAATCATCAGTGGAACGAGCAAGAAAAATTCTAGATATTGATTGTTGTCCTCATGAGAGCATAACTCGTGCTTACTGGGTTAGAAGCCAGACAGATCAAGGTAAGAAATACCTTGTCACTTGGTATCGCACGGATTTTATAACGTGTGAATGTCCATGGTCAATTCGCGGAAACCTTTGTAAGCATGCCATAAAGGTTAACTGGCTATATTTCCACTTGGATAATTCAAATCCATTACTTCATCAGCATGCAGAGGATAACATATTCAGTGACCCACCTGAGATCAATATAGAGCCCCAAAACCATGACATAAATGTCGATGCTACTCTTATGGCCACAAATATTGATGATCCAGATGCCGAGAAACTTCATTTGGCAAGGGAGGAGATGTTTAGAATTTTACATCTTATTTTAGATAACCCTCCTACTACTTTGGCGAAGACAAACAAGTTGACTGGTATGCTTAACAAATTGTTGGATGAAGCCAATAATTTTCATATTATGGATTTTGACTTCACATCTGGGTCGGGTTCTCTTGATTCATCTTTGAAGAGGAAGAAGAGTTTCCTTAGCCCTACAAAGAAAAGAAAAAGCAGGATAAAGAACAATGGTTTGGAAATTGATTTAAATGTTGATCCATCAGAATATGAACCATTTGAGTTTCGATACCTCAATAAGCGAGGACGTCCTCGATCAAATAATGCCATGTCTATGGTTCCAGGTTAGTTTCATGTGTTGAATAGAGTCATGGTTTTAGATTTAAGTGTTTAGTCATCATCATTCTTTAACATGTGGTATGTTTATTTTTATAGAGATGCAACAATCCACAACCATGGCGATAACCCAAGAACAAAGGGAGATGCAAGACCATTCAACCTTACCTGCCATGCCAGGTACATTCGACACTCTATTTCATTGTGTGCGCACATATACCTTTTCTGCTCTAGAAATTTCGCTGCACGAACATATGACACATTTCCAGGTAACTATAGAACAAGTGGAGAAGCATCATATTCTACCATGACTGATCATCCATTGAAGTGCTTCAACTCTAGTGGGAATCAATGAATTATGCAAAAACAATAGGTAAGTAATTTCCAGAAAGTGTATGCATGTACTTTTGGAAGTGATGGGTCAATTAATTGCATAGTAACTTGGATATGATTCTTTCATTTATTTGGTTTGAGTGTAAAAATATTCTTAATATTTCGTATTATTCCATGTGCACTAGACCAAATTCTGAGTTTAGAAATAAAAAATAAATACAATATACAGATATTTTATTTATATCATGTGAATCTTAGCATTTTTCTTGTGCTTATTTGTTGAGTGCAGACTTCTTGCAGTTTTGTTATTGTTTGCGGCATCCTCTTGTGTGATGGAGAAGCAGCTGGTTCCTGTAGTCCTCAAAAGTAGTATTATGGGCACTCATGACGAAAGCAACTCAAAACTAGAGACTCAAAAGCAGGCTCAAAACAAGTGTGCACGTGATCAAGGACTTTATTACACAACCAATATTGTCATAAAAAATGTGGAGAGATTGGAAAGTTGTACCAACTTATCTGAAGCTGGGAATATTTTTGAACTTCATATTTTATCTATATAGTTAAATTTCAGTTGTCCAAAATGGTCTTCTAGTAGATTTTGTTTTCATCTATCGTTGTCTTCATGGTTTGGTAATTTACAACAATTGTTTGTGTTGTTCATTTGAGATAAGTTCAGGCTGGAATTGTTGACAATAACTTTGATATTGAAGAGAATAGTGCACAATTCATTGCTTTAATTATTGTTGTCATTAATATAGTTGGTTTTCAACCATTAAATAACCCACTTTCTATTTTCTCAAAGTTTGCATGAATTTGGAAGATATCAGAACAATTGTATTGTACAAAGCTTAATTAAATTGTGGGGTCACGTTTGTGCAAATAGGCTTGAAAACGCATTGTAAACAAACTGGATCGTCTAGTGTGAAATACCTTTTGGAAATAAAAACATTAAAGAATGTTGAACGTTAATATCAGAACCTAAACAGTTGACTTGGCAGCCATCTACAGGAATATAACCAGTAAGGAATGTGCAATCATCTCTAACATGTTCAGCCTATTCTCACCTCTAAAACAGAAGTCAAGGACACCATTGTTCAATATATTTTGAGATCTGTCTCGAGCATATTTGAATGCAAAATGATATTGTTGTGGATCAACAGAAAAGAAAGGCATTTTTTTAAAGATTTGCGCATGTTTCATGTATTTATGGCAGCAGACTAGGAATTGGTAAGTTGATGATTCTGTACTTTATCGAAACATTAAGAAAAGGTCATGGAAAAGAATATGTATAGAGTTGGAAACAACCTTCTATTGTCGTTAAAAGTTGTCTATTTTTTTCCTTACTTTGGGGAGATTTTTTCATAAAGGAAAATTCTACGTTGGACTGTAACATAAAAAAACAAGTGATTAGTAATAAAAACATATTACCAACAAAAAAAATACAAGGCCCATCTCTACGATTATTTGTAAAGATGTAGCTGTAATGTTCAATGGTTTTCCTGCTGGACAGTTAATCCATTAAGATAACACACAACGTTGGATGCAACTAAAGATCAGCTGGAAGGCATTTGTGAGAAATAGAACTGGTGTACAACAACATGGCACTGGAACAGAGACATGTTAGTTTCTATGAGGACTGGTGTACAACATGTTAGTTTCTATGAAGGTGTACTGCCTCTTAAAACGGTTTGGATTGGATCTAAAGACCCCATGCTCCAATTTTTTCCATTCATTTTTTTAGTACTCAACGTAGCTCTTGCAAATATCATTCAACTTTCATGCAACCTTACTCTTCATTTACAGCAGAATGGCTTTCAAAACTGAGCATGAACCACTATTTCATATCAGAAAATGTATCACACATATATATATAAATAAATGTATATCACATATATATAAATAAATGTATATATGTACATATGCCAAAGAAATGTATATATAACAAGCAGAGTGGGACATTTACATGAAGGATACTGGCATGTGAGCTTTATTTGATCTCTGTTGTCTATTTATGAAATATTTCACGTTATATGATTTGGATGGATATGAAAGCAATTGTTCTCAATTTTTTTTGAAAACCAGTAAAAGATAGGAAAGAAAAATTTGAATCTTAACATTATCACTCATCAATTTGTGATTTTCTTCTGCATCTTTTAACTATGCATGTTCATGTTTGTCCGAAATGCATATCATGATCCTTTAGTCATTAATGTGGTTGCTATTAATGTTCTACCCACAAAAATTGAGTAGGGTGTATAATTCTGTTGTAAATATAAAAAACCAACAAGCTTAGATTATGCTACTCCACTTTTATTGTGATAACTATATAAAAACCAACAATCTTAGCCCAAACTGATGGATGCCATGTCACTCCTATAGAAACAAGTGTACATGTCTGTCATGATCATGTGGATATTCTTTAACTCTTGCGGTTACACAATTATACATTTACAAAATTTGTTTCCAACACAAACGTAAGTAGTAGCAGATGATGATACAAATTAAATAATGATTTCCATTTAAAAAAATATTTCGCAAGATTTCAGCCAAAAATCTAAAACATAAAACTCAATTAAACAACACCATAATGTTTTAATAGCAAACACAAGACCACGAGCCCATTAATTTTCTCCAAATACATTTGTCAATATACATCGAATATATTATATTTGTCCATATATCTGTCACCCTTATAAAATATTGTACTAGTTATAAGTTGGGAAAAATAATACATTATTAGGTTCTTTAGTGAAAGAACCATGCCATGATAGAGCCAAGAAAAATGATAACAACAACCCATTCGCATATTGGGGACCTATCTGGATGCTGATCAATGATGTCTGTTGCCATGGATGGTGATCCTATGTCATATTTGACATCTACATCTGAGCTTAACAATGCCCTGGACATTATATCACTAGACATCCTTTGAATCACTACAGAGTAATGGATGGTAAAAGTTTGAAATTGACAACTCCAATTTATTGCTTCCCTATAAAGGTGTTTTAAATTGTCAGCTCGAACACAATAGATTCCTTTCATCTGATTACATATCAAAGTTGGTGAAGACTTGAATATCATTTACATCGTGTTTTTTTACCACTTTTAGCCCTTCAACAAGGGCAATGTAGTATGCTTCATTGTTTGTTGTTCTCCCATGCACTTCTTTCTTTCCATGGACCACATGATTTGTTGCCATGTTGTGAAGGGAAAATTTCATAACTCCTTGACTTGGATTTGGAAAGCATGAAACTTCAATGCATAAACGCCACTTTTGTGCCATTGTTTACACTTAGAAGATCTGAAAAAAAGAAGAAGACAACAATAAATTCATATTAGACAAGTAGGTAGTTATCTATTTCTTAATACTCAACATGTTATTCAATGATATATAACTGAAAAAATCATTTATCTATTCCTAATCTATTCCACTAACTGCTAATTAATTGAACATCCATAAACCATTTCATTCTTCTTTTATTTTATGCCTTTCAAGTATCAGGATAAGGAAAAACAACTTAAAAATATCATAACGCATAGCTAACATCACAACAACACAGCTAACGTCTCCAAGCAAGAAACAAACAACATTTGGGAACATTTATGGTGGACACATGAAAATGAAAATGAACATTTCTTGTTGTTGCAGACTAAATGAGCTTCTGCAACACATCATATCCATCCATGCAATCAGACTACTCTCAATGCAATAACCAATCCTACTGAAGCAAAGCTCCATCTCATGTTTTAAGAATATCAGATCCACCATGTTTCCAAGACCCTCCACCTATGGTATTATGCCCTATCACATCGAGTCTAAATAAATTAACTAGATAGCATCAGGGTAAGAGGCAGTTGTTGAATTTTCAAACCACCGCTAGAACCCATATGAAACCCACACTTAGATTACTTCAGACTATTCAATTAACATTAAAGAGCAAAAAAAAAATGGTCTAAATATTGTTACATGGTACAAAATTATTGAATGCCTTTGACAACTGATCAGATCAACCATCTACTGCACTGTACCTGAAAATTCCCATATGCATTTCAGTAAGGAGTTCAGCGATATCAACCTATAACTAGACCAAGCCCACTTAATTAACTATCACCCATAAAAAAGACTTCATAGTAATTTTATATGACCACTGGTAAGTCCTATAATAGTAAACACTGTTACTATAAGTAAATTACCTAAAATAGAAATTGACTACTCCTCCCCAGTTAGACTAATCCGATTTTAAATGCAGACATTTGATTGGGCTTGAAGGCCAAGTAATGTAGTTACTGTTTATTGTATTCAAATAAACTGAAAACGGATACATATTCAGAAAGTCAGCAGGTCAAGTCTGATCTTTGGCTAATTTTAAATGCAGAGATTTGATAGGGCTTGAAGGCCAAACAATGTTGTAACCTTTTCTAACCTCCCAAGTGTCGTAGAGAATTTGTCTCTTACTTACGAGTGAAACTCTAGGGTCATGACTCAGCTATTAAGAACCAACAGTAAAAGTAATACATTGCAGGTTTCTCCACATACAGACGCCTTTTTGACTATATGCTCAGTACTCAAAGTACTATCAGTTGGTCAAATTATCTGAGGCAACTGCATCTTGCAAATTTAACTTACATCCAATAGCGGGACAATTGCAGAATTTTGATTCTAAATCCACAACTAAGTTGTCTATAATAGAGATATTACGAATGGAAAATTATGGTTATTGATTTTTTTTGAACATTTTATGAAAGCCAACTATGTTGGAGTTGGTACTGTGCCTGGTTCTTCTATTTCTGGTCGTTATGGTAGGGATAGTTATTGGGTGGTCATGGAAACCCGAGTGGGCTAGATTTGTATTGCTGGTAATTAGGAGTATGTTCAGATTTGTTTGGAATGCCCCACCTAGTTTTGGTGCTTGCCACTTTTCGTCTATTCTACCTACCTCGTTAGCTTTTCCATAGCTGAGGAAACACTGGGATAGTTTGATAGCTAGGAAGGCCGAAGCTTTATATTGAGGCATTTGCAAGTTACCCAAGAACATGTCTCGATGTCCATTGTCTATGTTCCTTGTGCTTCAGGTGTTATGCAAGGATGGGCAACAATTGCAATGGGTGTGTTGTCTAGAATCATCTCGTGGTTCACAATGATGGTTTTGCATAAGATATCAACCTTATTACAGAAGGTTGATGACACTCTCGGTGTATTCCATACTCATGTTGTTGTAGGAGTATTGGGTGGTGCACTAACTGGTCTTTTCGCAGAGCCTGCTCTATGTTCACTCTTCTTACCAGTCACAAATTTGAAGGGAGCCTTCTATGGAGTTCCGGGTGGGGTGCAGTTCCTTAAGCAGCTAGCTGGAGCATGTTTTATAATAGGTTGGAATGTTGTAGCTACAAGCATAATCTTGTTGGTGATAAGCTTGGTGATCCCATTAAGGATGACAGAAGAGCAACTTCTGATTGGAGATGATGCAGTTCATGGTGAGGAAGCTTATGCTCTGTGGGGAGATGGTGAGAAATATGATAACACAAGGCATGGATGGTATGATGATACAAGTCATGGAGATGGCAGAGGGCAGGGTTCCAGAGGAGTAACAATTGAACTATGAGGAAGTTTGGTCTCTATTAGAGACCACATTCTAACTGTTCCAACCTCCAAGAAATAGCGTTATCCTATAATCGTCTCAGGGGACGTTTGTCATCTTCTATCGATCACCTCTCTACAAACATGGATGTCATATACTTGGGCAGTAATGAATTGACTGGAGAAATACCTCCACAGATTCGAAACCTAACTGGTTTGACATTGCTTGATTTAGACGAGAATTCTTTTACTGGGGCAATCCCTTCTTCACTTAATAAACTTCAAAAGTTGGAGAGGTTATATTTAGGATCTAACAATTTACAACGAACCATCCCAATGGAAATTGGGCAAATTAGAAGTTTGGGGCTCCTCGATCTTTATCAAAATAATCTCTTAGGAAGAATCCCTAATTCTTTTGACCACCTCTTGCAGTTAAGATATCTAAATCTGAATCAGAACTGGTTATTAGGTAATATACCAGCAAGACTAGGTAATTGTGTGAACTTGGAACAACGGGACTTATCATACAATAGGCTAAATGGGTACATACCTCCAAAAGATTTCGGTCTTGAAAATATTGTTTTGTATTGCAACCTTTCAAAAATTTTATTACAGGGTCTCCTGCCTTCAGAACTAAGCAAGATGGCTATGGTCCAGGATATAGATATTTCTGCAAATCAGTTAACTAGTGAGATTCGAAGCTCATTTGGAGGCTGCAAAGTATTGAATTACATTAATCTTTCATGCAATGCATTTGAAGGTACAATTCCAGAACCAATGTGTGAACTTCAAAATCTCCAGGACATTATTTTCTCCTCCAATCATTTGTCAGATGGAATACCCATGCCATTGGAAAATTTCAAAATGCTCCAACACTTGAATTTCTCTTTCAACAAGTTTTCAGGATAAGTTCGTGAAGGTGGTATTTTGAAAAAGCTCGGGGCCACTGCTTTTATAGGAAATCTTGGTCTGTGTGGCAGTTGGGTAATTTTGCCACCATGCTCTACTACCAAACATAAAAGTCATTCATAGCTGAAATGAGTTATCATATCTACTATTGTACTTCCAATAATTGTTGTGTGGTGTTTGTTTCTGGGTATCCTATGGAGATCAAGAAAGAGCAATAAAGTGGGTACTGAAGTATTTCATATGGAGATCTCATCACTCCATGACATGCATTGATTGAGGCCAACTTCTTGTGTTTTTTTGGGTATCCTATGGAGATCAAGAAATTGCAAGAAAGTGGGTATATTTCATACAGAGAGCTGATCACTCTATGACATGCACTGAGTGAGGCCAACTTGTTAAGAGTTGGTAGTTTTTACTAAAATGTACAAAGATGTTAGGAACAATAGAAAAGACTACAAACTCTGTTTTGAAATGACTCCTAATACCATAATCTTATTTGAATCATAATCTTTTCTTCAGACCTTCAAATCAAAGATTTGAAATTTCCTAAAATTGGTTATATCTTGATGGTGAGAAAGTGGATTGAGTTTATAACAGTAGACATTGCCCGAGGCATAATAGGGTATAATGGGTCTCTATCACCATTGTTTCGTGCAAATGATTCATTGGGGTTTGAAACCAATGAGAAAGATATGAAAGCATACTTAATGTACATAGCTACTTTGGCATGAGTATGATATTTGTTTTGTAAATTTTGAACATTCAATGTTCATTTCCAATATGCAAGGTTGCATTACTCCAGTTATTGTTATTTGTTAGATGTTAGACAGTATATAAGCGATATCAACTGTTTCTTATTTTTGTTAAAAATTGTGATTGAAAAATCTTTTTATGAAGATGTCTAAAAGCAGAGTATGGACACTCTGAGGTTGTCACAACTGATATGGTCAATATGGCAGTATCATTGGTTGTCCATCTCCAATTCATCTTCATAAAATAATGATGGGCACAAAAAGCATCCATCAAATAAGAAGACATGTAAAAATTAAGATCATAAAAGAAAACATGTAAAAATTGAGATAAAGACTCCCCGCATCTCCCTAAGCCAGTATCATTGCTTCATTGATATTTTGGGATAGTATATAACCCCAATTGAATATTGGTTACCTATAGGCTATATTTTCCATTAATGGTATCCAAGACTGATGGAAAGCTCTGGTAGTCTTCTCCCCATGTAGCCTACACATCAATGCAGCTACAATTTGGATATGGGCTTTCCTTAGCCATTATTCATCCATATATTTCTTTATGGGAGGCAAGAAATATATGTTGTCAAGACTTGAAGAAAGATCTTGAAGCCTATATCATGTTCCGAGACAGTTATCATTCATGGGAGGCACTTTTGTTGAGGTGATCATTGTGTGACCACCTTTGTTTTTTAAATGTCTGTAATTTTGATTTTTTTTTTGTGATTAGTTTTGTGATTTGTGTTGAGAGATGGTTTTCAATTTAGTGTGGAATAGATAGTTATAATGTCATGTAAATATTTTGATTTGGTTAAATTATAATTTGTTGTTTGAACTCTATTTTATTTTTTGACAATCTATATTTTTTTCTGGATTAGTGACCGTCTACATTTAACTATCATTGGTCAAATGCATAGCCTGTACGCCAGCATTAAAGAAAGACATGACATAGAGTTATATAACGCTGAGATGTATGGTGTTCATTAATTAATTAATGTGGGTGGCAGCCTGCAGTGAGTAAAATTCAACGCAACTTGTGTCCTTTCCAATGTTTAATCCTCCAGCTGTTAAACCTTCTCTTTCACTGCCTGCTATCATTTTTTACAGCCCATATATCCAAACACTGAAACTGGTTCTGGGAAATTGGTGTTATAACTGATCTCATATTGGAAATTACTTGTTGGGTTTGAGTTACTTTCTCATCTAGGGTTTTTATCATCAATGCCCTGTAAGAAAAATTCCAGACATTTGCCTGCCTGGGACTACGCTTATGTGATTCAATCAGTTAGATCCTGTTGGTTTTACTCTGCTCATGAGAGTAACCAGATCAAAAGCTTATGAGAATTGTACCATGGAGCTTATTTTCCTAATGGATGCCCTGTTCTATCATTTTGCAGAGCTTAGCACGCCATGAAAACCCCTGGTCTGAGGTGATTTCCAGTGTTTCTCATCAATTTTGTGTAGTTAGTTAAATTCACTATGAATTAGTAGTCAGGTTAGTTATGATTTTGCAGTGCGTTTCTCATCTTTTATTCTCAATGAACATAGTAACTAATTACATCTGCAATTTTTCATAAGTTTAGAATTCAACCATTAGTTTACCACGGCAGCATTCTTGAACCAAAATATGTTTATCAAGGTCTATTTCTGATTTTTGCGAACGCTTTCTTCCTTTCTTGTCTCTAACCCGCAGTGTCATAACAGTGAAATCGTGAAAACCAAGTGCTACTAGAGCTGCATCAAGCAATGATTAATGAGCTTCATCAACGATTTGGTTAATTTGTAATGAAATTATAATATTTTTATGCTACCTGTGTTCAAATATATTACCGATGATACAATACGATATACAAAACCATGGAAGGGGAACTGGTTTTAAATAAATGTCAGGAAATCAATAAAAAACACTTTACTGGTAAATAGGCAGCTGCACTCGTGCTAAGTTTCCAGTGCCAAAATTGAATGACAATCTTGCCAATGAAAATGAACTATATTATGACAATCTCGCCAATGAACCCACACAAGTGGCAAAAAACACCAATTCAAATTTATATGGAAAAAACACAAATTCAGATTTATATAGCATTTTGTTGGCAGAAACAGAGATGTTCAATTTGTGTTCTTATAAATTTACAGAAACAGAGATTATAAATTTGTGTTGGCAGAAACAGAGATTTGCAGAAACATTTACGAGTCAATATTATAATTTTATGTCAATATTTCTCCTAATGTGAATTTTTAATAAGGAAGGTAAAAACGTTCAAACCCGTGTCGAGAATGAGTAGAGGTAAATTGAGAATTAGTTGGTTTTGAATACGTAGACAAACACAGAAATCAGAGAAAAAATGCAGAGAATTCTGTGAAGTGACCTGCGTGATGCTTTACTTATCGGGTTTCGAACAGGAATTGCGAGGAGGTTTCGAACAGCAATCCGGGAGCAATCGGGAGCAATGGGGTTCGAACAGGAAGGCGACACAGCAATCCGGGAGCAATGCGCGAGGGGAGCATTACAGCGACGTCTGAGCGGAAGAGGAGTGAGAGAAAAATGAAAATTAGAAACATACCCTCGCATTAGATTTTTCTGCCAGAGATTCGGGTGGTTGTAAGTTTCCATATCGTAGCAGATCAGGTTTCTGACAGATCGGGCTTCTGACAGATCGAATTTCTGCAGATGGGATGAATGTCAGAGGCTGGAGGAATTGCACCGGAGGATGAAGGAGCCAGATTTTTTTCCGACCGGTGACAGAAACCGGGAAATTCCTCCACCCAGTTAGACTACTCCCTTCGAAATCAAATTGACGAGATGAAGTATGGTAAGCCGTAATTCTGCATTTTTGGAAGTGAGTCGATAGGAACGATGACAACTAAAATACGGCGTTTCTCCTGTCTTCATCCAGTGGAAGGTTGGGATTAGTATATTATCCGCAATTAATAGCAAAATAGATCGAATATTTTTATTTCTGTCCATTGTATACTTAGTTGAACATTAATGATCATGATGCAGAACGACATTCCTATTTTACAACAGGAAGGCCTATCAACTTACAGTTTTGCAAGTAATAATCATGGTGATATTTGTGTTTGCCGCAGAAGAAAACCAATTCAAAGATGAGGGCGGAAATGATATGGAGAGTGTTATAAATGAGATATCTCAACTTTTTGATCAGATACGCCAGGTGAATACGCACCTTTCATATTCATCGTATCCTTTTGAAATATAATGAGTTCACAAGTTTTTCTAGAAATTAGTGGAAATTTTGTGAAGATTTTTTTAGTGATGATGATGGGTTCTAGTTGGGATTGGAAATGTCTTTGTTAGATAATCCAAATTCTACAATTAACAACAGAAATTTGAAAACCATAATTTTGACTGAAATTTGAGAAATCTAAGTTATAGTTTTTAAGATTTAAGATTTTAGGCCAATTTAAATTTTTTTTTTTTTTTTGGAACAATAACATTATTATATTATTATTAATGATAATCTGCAAGTTTCTGTGATGTAAGTTTCAAGATAAAGAACTCTAAATATCCTGTTAGGGTCTCGTGATTTGGCCGATTGGTGAGCCAAATGACGATGTAACATCAAACCAAGCTTTGGAGCCCAAGGACCTAGCCTTCCTGGACTCAGAGAGGGCTCTCTCTATTATATGTAAAAGATATCGGTGTGTTTTCTTATGGTGTTCTGATATTAGGCTAGTTATGAAGTGAGTTTTTTGATTTTTGGTTTTTTAAGTTTGTGAGGGATAAAACTGATCAAAGATATAAAACAGGTAACAAGAAGTCAGATCAACTGGGCTATGGGGTCAAAAAGGTCAAGGAAGCTATCAGATGATGATGTAAGGCTGTTGTAGGGCCGATTTGATTCAAGGTAGAAAGGATCTTTGGGAAAAATGGAATAAATGGACATCAAGTTTGTGAAAGACGAGGGATTTCAAGTGTAACTAGTTGATAGCAGACATAAACATGTTATAGCAAGCCATTAATCATGCTAAATGTAACTATGAGCTAATTAATACATAGAAATCAAACATTCCATCCATGCATAGAAGTATAAGACCTTCTAACTTCGGGAAATGGCTATCAGACTTTGGGGAAAACACATAAGATGGACTAACAACTCAGAATACTATGTCGGAACGCCTAAACACAGTCTCTAAGTCATTGGGAACTTTGAAAAACAAGCTTTCATAGTTTTAGGCAAAGGGCTAGATCGGGACTAGGCCTCCTTGGTTCAACAAGATGATAAACTAATTAGTCAAAGAGATAGTTTCATGGACAGAACTATGGACACTCATAGGTAAGCAGGGCACACCATACATCCTACTCAACATGCATAGAACTTATGAATAAAACTAGCAACAATACCTTAAGTTACTAAAGAGCAGTTAAGAATTCTTTAGTATAACTAAGGAAGAAGAAAACATAAAACTATGAAGATTCAGGAATTTTGAGGTGCCTCCATGGGCATATCTCAAACTTAATCTCTACTGATCTATAGCAGCAAGAAGCATGTATCATGAATGAAAACTAGAAGACAACAACAAAGCAAGAAACACTATACCATTCTACCATGTCATGGAATCCATCAACAATCCTTCATCATTCATCAAAAGCATCCAAGAGGCGGTCCAAAATCATAACACAAGTATGTTCTTCAAAGCTCATATGACCAATATATTGATTCTTCTCTCAAGTTCAGCCTTGTTTTACAATGAAGCCTTGTGGAATAAATAGGCTCAAGTGAGGAAAACCTCATGGTGCAACTAGCTATCCCATTGGCCTAATCAAAATATCTAAACTTGTCCTTGAGGCTTTGCAGAGCCCAAGGCACAAAATATCTCATAAAATATCTAAAAAATGCTAAAAACGGAAATTATATTGACTTTGCAACATTTTCCAAGTGCAAAAATAGCTAAACGCACATTTGGAAAAAGCAGACTTTTGAGGTTCAAAAATTACAAAAATACTTCAATTTTATATCAGAAAAAGGTCCCCTAACTTGCCCGAAACATTTGGCTGCCTTCCCGGTGTCGAAATCAGGCTCATGATGGCCCGTTGGAAATATTTCTGTGTCTACTTTCCGGCGCAACTAAAATCACCTCAATCTGATGTCTGGAAGTTCTCCAAATCTGTACCTGTGTGTAAAAATCCAGGAAATAGCAGACTACTGATATGACAGGCAGAATGTGCAAAAAGTGAGCATTTTTCGCCAATTTGAGGGGGCGAATGATCTCCAAATGCTCTGAAAATCGCTGAGGATCTGCTCATAGAATTATGGCATCAAATGGTATCATCCTCCTCCCTTGATAGATCTTCAAACTGAAATGGCGAAATTATGAGTTTTCGACCAAAAACCCAAAAAATGCCAAAAAACAAAAAGTTGCCAAAATGGGCCCAAAATTGGCATGCATGACCCTCAGGGGTCCCTAGCAACATGCTCTGAAGCTGAGGCCAAAATGTCAAGAGCTGATGTGCTTTTCTCCTCTTTCCGTGTCGGGCGCTTCCCCTTTGCCTTCTTCAATTTCTCTTGGGCTGCCTTTAGTTTGCGCCGGGAAAATTGATTCAACTTTTGAAAGTGATGTGTCGTCTTCCTTTGCAGCTCTAGATCTCTGTTTGCTCTTTCAAGTTTCATTTCCAAGTGTTTGTTGGCTCTTTCAAGCCATGCCTCTTTGTTTTCTTCAATTTCCTGCTCAAGGAGTGCAGTGAGAGGAAAGGCTTGGAGATGGGCTTGTTCTTCTTCTTTCTGCTTTTCCAAGGCTCTTTTAAGCCCTATGGTCCTAGGCCTCTTCCGCCTAGGCTGGTCTTCCTCTTCTTCCTCATCAAAATCACCAATGAGTTCTTCTATCCTTGCTTGCGCCTTAGCTGCCTCATTCTTATATTTGATAGCTCGTGCTTCATGAACAGCTGTGTGAACATTCATCTTTTTATTTTCGATCTCCAAGAAGTGGTTGAAGTTCCTTGCCCGTTGAAGATCCTCCTCTAATGCCTCAATTTGCCCCTCTTTATGGATTAGGAGGTTTTCAAGAAGGCGGGCCTCATTATCATTGTCATCGCTTTGGATTGGGATGACAGCCAATGCACCCCCATGTTTTGTACTTTCTCCAACTTTGCTTTTCCCTTTGAAGGCCAATCTTGCACTTTTCCTCCTTGGCATGCTAGTAGGTGTCCTTTTGGGTGATTTCCTTTTGCTAGGAACAACCTTTGTCACTATTGGAGTGGCAGCCTTAGACCCTCTCTTCCTTGCTGTGCTGAGCTTTGTTCTTTTGGGAGGAGGAGACACAACTGATTTACCCTTGACATCTTCTTGAAACTGCTGCTCTCCTTTAGGCTGCTGGATGCTTTCTTCTTGCTGTTCACTTTGCTGCCCCTGTTCGCCAACATTAACTTGCTGTTCTACTTCAATGCCTTGTTCAATTGGTGTTTCAAACTGCTGCCCTTTTTCACCAAAATCAAGCTGCTGCTGTGCTTGGATTTCCTGCTCATTTTGTGGCTCAAGATGTGGTTCAATTTCCTGCCCAAGCTGCTGTTCCTGTCCTTCAACAACAAGCTGCTGCTCTTCCTCTTGTACCTGCTGTTCATCATCTTCTGTTCGCTGCTGATCATCCCTTTCCTCTTGCTGCTGTTCATCCCTTTCCTCTTGCTGCTGTTCATCCCTTTTCTCTTGCTCATGACCTTTCTTTTTTTGCTGTCTACTCCCTTCTCCTTCTTCCTGCTGTCCTGGCTGTCCCATAGTCATTCTGAGCCTTCTAGGAGTAGGCCTTCTGGACAAAGGTACCGGGCGATGGATAGGCTGAGTGGGAGACACATGGACAGGAGGAACAGTAGAGAAATCTGGGTGACTGATGAATACATCCCATGGAACTTCTTTCTTCTCTAGCTGATGTAGGATGATAATTTTGATCAGAGAATGATGGAAAAGGGAAGGTATTTGCAGAGGTGGGGCCTTCTTCTGGACTGTGGATGCCATCTTCTCGATGCTCTTGAATAAAAAGTAAGGGAGATTTAGTTGCATGTTTCTAGTGAAATGCATCAATAGGCGGACATGGTAGGCATAAACTCGATCAAACCTCCCCTCACAAGTAAAATATTTCATTATGACTTTCATAAGAGGAGCATAGCTGTCAAGAAGATAGGAAAAAGGGAAAATAGCAGTGAAAGCATCTCTATGCTCAGGCTTGATGAAATTCTTGTAATCTTCTAAGTCAAGATGGGCCTGTTTGAACCATTTTTCGCCATGATATGGAATCTTGGTGGCCTTGGACACTGATCTTGGAGAAAACTTGAAATCAAGGTCCGCCACTTGGAAATGTTTTTCTTTGAATCTCAGGGCGCATAGGTGTGTCAATGGTGAGAAGCTTTTGACTTCCTGTATCTTCTGGAAGAAATCTAGACAGCCTACTTCATGGAAGTTAAAAAGGATGGATGGATGAGCATTAACCTCCTCTGTAGAGATTGGCTCATATCTTTTATGCGGACCACTCCTGTTGTCTTGCCTTGGAGGCATTTTTACCTAAATGTGCTTTTGAAGAAACCAACTGCCTCACTGTGTGTAAACTGCCTTCCGGAGCCAAACTGTGTCAAATCACTATCTTGACAGAGAAACAATGTAATTTGGATGATTGCAACAAGTTTCCTTGCAATATAAAGAACCCTTGCTCTTTCAGAAAAAGGCCTGTCCACCTTTAAAGTATCTCTGTCAGTAGATTTCTCAATAAGAGACCATACAGTGAAAAGGAGCCAACTGTTAGGTGAATTGTCTGTTCAAAGTGTCAAGAAATCACCTTGTTCTGGTGAGGTTTAGAGGTCAACAATACATCTGTATCTTTGTCCCAAGGTAGACCTTCCAATCATTACAAAACCTGCCTTTCTTATTGTGCTAATGAATCAACAGACTTATGGCTTATGCAATCAAACCTCAGTGTAAGTATATAGTCAAATTCACAGTTAGAGAACAGAGGTGACAGAGTTAAACAAGCTATAAAGTTTCAACAGAGGTTGTAGCAACTTATTTCTTTCAAAATAATCAGTGGCCCCTTATCAATGTAACCCTTGCCTTTGCAGAAAAAACCTCTACTCTATATGAAAATACACTTATCAATAAGCTCGAAAAACAAAAGACAGTCAAGCAACAAACACAGTGAACACTGTCCTTTCTGTGGGAAGTGTGAGCAACTTTCCCCTGTAGCTTTCAACCTATAAACTGCTCTTTGACAAAACCCTTTTTTCTGTTTACACTTCACAGTCTTCTATATGTATGTCACTTCATCAAACAGAATCATACACATACAAAGTTAACCCCCAGTGTGAGCATACAGCCAGACTCACTGATATGGATCAAGGTGACAGAATTTAAACAAGCTCTATAGTTTCAACAGGGGCTGTAGCAGCTTATTTCTTCCCCACAATCCAAACTCCTGTTTAATATGTAAACCCTGTTTCTTGTAGAAAAAACCCCTACCCCATCTGAATATCAACTTGTCAAAGTAAGCTTGAAAAACAAAACAGTAAAGTGGCAAATTCAGGAAAAAACTGCCCCTTCTGTGGTCTATAGGGTTAACTTTTTCCCTTTGATGTCTTGAGGAAATAAACACCTTTGTTCTTTGTTTTAGGAAAAGGTAAGAATACACAGTTTGGATCAGCACATACTCTTTCCCTGTAGAGACCTTTAATAGTAATCTTAGACTTCAGCACAGTCTTTGAACAAGGATATTCACACAGAAACAACTGTTTGTTGTATATGGCGTTGTAGCAGTCTTTATGTGGAGCATCTCCTTTTTAATGTGGAAAACCTATCTCTTTAGCAAATATATTTTTATCCCTTAAAAATCAACTTGTCAAACAAGTTTGGAGAGTCACAAAGGCAGTCAAACAGAATATAGAGAACAACTTTCCTTTCCTGTGATAGTAGGGGTAACTTCGTCTTTTGATGTTTTTGAAGACATAAGGTATTCTTGTTCTTTGATATGCAAAGGTGAAAAACACACTACTTTTATTCAACACATTTCTTTCCTGTAGGCGCTGCTAACAACACATTCAACTTTTAACCACAGTTCTACACCTCAGATCACCACACAGCAAAAGGACAGCCTCAAATATGCTTCACCACGGTAGTGAGGGTGTTTTGATGATATTTTAATAAAAATACAGCTCACAGGTGATTTGATATTGCAACAGTTAGTCAGAAAAACACTATTTTGCCCTCACACCACAGCTTGCAGACAGAGCTTCTTAACCCTTCATATTACTTAGCACTTTGTTCGAAAAACTGAGAGGGTTCATGGAAATACCTCGAGAATATGATGAAGAACCTTATTGATGTGTTTTAGGCTATCTCCAGAGGTGTTTGAATAGCTTAAGAGGGTCATAGAGATGCGCGACGTGCTGGGCTCTCAGAGTGCCGCACCGAAACAACTGTCGGGTGGCTCTGTCGGGTCGGGCGGGCGCCGTGTACAGGCGCGTCGCGCACATATACAGGCGCGTTGCGTGGCAGTTGAATGCCAATGTAAAAGTTTGCCTGAGCGTGTCGTTTAACTTTCCAGGCACGTCGCGCAGTTACAAACAACCAGAAACTCCTTCAAACCGCTCGAAACCTCCTTGTTTGATCTTTGAGGGTAGCAAAAAGGCTCTGCTCGGGTTTGATGAATTTTAAAATGGATGACAATGACTCTGATCCTTGTTTGAAGTAATGAAGCCAACGGTATTCTTTGATTTTTTTGACTTGAGAGGGTTCTTTTCAAAGTTTTGAAAAAGGTTTGTTTTCTTTTTACATTTATATTGGAAACTTCATTATTCGCAAATGAACTAAATTTCTTTGTTTAATCAAAACCTGAAGGTGATGATTTCCCTCTTTCGAAGCTCATTTTCTTTTCTTGAAATGACATAATCCTTCGGAGAAATATGTCCTTTATACTTTGACTGTTTCTCTTAAAGAAATGTTTCCTTTATGGAGATAAGAATCTGCCCTTTAACCTTCTGCACTTGTACGAGGAAAAATTCTTTGAGCTTTGACACATTTGTTCATAGGAAAAAGGCCCTTCATTGGATAGTGGCATGTTCACATTGATTTTACCGGGTTCCAGGACTTGCAACTTATATCATGATCTCCCTTGCCTATTCACAAACTTGTATACTTGTTTACAATGTATTTTTGGGAACTAATCTTGAATTGCCTCCCATCATTTGTGATGTATATCTGAAAGGAGAAATTTATGAATCCAGGAAGAACAGGGCCCTTTGAAACACAGTTATCATTTCCTTTGACCAGTGCAATGATCTTTCTTTTTGTAATAGAATCATCTCAAGGTTCAAATCTGTCCATTGTTTGACACTTTTGGTGATATTTTTAACAAGGAAAAACCACTCAAGATCTGCCGAAGAGCATTGAAAGTTGTTTTGTCATTTTAAAAGGAGGTGGTCTGTCTTCTTCCAACTTGGTTGATAGTTTCTGCTTCCAGGTGATTCATAAGCTCCTCCTTTGGTTGTAAGTGCCATATTTTAGTTGCATCCATTCATATTATCTTTCTCTATTTACTTGAAAGGAACTCTTTTAGACTTCTTGGAATGTGACAGTGAAGTGTTGTTTGACCCCTTCTCCTAAGGAAACTGCCCCTTTTTGTATCAATGGCATGCATATTCAAATTGTCTCCTGTCCACCATGATGTATAGTTTGAAAGACATTTCCCTATGAGTAGGAAAACCAATATCTTTTGAAACATAAACACCATTTGTTGCCTGTGTAATGACTTTTGCTTTCCTTCTTTGTCTCTTTCCACTGCATCTTTGACCAATCAGTCTTTAAAAACAGTCAATGCCTTGGCCATCTGCTCATGAATGAAGGAGGCCCTTCACTTGGCAAAGTATCTGAAGATTGTTTGATAAGGCTGCCTGACAAGGGTTTTTCTTGGATATGAGGGTAAGCAAACAAACTTGAAAACATTAATACTTTTACCTCTGCCTGCAATCACTACTGTGCTTCAGAAAAACCCTAGTCAAGGTGTCATTGTCTCACTACACTGCTCTTTGCTGAGGGGAACTGAAATGTCACCATTTGCCTTGGTCAACTTATGACAAATTATTTGAAAGATAATCTCTGTGAGTAGGGAGGTTAGCACCCTTTGAAAAACAACCACCTTTTCTTCTGCCTGTGTAATGACATGATTTGTCAACATTTCTTCAATTTGGTCTTGTTGAAACAGTAGGCTGCTTATGATTAGAATTTTTTTCACTAATGATGTGTCTCTCTAAGGTTTTAACAATTCATATGATTTGAAAACTTCAAATGACTTCCTTTACAAGACCAAAACTCTGTTTTCCCTTTAACTTGCATACTTCAGACTCTAGCCTTGTTATGATCATCACTTACACTCAGAAAACCTAGAGTCATTGTTTCACTGTTCAGTAAAAAGAAAACCTGGGCTTTTGCAATCCTTAAAGTCAATATCAGCCAGCGCCCTCTGCTTGTAGATGAAGGAGGCACCCTAACCCTCTGCTTGTAAATGAAGGAGGTTCTTGGCCATGACAAATTACCAGTTTGCTGTGACAGTGGTGTCTTTCTCTTACTGTGATTTTCATGCTGAAAGGAAGCTGCAAGGTTTTGATGAGTGACTCTCTGTCTTGCAGATATATCTCAGGCTCATGTTTACATTGAGAAGCAGCTGTTCTTCTAAATGTAGATTCAAGAATTTTCTCCTGAGATGAAGTTATATTTCCTGTCTTTGTAGAATCCATAAAACACTGTGAAACACCTAATAATCAGCTTGAGACTGTGGTTTATGCAGTGCTGAGACCTAGGGGTGTGTAAATGGCGCGACTTAGAGCTGTGATCAACTTGATTTGCAGAGTGGGAGGTCTGCTATGAATGGCCTGTATCAGATGGAGGTTTTTTGGCCTTTTGATGTTTTCCAAAGGTAAAATGCCTTAAAGCGCCACTTCCTAACTTAGGGGAGGCTTTTGAAACGGACTTGGATTATGCTTTTTAGAGCTGTTAGGCAGACTAGTTGGGCTAAAGCTAGATAGGATATTGATAATGAGGTTTTGATTTTGACATGGGTAGACTGAAAAGTAGGAGGGCGAAAAAAGTTTTATGAGGGTTTTCTAGATGACAGATTGACATATGGAATTCAGCTTCTAGAAAACTCAGCTATGGATCTAGTCATCACTAACATGTGAAAAATACTGATGACTAACAGTGGCTCCATTTGGGGAGGGCAGCTCCTCGTCAGGAGGTGTCCAGAATTCAGATTTTTGGCTTATGAAGACCAGTGCCTTATCCATTGGTGCAAAATTTCACCTTCTTTTGATTCTATTTCTGAAAAGTGACAGCATGGTTAACATCAATGATACTTCTACCTACCCCACTATCTTTCCTAACATTTTTTCTTCTCTTTGGCGCATTTGAACTAGCAGCCTTTTGACCAAGTATGTTTTTCTTTTTGCAAAATGAACCTATCTATTTCTACTCTTATATCTGCCGGGAGTTCAGATTAAACTGATGAACTCCTTCATTACTCTACCTATGCTAGATCGACTGTCAAGATTAAGTAGTTTGACAGGATTTTGTTTCTCTAATCTAAAACATGAAATTCAAAATGATCAAATCAGGATTAGACGGTCTGATTTGTCATGCATTTGCGGCATAAAAGACAAGCTACACACAAATGTTATTTTGCAACAAAGGGAAACTAGACAAGCGGGGCTAAGATGTACAATGTATTTTTCATCTCTCGCTTCTCTCTTTGGTTCTGTTTTAGGCATGTGGAACCAGAATCTCTCCCTAATCTAAGCTCTGTGATAAGTCAATCTTACACAATGTTGACTATCTTTGCACTCACTAACTTATCAGCAAATAAATTTAAACATGCTCAGCTATGATTAGGCTAGATAGCTGAACAAGACATTGAAGCACTAGTAGCGGCATTTAGACTTGCTCACTTTCTGAAAGACTATTTTTTGGAACATGGGGCCTTTGTCCTATCTTCACTCGCCCTCTTTTCTGTTTTTTACTGTTTTTGACTTTTCTATATTTTACTGTTTTTGACTTTTCTATCTGTTTAAAACAGACAATGGTATGTACAATGAATGAAAAGTGTTTCAAACTCAGAAATCTTGGAAATGATGGAATTTAAGCATCTTATCCTCGTAAGGATCTCCTCTCACCCTTGGCCCACTTAACTCCTGAAAAGAGAAATTTGGAAAGTTTTCTCTCTCTAACATGACATAGGGATTCATGCAAGAATCCCTGAACAGACCGGTATCCTCCCGCTGTACCTATTTGAATATATGATTTCCACTCCTTTCCTTACTGTACATTTTCCTTACGTAATGCATGTACTCTTGATCATTCTTGAAATAGATAATGACATCATCAAGGTACGCAAAAATGCAGAAATTTAAAACCGGGAACATGGCCTTTATGAACAGATTTCTGATATTGGGTGGTTTTGCAATTTTGAACTTGAAATTAGATCTACCTCCCGCAAACTGGAAAAAATCTTTAAGCTGTCTACTTTGCAAGGGAATCTTATGACCATGACCTGAAACATCATCTTGCGAAAATACATGATTAAAAGCACTTTTAATTGGTGAATCATGGTCTTGGGTAGAAAAAACATAATTTTTGTTATAGGGATATGCAGTATTATTTCTAAAATCAAAGCAGGCTCTATGACAATCTGTTTTATCCCTGATTATTTCAGTTTGTTTCAGATTGTTGTGTTTTCTCTTGTCAAAGTTGTTCTTTGAGGGAAAGGTAGTGACACAGTATTTTCCCTTGCTTTTTCTGTAGAAATTGGTATTCTGCATGAGATTTCTGATTTTAGCATTTCTAAGTTCTTCATGGAAAGACAGAATATGAGCCAATCTCAGTAGTTCAGGTATGTTGGGATTGCAACTATCATTCTTACTCATAAGAAGTTTATCTGGCATTTTCTCTAGATTTTGAGCTGCTGAGGCTATAGTTAAAGCTTCATTTGCAGTAGGAGGGTCACATGATGGTAAATCTTTGAGGTATGGTAGAAACATTAAACTCCCTTGCTCCCGTGTTCCAAACAGGTTTATGATGTGTAGGTCTTCTAAAGCCTTTACCCGGAAGAAATTTCCACAAGTTACTGCTGGTGTTTGACTAAAGCTAGAGCAATTTGCTTGATAGTACATAAGGGTTTGCACTTCTTTCTCTAATCCTACTTCAGAAAGGGAAAACTTATTTTCCTCAAGACACAGTTGTTCATGATCATGATAGTTTTGAGTGTCTAGTTCATCATAAGGCATCAGGGACAACTGATGTGGTGGATCAAAGTTTATTTCAGTTTCTCCTGACTCTTCCTCCATGTTTTCATCAATATGCATAATGAAAGAGTTCAGGTCGGAACACAAGGAACACATTGGAATGTTATCTGGCCTATCTTGACTGCTGATCATGTATTTCATGTGTGATTCTCGGTAGAGTATTCTGGTCTGGCCGAACACAGGAATGGTGGCGTATGACATGTCCAGTTGGATATTCCCTTGGAGTTTGGCTCCCCAAGATCTGGATAGAAGCATCCCGTACTTGGGAGGAATGTCTACCACTACTATATCCATGATTAGATGTTTTGCAGGTATTTGGGCAAGACTAAAACAAAGGTCTTTGATCAAACCCAGGCATTTGACTCTACTCGAATCAAATGAATACAAATCTTTGTATGGTCTTGTGATTTCCAAGCCTAGTCTTTCCATTACTACCTTCGGCATAAGATTATGCGAGGCGCCGGAGTCTAGCATGGCATTGTGGAGGATTTGGTCATGGATGTTTAGGCTAATGTAAAATGGAAGAGTAGTTCCTTCTTGGAATTTTCCCTCTATCTTTGGACCAAACAATACTTCAGGAGTGTCATCAGCCAGATTAACAGTGTTTGCATCATTCCCTAGATTTAGGACTTTTAGTACTTGGGATTTATAAGAGTTTTGGGCAATGAGTTCAGTAAGAGGCATAGTGATCTTGATCTTGGCGATTTCGCCTTCAAAGCTGGAAGGCAGCTGAAGTTTAGATATGTTTGTTTCAGCTTTTTCAGCCACGACCTTCTCTATGTTCTGAGTTTGTTGGCTTTGTTTTGGGATTTTGTTTGCCATAGTTGCTTCGGTGACTTTTGTAGAAGTACCAGGAGTATCTGAGAGAGGACTAGTTTGGGTAACTTTAGCTTTGCTTTGGTCAGTCTTCTCAACCTTGATTTTGTCACTGCTTACTGCTTTCTTGAGGATGGTATCAGGGGTTTTAGCAGTATCTGAGTTACCTTTCTTGGAATTATCTTGGTTTCTTTTGCTTCTAAGGTCATATTACCTGTGAGCTTCTATTATGGAATTTTGAAAGTCTATGGCGGGGTCGTCGAGATCTTCATAGTTGGTCTCATCTTGATTAGGAGAAAAGAATGCTTGTTCTTCTTCTGTGAGGTACACCTCACTCTCATTATCAGATCCTATGAGGTTTAAATGATGTTCATCAAGAGGTTATGTATCCCTGTCATCCTCTTCCACATAGTTTTCATTGAATGGTGGCCTAATTTGTTGGTCATTTTCCCTTGGTCTGTTTTGAGGCTGCTCCCTCCTAAAGTTTTGGTTCTGGTTTCTGTTTGGAGGGTTTGGCTGGTTGTCCCTAACAGGAGATTTTTCATTTATCCTTTCCCACATTTTTGCCATGGTTTTGACTAAGTCATCTATTCTAGGATCTAGGGAAGGCGATGAAGTGGAGACCTCGTCTTTATATGTGACCTTTCTTTCTGATCTAGTCCTAGCCCTTTTTTCTGCTAAGTTGGCATCTGCTTTTATGGCTATTTGTTGCATTTCCTCTAAGGTGGGGGGATCCTTGTCTCTCAGATGATATGTCATGTCCGGATCGAAACCCTCGGGGAATTTTTCCAAGGCTAAACCAAGTGGGGGTTTGAAATGAGGTGGGAGGGAGTTATATACACTGTTGAACCTAGTGCAGTAAGCCTGGACACTTTCCCCATTTTCCCGTTTTAGGTTGTTATATTTTGACAGGATTTGAATAGGGTTTCTTCAGATTTCCCACCTATTTTTGAAGACTTGATGTAGTTCTGGGATATTGTGGATGATGTTTGGAGTTAAGCTTTTGAACCATGTTTTGGGTTCACCACCAAGACTTTGGGCGAATATTCTCATTCTGACGGTCTCGTCTTGTACCTCCAGGTATTCATAAGCATCAGTCATCCTACTTATATGCTGTTGAGGTGTGGTGGTGTCCTCTCCGGTAAAGTGTGGGATTTTGTCTTGATATTTATTTGGGAGAGGAGCCAAAGGCAGTGGCAACACCAAAGGTGCATACCAGGCTGCCATGACGGGAGCTAGTGGATGATGTACAAGATGAGGACTGGTAGGCTGAGATGAGGTGGTTTGAACAGTGGTGGTTTAACGAGGTGTGGCGGATGAACTTGAACTAGTAATCTGGTTTTGAGCAGATCTGGGATGATAGGAGCCAAACTAATAGAGAAGCTGGAAGTCAGGAGGAGTGGTAGGTGAAGCTTCTCTACTAGGACTCTGTGGTGGGTTTAGGGGTTCAAGATCGTCAAAGTTTATCTTACTATATGATTTGCTTCTGGGAAGAGTTTGTGATGACTCTAATTCAAAAGGTGAATCTGGTAGGATAGTGAGATGTTTAGGTACTGATCTTGTTTTACGGATGGATCTACCAGTAGCTAGATGATCAGTTTCGGAAGCTTGCCACAGAATCTTCTCTGGGTCATCTACTATGATAGGAGGGTTTGGGTCTGGATGGGATCTGGTGTTAATTCTTTGTGAAGCCAGATTTTGGATCTAGAGTTTAGAGAGAATGGTATTGGTGAATGTTCTCGATGAGTGGTTTCTCTAAAGTTCTACTAAGGTGAAGGATGGTCAAAATAAAAGGGATGGATTAGTGGAGTCGCCAGGTGGAAATGGGTTGTTTTTGTGTAGATAGCTATGGTCCACCACCGGTAACTAATCTGGAAATATTTTTGGATTTTCTGAGTTTTATGTGCAGCCTATGGTTTACAGTATCCTAGACTTGTTTCAACACTTTTCAAGGGTGATGAGAACAAAAAGAGTTTACTCTAAGTGGGTCTATGGGCTGCTCGCTTGTTTAAGTATCTAAAAGACCAAATAATATATAAGAGTTTGCTAAAATATCATGTACTCAGTGTCCCACCATCTCCTGCTATGTTAGTGAGCGATGGGATAGGTCTATAGGATAGTAGCCTAGAGTTTGGTAAAATAGTAAGGCTTACTAGAGGTTAGTGGAGTCGCCAGGTGGATTATCAGTTATTTTGAGGTATATTTGTATGGTCCACCACCAATACTGTCAAAAACCAATCTAAGGGAGTGTTTTGGGGTTTTTTTGAGTTTTATGTGCCTACAAGGTTTGGAAGAGTTTTCTATAACTGACTCATCATTTTTCTAAGATGGTGAAAGAGCTATTTTCTACCCTTCAGACAATATCTAAATTTACTAAGCTTGATTGAGACTTCAGGAGTTACTAAGGTGTACTTAGATTGTCACTAACTCGGAAGGTCCTACTGTGAGTGTCACTAAGTTAGTGAGCAGTGGGATAAGTCAATTAGATAGTATTCTTTAAGGTCTCTTAAGGTCTAGGGAATCTAAGTTTGTTTATTACTCAGAGTCCCACCGTGATCGCCATTATGTTAGGTTGGCGATGAGGTGGCTCAATCGGATAGTGGCCTAGATTTTAGTAGAGCAGTAAGGCTTACTAGAGGTTAGTGGAGTCGCTAGGTGGATTTTTAGTTGTTTTGAGGTATATTTGTATGGTCCACCACCAATACTGTCAAAAACCAATCTAAGGGAGTTTTTTTGTGGTTTTTTCTGAGTTTTATGTGCAGCCTAGGATGTAAGAGTGTTATAAACCTGATTCATCACTTTGCTAAGATGGTGAAACAAAGAGTTTACACTAAATGATTCTAAAGGCTGATGGTTTAAGTTAAAATTTGAAGGACTAAGGAGTCTATAAAAGTTTGCTAGACTGTCATGTACTCAATATGTCCCACCGTGATCGCCATTATGTTAGGGTCCCGTGATTTGGCCGATTGGTGAGCCAAATGATGATGTAACATCAAACCAAGCTTTGGAGCCCAAGGACCTAGCCTTCCTGGACTCAGAGAGGGCTCTCTCTATTATATGTAAAAGATATCGGTGTGTTTGCTTATGGTATTCTGATATTAGGCTAGTTATGAAGTGAGTTTTTTATTTTTTGGTTTTTAAGTTTGTGAGGGATAAAACTGATCAAAGATATAAACTGGATAACAAGATGTAGATAAACTGGGCTATGGGGTCAAAAAGGTCAAGGAAGCTATCAGATGATGATGTAAGGCTGCTGTAGGGCCGATTTGATTCAAAGTAGAAAGGATCTTTGGGAAAAATGGAGTAAATGGACATCAAGTTTGTGAAAGACAAGGGATTTCAAGTATAACTAGTTGATAGCAGACATAAACATGTCATAGCAAGCCATTAATAATGCTAAATGTAACTATGAGCTAATTAATACATAGAAATCAAACAATCCAGCCATGCATAGAAGTATAAGACCTTCTAACTTCGGGAAATGGCTATCAGACTTTGGGGAAAACACATAATATGGACTAACAACTCATAAAACTATGCCAGAACGCCTAAACACAGTCTTTAAGTTATTGGGCACTTTGACAAACAAGCTTTCATAGTTTTAGGCAAAGGGCTAGATCGGGACTAGGCCTCCTTGGTTCAACAAGATGATAAACTAATCAGTCAAAGAGATAGTTTCATGGACAGAACTATGGACAGTCATAGGTAAGTAGGGCACACCATACATCCTACTCAAATGCATAGAACTTATGAATAAAACTAGCAAACAATATCCTTAAGTTACTAAAGAGCAGTTAAGAATTCTTTAGTACAACTAAGGAAGAAGAAAACACAAAGCTATGAAGATTCAGGAATTTTGAGGTGCCTCCATGGGCATATCTCAAACTTAATCTCTACTGATCTATAGCAGCAAGAAGCATGTATCATGAATGAAAACTAGAAGACAACAACAAAGAAAGAAACACTATACCATTCTACCATGTCATGGAATCCATCAACAATCCTTCATCATTCATCAAAAGCATCCAAGAGGCAGTCCAAAATCATAACTCAAGTATGTTCTTCAAAGCTCATATGACCAATATATTGATTCTTCTCTCAAGTTCAGCCTTGTTTTACAATGAAGCCCATGGAATAAATAGGCTTGAGTGAGGAAAACCTCATGGAGCAACTAGCTATCCCATTGGTCTAATCAAAATATCTAAACTTGTCCTTGAGGCTTTGCAAAGCCCAAGGCACAAAATATCTCATAAAATATCTAAAAAATGCTAAAAACGGAAATTATATTGACTTTGCAACATTTTCCAAGTGCAAAAATAGCTAAACGCACATTTGGAAAAAGCAGATTTTTGAGGTTCAAAAATCACAAAAATACTTCAAATTTATATCAGGAAAAGGTCCCCTGACTTTTTGGAAACATTTTGCAGCCTTCCCGATGTCGAAACGAGGCTGATGATGGCTCGTTGGAAAGCTTTCTGTGTCTACTTTCCGGCGCAACTGAAATCACCTCAATCTGATGCCTAGAAGTTCTCAAAATCTGTACTTGTGTGTAAAAAGCCAGGAAATAGCAGACTGCTGATATGGCGGGCAGAATGTGCAAAAAGTGAGCATTTTTCACCGTTTTGAGGGGGCGAATGATCTCCAAATGCTCTGAAAATCGCTGGGGACCTGCTCATAGAATTATGGCATCAACTGGTATCATCCTTCTCCCTTGAAAAATCCTCAAACTGAAATGGCGAAATTATGAGTTTTCGACCAAAAACCCAAAAAATGCCAAAAAACAAAAAGTTGCCGAAATGGGCCCAAAATTGGCATGCATGACCCTCAGGGATCCCTAGCAACATGCTCCAAAGCGGAGGCCAAAATTTCAAGAGCTGATGTGATTTTCTCCTCTTTCCATGCCGGGCGCTTCCCCTTTGCCTTCTTCAATTTCTCTTGGGCTGCCTTTAGTTTGCGCCGGGCAAACTGATTCAACTTTTGGAAGTGATCTGTCCTCTTCCTTTGCAGCTCTAGATCTCTGTTCGCTCTTTCAAGTTTCATCTCCAAGTTTTTTTTGGCTCTTTCAAGCCATGCCTCTTTGTTTTCTTCAATTTCCTGCTCAAGGAGTGCAGTGAGAGGAAAGGCTTGGAGATGGGCTTGTTCTTCTTCTTTCTGCTTTTCCAAGGCTCTTTTAAGCCCTATGGTCCTAGGCCTCTTCCGCCTAGGCTGGTCTTCCTCTTCTTCCTCATCAAAATCACCAATGAGTTCTTCTATCCTTGCTTGCGCCTTAGCTGCCTCATTCTTATATTTGATAGCTCGTGCTTCATGAACAGCTGTGTGAACATTCATCTGTTTGTTTTGGATCTCCAAGAAGTGGTTGAAGTTCCTTGCCCTTTGAAGATCCTCCTCTAATGCCTCAATTTGCCCCTCTTTATGGATTAGGAGGTTTTCAAGAAGGCGGGCCTCATTATCACTGTCATCGCTTTGGATTGGGATGACAGCCAATGCACCCCCATGTTTTGTACTTTCTCCAACTTTGCTTTTCCCTTTGAAGGCCAATCTTGCACTTTTCCTCCTTGGCATGCTAGTAGGTGTCCTTTTGGGCGATTTCCTTTTGCTATGAACAACCTTTGTCACTGTTGGAGTGGCAGCCTTAGACCATTTCTTCCTTGCTGTGCTGAGTTTTGTTCTTTCGGGAGGAGGTGACACAACTGATTTACCCTTGACATCTTCGTGAAACTGCTGCTCTCCTTGAGGCTGCTGGATGTTTTCTTCTTTCTGTTCACTTTGCTACCCATGTTCGCCAACATTAGCTTGTTGTTCTACTTCAATGCCTTGTTCAATTTGTGTTCCAACTTGCTTCTCCTTTTCACCAAAATCAAGTTGTTGTTGTGCTAGGATTTCCTGCTCATTTTGTGGCTCAAGATGTGGCTCAATTTCCTGCCCAAGCTGTTGTTACTGTCCTTCCATATCAAGCTGATGTTCTTCATCTTGTACCTGCTTTTCATCACCTTCTGTTCACTGCTGACCTTCACCACTGTCCTGCTGTTGTTCCTCATCTCCTGTCTGCTGCTGTTCATCCCTTTCCTCTTGCTGCTATTCATCCCTTTTCTCTTCTTGCTGTCTACTTCCCTCTCCTTCTTCCTGCTGTCCTGGCTGTCCTGTAGTCATTCTGAGCCTTCTAGGAGTAGGTCTACTGGACAAAGGTACCGGGCGATGGATAGGCTGAGTGGGAGACACATGGACAGGAGGAACAGTAGAGAAATCTGGGTGACTGATGAATACATCCCATGGAACTTCTTTCTTCTCTAGCTGATGTAGGATGATAATTTTGATCAGAGAATGATGGAAAAGGGAAGGTATTTGCAGAGGTGGGGCCTTCTTTTGGACTGTGGATGCCATCTTCTCGATGCTCTTGAATAAAAAGTAAGGGAGATTTAGTTGCCTGTTTCTAGTGAAATGCATCAATAGGCGGACATGGTAGGCATAAACTCAATCAAACCTCCCCTCACAAGTAAAATATTTCATTATGACTTTCATAAGAGGAGCATAGCTGTCAAGAAGATAAGAAAAAGGGAAAATAGCAGTGAAAGCATCTCTATGCTCAGGCTTGATGAAAGGCTTGTAATCTTCTAAGTCAAGATGGGCCTGTTTGAACCATTTTTCGCCATGATATGGAATCTTGGTGGCCTTGGACACATACCTTGGAGAAATCTTGAAATCAAGACCTGCCACTTGGAAATGTTTTTCTTTGAATCTCAGGGCGCATAAGTGTGTTAATGGCGAAAAGCTTTTGACCTCCTGTATCTTCTGGCAGAAATCTAGGCAACCTACTTCATGGAAGTTGAAAAGGATGGATGGATGAGCATTAACCTCTTATGTAGAGATTGGCTCATATCTTTTGTGCGGACCACTTCTGCTGTCTTGCATTGGAGGCATTTTTACCTAAATGTGCTTTTGAAGAAACCAACTGCCTCACTATGTGTAACTGCCTTCTTGGAGCCAAACTATGTCAATTCAATGTCTTGACAGAGAAACAATGTAATTTGGATGATTGCAACAAGTTTCCTTTCAATATAAAGAACTCTTGCTCTTTCAGAAAAAGGCCTGTCCACCTTTAAAGTATCTCTGTCAGTAGATTTCTCAATAAGAGACCATACAGTGAAAAGGAGCCAACTGTTAGGTGAATTGTCTGTTTAAAGTGTCAAGAAATCACCTTGTTCTGGTGAGGTTTAGAGGTCAACAATACATCTGTATCTTTGTCCCAAGGTAGACCTTCCAATCATTACAAAACCTGCCTTTCTTATTGTGCTAATGAATCAACAGACTTATGGCTTATGCAATCAAACCTCAGTGTAAGTATATAGTCAAATTCACAGTTAGAGAACAGAGGTGACAGAGTTAAACAAGCTATAAAGTTTCAACAGAGGTTGTAGCAACTTATTTCTTTCAAAATAATCAGTGGCCCCTTATCAATGTAACCCTTGCCTTTGCAGAAAAAACCTCTACTCTATATGAACATACACTTATCAATAAGCTCGAAAAACAAAAGACAGTCAAGCAACAAACACAGTGAACACTGTCCTTTCTGTGGGAAGTGTGAGCAACTTTCCCTTGTAGCTTTCAACCTATAAATTGCTCTTTGACAAAACCCTTTTTTCTGTTTACACTTCACAGTCTTCTATAGGTATGTCACTTCATCAAACAGAATCATACACATACAAAGTTAACCCCCAGTGTGAGCATACAGCCAAGAGTCACTGATATGGATCAAGGTGACAGAATTTAAACAAGCTCTATAGTTTCAACAGGGGCTGTAGCAGCTTATTTCTTCCCCACAATCCAAACTCCTGTTTAATATGTAAACCCTGTTTCTTGTAGAAAAAACCCCTACCCCATCTGAATATCAACTTGTCAAAGTAAGCTTGAAAAACAAAACAATCAAGTGGCAAATTCAGGAAAAAACTGCCCCTTCTGTGGTCTATAGGGTTAACTTTTGCCCTTTGATGTATTGAGGAAATAAACACCTTTGTTCTTTTTTTTAGGAAAAGGTAAGAATACACAGTTTGGATCAGCACATACTCTTTCCCTATAGAGACCTTTAATAGTAATCTTACACTTCAGCACAGTCTTTGAACAAGGATATTCACACAGAAACAACTGTTTGTTGTATATGGCGCTGTAGCAGTCTTTATGTGGAGCAGCTCCTTTTTAATGTGGAAAACCTATCTCTTTAGCAAATATCTTTTTATCCCTTAAAAATCAACTTGTCAAACAAGTTTGGAGAGTCACAAAGGCAGTCAAACAGAATATAGAGAACAACTTTCCTTTCCTGTGACAGTAGGGGTAACTTCGTCTTTTGATGTTTTTGAAGACATAAGGTATTCTTGTTCTTTGATATGCAAAGGTGAAAAACACACTACTTTTATTTCAACACATTTCTTTCCTGTAGGCGCTGCTAACAACACATTCAGCTTTTAACCACAGTTCTACACCTCAGATCACCACACAGCAAAAGGACAGCCTCAAATTTTCTTCACCACAGTAGTGATGGTGTTTTGATGATCTTTTAATAAAAATATAGCTCACAGGTGTTTTGATATTGCAACAGTCAGTCAGAAAAACACTATTTTTCCCTCACACCACAGCTTGAAGACAAAGCTTCTTAACCCTTCATATTAGTTAGCACTTTGTTCGAAAAACTGAGAGGGTTCATGGAAATACCTCGAGAATATGATGAAGAACCTTATTGATGTGTTTTAGGCTATCTCCAGAGGTGTTTGAATAGCTTAAGAGGGTCATAGAGATGCGTGACGTGCTGGGCTCTCAGAGTGCCGCGCTAAAACAACTGTCGGGTGGCTCTGTTGGGTCGGGCGGGTGCCGTGTATAGGCGCGTCGCGCACATGTACAGGTGCGTCGCGCGGCAGTTGAATGCCAATGTAAAAGTCCGCCTGAGTGCGTCGCGCAACTTTCCAGGAGCGTCGCGCAGTTACAAACAGCCAGAAACTCCTTCAAACCGCTCGAAACCTCCTTGTTTGATCTTTGAGGGTAGCAAAAAGGCTCTGCTCGGGTTTGATGAATTTTAAAATGGATGACAACGGCTCTGATCCTTGTTTGAAGTAATGAAGCCAACGGTCTTCTTTGATTTTTTTGACTTGAGAAGGTTCTTTTCAAAGTTTTGAAAAAGGTTTGTTTTCTTTTTACATTTATATTGGAAACTTCACTATTCGCAAATGAGATAAATTTCTTTGTTTAATCAAAACCTGAAGGTGATGATTTCCCTCTTTCGAAGCTCATTTTCTTTTCTTGAAATGACATAATCCTTCGGAGAAATATTTCCTTTATACTTTGACTGTTTCTCTTAAAGAAATGTTTCCTTTATGGAGATAAGAATCTGCCCTTTAACCTTCTGCACTTGTACGAGGAAAACTTCTCTGAGTTTTGACACATTTGTTCATAGGAAAAAGGCCCTTCATTGGACAGTGGCATGTTCACATTGCTTTTACCGGGTTCCAGGACTTGCAACGTATATCATGATCTCCCTTGCCTATTCACAAACTTGTATACCTGTTTACAATGTCTTTTTGGGAACTAATATTGAATTGCCTCCCATCATTTGTGATGTATATCTGAAAGGAGAAATTTATGAATCCAGGAAGAACAGGGCCCTTTGAAACACAGTTATCATTTGCTTTGACCAGTGCAATGATCTTTCTTTTTGTAATAGAATCATCTCAAGGTTCAAATATGTCCATTGTTTGACACTTTTGGTGATATTTTTAACAAGAAAAAACCACTCAAGATCTGCCGAAGAGCATTGAAAGCTGTTTTATCATTTTAAAAGGAGGTGGTCTGTCTTCTTCCAACTTGGTTGATAGTTTCTGCTTCCAGGTGATTCATAAGCTCCTCCTTTGGTTGTAAGTGCCATATTTTAGTTGCATCCATTCATATTGTCTTTTCTCTATTTTACATGAAAAGACTCTTTAGACTTCCCCATATGCTTAATAGTCCAGTGATGCCTTCTCTCAAGAAATTGCACTTTTGTATTAATGGCATATTCAAATTGTCTCCTGTCCACCATGATGTATAGTTTGAAATACATTTCCCTATGAGTAGGAAAACCAATACCTTTTGAATCATAAACACCATCTGTTACCTGTTCAATGACTTTTTCTTTCCTTCTTTGTCTCTTTCCACTGCATCCTTTGACCAATCAGTCTTTAACAACAGTCAATGCCTTGGCCATCTGCTCATAAATGAAGGAGGCCCTTCACTTGGAAAAGTATCTGAAGATTGTTTGACAAGCCTGCCTCACAATGGTTTTTCTTGGATATGATGATAAGCAAACAAACTTGAAAACATTAATACTTTAACCTCCTGCTACATGATGCCTCAGTAACCGAAGAAACCTAATCAGAGATGTCAACTGTCTCTTTGCTCTTTGTCTCTTTGTTGAGGGGAACTGAAATGTCACCATTTTCCTTGGTCAAATTATGACAAATTATTTGAAAGATAATCTCTGTGAGTAGGGAGGTTAGCACCCTTTGAAAAACAACCACCTTTTCTTCTGCCTGTGTAATGACATGATTTGTCAACCTTTCTTTAATTTGGTCTTGTTGAAAAAGCAGGCTGCTTATGATTAGAATTGTTTTCACTAATGATATGTCTATCTAAGGTTTAACAATTCATATGATTTGAAAACTTCAAATGACTTCCTTTACAAGACCAAAACTCTGTTTTCCCTTTAACTTGCATACTTCAGACTCTAGCCCTGTTATGATCATCACTTACACTCAGAAAACCTAGAGTCACTGTTTCACTGTTCAGTAAAAAGCAAACCTGGGCTTTTGCAATCCTTAACGTCAATAATGGCCAGCGCCCTCTGCTTGTAGATGAAGGAGGCACCCTAACCCTCTTCTTGTAAATGAAGGAGGTTCTTGGCCATGACAAATTACCAGTTTGCTGTGACAGTGGTGTCTTTCTCTTACTGTGATTTTCATGCTGAAAGGAAGCTGCAAGGTCTTGATGAGTGACTCTCTGTCTTGCAGATATATCTCAGGCTCATGTTTACATTGAGAAGCAGCTGTTCTTCTGAATGTAGATTCAAGAATTTTCTCCTGAGATGAAGTTATATTTCCTGTCTTTGTAGAATCCATAAAACACTGTGAAACACCTAATAATCGGCTTGAGACTGTGGTTTATGCAGTGCTGAGACCTAGGGGTGTGTAAGTGGCGCGACTTAGAGCTGTGATCAACTTGATTTGCAGAGTGGGAGGCCTGTCATGATTGGTCTGTAGCAGATGGAGGTTTTTTGGCCTTTTGATGGTTGCCAAGGGTGAAATACACTTAAAGCGCCACTTCACAATAACATAAGGGAGGCTTTTGACAGACTTAGGTTGTGCAGTGATGGGCGCGGGAATAGGCGGCTAAAGGTGAGTAGGATAGTGATAATGAGTTTTACTTTGACATGGGAGTGAAAAGTAGGAGCGAAAAAGTTTTTATGGGAGTTTTCTAGATGACAAATTAAGCACATGGAAATGAGCTTCTGAAAACTTCGGCTATGGATCTGATCATCACTACTTGCATGTGAAAATGCATTGACTAACATATCCAATATCATATTTTTAATATACGTTTCTATTCTCAAACACGCCAAACCAATTTGAATATATATATATATATATATATATATATATATATATATATATATATATATATATATATATATATATATATATATATATATATATATATATGTTTGTTCTCTTAGGGAGAAGCCACGACTGTTCAGGATCGGCAGTGGCCTGATCGTTTATCAGAGCTCTTCATATTCCTTTCAGCCGGAAAAGATAACAACAATAATGGTCCTGGACTCGTATGTGTTACCGTTAACCTTCATTGTGAAATTCCATATCTGCAACTAATGTAGGCCGAGTTTAGTTTATATTAAATCTAATTTCTTTCCTTTCAATTTTCAGGGCTTTAAAGAAGCATTGGATGTCGTTCAAAAACTCCTGGACAAAATAGGGTGCTCAAGCTATGTTACTGCAGGATTTCTTGTAATTTCATATGGTTTAAAGAGAGTCTAAGATGTATATGACAACAAACAGGAGTGTTTGAGTGTTCTGGAGGAAATGAATTCTTTGAATCAACTTGTTAAGCAGTGTACAGAAAGGGAAACATTGAAACAAGGAATGGGGGTTGAGATCAGAGTTGCAACAAATTTAATAATGAATGGTACAATGAAGTGTCTTAGTCAGCTGAAGTCCTCTCCTTTTTCCAAGTAAGTTTGTCTTGCTAATTTTACTTAACGGTGTAGTTGTTTATTGTTATGTCTATATCAGAGGACTCTTCTCCCAGACAGCCGCAAACAAAGGCATGTTAAAGTTTTTATGGAGTTTCATTGTTTTGATTGTAGGTTCTGCAGTACTGATGGAAAAAAAAAGCAGTTGGTTGCAATCAGAGAAGATATAAAGAAAAAGAAGAAGGCCATTTCTCTCCAGATGGGATTTATCTTTGTAGATGAGATGGATAAGCTGTCCAGGACACCCCGTTTATCGAGAGAATATTCGAATCATGCGGGTGATTATTTTATTATATTTGTAATTCTTATTGACATTATTTTATTAATATATTACATGTGTAGTTATTATATTTGTGGGTTCAGTTTTGCTTTTGATTATGTATTAATTTTTGTTTAACAAAAAAATTTACATCATTTATTTATAGTTTAATATTGGAAATTCAATATTTGTTACATATTCTTATTATTTAGACTCATTTATTTGTAAGGTGATTGGTTGAAGTCTTTTTTGTAACTTCTATTTCTAATTACTAATTTTTTGTTTTATTTTTTAATTTGATTTTCTATTTTTTTTTCATCCTCTCTATTATTTCCACTTTCATGAAATATAATTGTTTCTCAATATTTTCATTTTAAAATGATTTATTATACTTTGCATTGTATTACGCATTCAATTATCATAGTTTAATATTGGGAATTCAATTTTTGTTATTTATTATTATTATTAAAATTTATTTATTTGTAAAATGATTGGTTGATGACTTATTGGGGGCTCTTTAGTAACTTCCATTTTTATTAATTACTAATATTTTGTTTTTTTGTTTTATTTCCTTTTTATTTAACATTTTGATTTTGATTTTTTTTTATTTTTCTATTATTTCCATTTTCGTGTGTCAAGGTCACTTGTAATGAATATAAATTGGATATACACGGGAAATTCCCAAGCTTAAAAGGAACAAGAATCTTTATAAATGAAGATCTCATTCTAGAAGACCGAGTTGAACTTAGGAAAAAAGTCCAAAAGGTCAAGGAGGCAAGAAAGGAAGGAAAATGTGCAATCAATAGGAATATGAAAGCTATTATTAGAGATAAAGTGTAAAGCACAAGTGATAAATAGGGACTTTCATCACTCTGGATACTCTTCTATCGTGGTTTTCCATGGTGTAAAGGTCCTAAGTTAAGTTGGATATTGAGTGATATTGATTTTATTCTTTTAGTTGAAAATTGGGAGCATGATGAATCTAGGGTCCCTCACCTTGACGGTTTCACTCTTTGGTTAGTTTGGAATAAGAAATCCTCTCAGATGGGTTTTGGTGGTATAGTATGCTATATAAGAAACATTGTTCCCTCTCACATCCAACTTCATAAAATCGACCCCGTCAATCAATACATTTGGATCAAATCTTTAATTCTATTACCAAAATGATCTTTCTTGCAATCTATTATTTTTCTCCTATGAACTCTACATACTATAAGAAAAACAAATTGGATAAGATTTGTCTTTTCAATACCTTAGAAAAAGACATCTTTAGCATAAGGAATGAAGGTAATATCATTTTGTTTGGAGACTTTAATGCCAAAACTGCTACTAGCCAACCCATTTTGTTAAGTAACAACTCTAACCCCAACCCCTTGTGGCTTGATGAAGATAGTAACTTAGTTAATAGATTCAAGAGAAAATTTGAAGACATAATCGAGAACTTCTTCGGCACTTGGCTCCTCAAACTTTGTAGTTCTCAGGACCTAATTGTCTATAATGGTATTAACAAGTTTCCCCTCTTTGTTCAGATGACCTATTTCCATGGGCTGGGTAGCAGTGTTGTGGATTATGTGATTTTCGACACTCTCGTCCTCAACCGTATTACAAAATTTGACCTACTTAATGGTTTCGAGGTTAACTCTGACCATATACTTATGTCTTTATCCCTCAATCTTGTTATGCATACCACCCACATGTAGGAGATGAGTGAAATCAAAAGACACATTTGCTTCGATAGGAGTAAGGTTGACCTCTTCTTAAGGGATTTAGAAAGAGATTTAGGCTCCATGACTTATAATAGCGATATTGATCAAATTTATTACAATTTACTACTACCCTTTCCAATACCATATGCAAGTTCTCTAATGAGTGTTTGTCTAAGCAGAATAATAGAACTTCCAATCCATGGTATGACAAAGATTGTAAAATTTCTAGGAAAGTGATCAGAGATGCTCTTAATGAAATCGTTAAGCTCCAGAATATAAATATATACAGAGCTTTCATCAAGAGGAAGAAGAGGTCATATATTAATAAAAGAAAGGAACATCCTCTCCACCTTTCTAAGGTCACCCCCAGAAATTTTATGAGGAATGTGCTTGTTCATAAAACCAAATATAATCATTCTATCCCCTTAAAAAATTGGTACAACTATCTTAAGAAGTTGTTTGACTCTTTAGACACTAGGGGAACCACATTAAACACACCTGTTAAGGAGGGTGTATTCTCTCTGGAAGACATTGAGTCTGGGATTAATAAGCTCGCTAATGGAAAAGCCAAAGATATTAAACGATACCAAGTTGAGATCCTTAAAATGGGAAGACCCATCCTCATTGCTCATCTCCACAATCTTCTCAATCTGGCTATAAAGCATGGCCTCCCTCAGCTTTGGACGCAAAGCCTTATTGTGCCTATCTTTAAAAGTGGGGACAAAAGTGTTCCCTCTAACTACAGGACCATTATGATTAGTCACATCCTAGCCAGGCTTTATGAGTTCATTTTGGAAATGAAGCTTAGCCTTTGGCTTGAAATATAGGGAAAAAGAGCCAAAGGACAAGCTAGTTTTAGGAGACATCACTCGACTATCGACCATCTTGTCACTCTCAGGATCATTGCAGAGGAATGTTGCAATAGTAAAGTCAATCTCTTTTGTTGTTTTGTGGACTTTATAAAATCTTTCGACACTGTTCCTTGAGATAACCTTTGGGAGAGACTTGATGAGGTCATGGTTCCTCCTTAACTAAGGATTGTTGTGACCTGCCTCTACGATATTGTCACTGCCAAGCTTAAGACCAACGAAGGGTGGTTTAAAGACATTAAATATAATATCAGAGTTAAGCAAGGGTGTCCCCTATCCCTACCCTTTTTGGCATATACATCAATAAGCTAGATGAATGTCTGCAAATTGTGGGGTGCAGGGGCATGAGCTTGTTGGTGTAATCATTACTCTTCTCCTTTATGCTGATGATATAGTTATTCTTACAAAAAACCATGATGACCTAGACAAGCAGCTTAAGACTCTTCATGTATACTGCTCCAAGATGAGTATGATAGTTAATACGAACAAGACTAAAGTCATGATCATTAAATCCAAAAAGATCACCCATAGTAGTTGGACCAGACTAAAGTCATGATCATTAAATCCAAAAAGATCACCCATGGTAGTTTCGTCTGTAATAACAAGGATTGGGTTTCTTTTTATAAATATCTGGGTATTGACTAAATCCTCATAAACTCAACTCAAATTATAACATCGAGAAAAGGATTATTAGAGGCCGGAAAGCTTCTTTGAGACTCTCCTCACCCTTGTTGTCTTATACGGATGTGAAGTTTGGGGTTGCAGTATATCGAGAGAGTCATGGAAGAAGATGGAGATGATTCAAAAGAAATTCATAACCTATAACCTAAAGATCAAGAGAAATACTCTCTATCCAATCTTCTTGATCGAAGTTGGTATGCACCCCATTGAAAATATGGTTATGCTTAGATATTTGATGTATAAGAAGAAGCTTTACAACATGGAATCCATGAGGCTCCAAAAAATTGCTTCTAACTTTAGTTAAAACCACCACCTTCACCTCAAGCACGGGTGGCATAAGGATGCCCGGTCTTGGCTCAACCATTGGGGAATTTAGGAGGAGATCGGTATGGGAAGTAAATATAGTGTCAAAGATACTATCACCTCCAATTTTAAGGACAAACTGTGGGAGGATAAGGAGCTCAAGTGTAAAATGAAGCTAATATACTATAAGGAGGTGATCAACCCCACCCTTGATAACCATAATTACCTCTCTGTGTTGACCAGCACTAGGAAAAAAATGAACATCGCTAGGATTAAAACTAATTCTCATGAGTTGCGAACTGAAACTGGGCGATGGTCTATTCCTAAGACTCCTTGGAACGATAGAATTTGTCATATTTGCGATACCAAGAAGGTGGAAGATGAAAAAACCTTCTTTTTAGATTGCTCGACTCTTACTCACATCCATTTTCAATTCTCTAACATTTGCCACACCTCCAGTTTTCTTGACTTATTAAGCGAGGCCATCTATAGTGATCTTGGAGCACTTCTTTCCTTTCTCTTTGATCATAGAAACAAGATTTTGAAGAATCACACTCAGATTCTTTTTCTTTTTCTTTTCTCGAGATCTAATAGACCACATAGATATTAGTGGACATTAATCATTATATATATATATATATAATTATAATAAACATATATATTAAAATGTACATATGTTAATATAAATAATATTAGTTAATCATATTTTTTAATTTTCACTGATGACATTCAATAATACAACATTTTATTAGTTGATTTATTTTTGTGATGAAATCCGTCTTTATTATTTTTTAATTTAATTAAGCTAAGGGGTAGGTACTAGCTACTATCTAGCCCTTGTTATTATACAACAATATGTATGGTATTACTCATCTACTCATTTAGTTTTGTAAGTTTGTCTTTGACTACAAATTTCTACCATTTATCCATTGTTTAACATTGGAAATTCAATTTTTGTTATATTTTATTATTATTTAAATTTAATTATTTGTAAGAGGATTGGTTAAGGTCTTTTTAGATTACCCGACTCTTACCTACATTCGCTCTCAATTCTCTGACATTTGCCACACTTCTAATCTTCTTGACCTATTAAGCCAACCCACCTATAACTATCTTGGGGTGCTTATTTCCCTTGTTGTTGATCACAAAAACAAGATTTTGAAGAATCAAACTTATATTATTTCTCCTCTCTTAAGCGGCTAACCATCATCATCATCATAAATATTTAAATAATTTCCATTTTAGTTATTATTTTTGTGTTTTTAGTTTCATTATTTTTTAATTTAATTTTTCATAAATAATTATAATTTTTCCAAATTTTCAATGTAAGATGACTTATTATTATATTATATATAAACATATATTGAAGGGTATATATGTTAATATAAATATATTATTTAAGCATATTTTTTAATTTTTAGTAATGACATCAGCCATACAATATTTATGATTTTTTATTTTTGTGATAAATTTTTTGTTTTTATTATTTTTTAGTTTAATTAAATTATATTTAAAATAAACCGTATGTAATAGCTGTTATGTAACACTTATTAATGTTAACCACAGTTTTTTAATTAATAAATAAATTTTTTTTTTTTATAGGAAATCTATTAATATAATTTTGAGTAAATTTATTATTTTTTAAATGTTTTGATAAATTTGGGCACAGTTTAAAAATTACAAATATACCATTTCGCCTATTAAGATTCAACGAGAAGATTGACTCGTTGTCATAACAGTTGGCATTGAGAGGTCAGTTAAAGAAGTTGCAGATCTCCTGGAATGGGGAACTGAAAACAAAGCTGTGGCAGTTATCTTGTACGGTTTTGGAGGGATAAGGAAGACTACCGTTGCAGATGCTGTCTTCAACAGAGTCGACATTCTTAGTGTTGACGGTAAAAACTGTAAATATTCTCACGTTGAGCTGTTTAAGAGTATAGAATCGGCTCCAGACATAGTGAAGTTGCAAAAGAAAATATTGGAGGATCTGATGGGACGCAAAAATGTTCCAGAAATTAGAAAGTACCAAGATGGAAAGAAAGAGATCCGCAAAACCTTAGAAAAGGTGCGGGCGTTTATTTATATTGACAATGTTGTGGATAATGATAAGCTTCGACAGCTTTTGCCACTGAATTTCGATACAGCAATAAAGGTGAGGTTGCTAATTACTTCACGTGACAGAAATGTGCGTAAAGCATGTCCAATAAGAACACGTGCCAAAGAGCATCGAATCAGAGGCCTTTCGTCTGGGGACGCAATGGATTTATTAAACAGGCAAATGCAAGCGGTTGCAGTTGAAATATCAAGTTCCGTCCAAGTCCAAGTGCACCGCATAATACACAAATGTGGTGGAATTCCACTAATGTTAAACATTGTTGGACAAGAGCTCTCCTCTGCAAAGGGCAAAAAAGAAGTTTGTGAAGCAATTAAAGAACTAGAAAAATTGGAGGGTGAAGAGTTTGGGGCGAAATTAGATTCCACTTTTTCATTTACGACAAGCTTCCTAAGGAGTGCAAAGAGCCATTCCTCGACATTTGTTCTTTCTTCATAGGGTGGGACTGGGACACGGTGGCAAATATCGTGGGGAAGACCGCCCTGGACAGGTTAGAACATCGATCATTAGTGGCCAAAGGTAAAGATGGGGCTGTGATTGTACCTGAAGTCATTATGAAAGTTGGCCTAAGAAAGGCAGAGGAAATGAGAATGAGATTCACTGCAACCAGCCAACTTATGAACTTTCTGCTAGAGGATGAAAAGGTACCAGACTTATAAAACCAACCACATATTCACTTTCGTTTTATACGCATTGTGTTTTAATTAAATTCATTATAAGCATGCATGCTGATAAATTCTGTTAAAAATTGAACAATCAATTAACTAAATGCTCTCCAGGAATCTTATCTCGAGAGTGCCCAAGCACTCCACACAATGTACCAATTATTCAGTCACAAGAGCCTCATACATATAGGCTTTCACATTAATAGGGTGGTTTCAACCACTCCTTAGATAGTAGGATCTTAGACTTAATCTTAGAGTCTCAATCCTATTCAAATAGCTAAAGTCTGGCTTTCTTCATTAATTCTGTTGGAATTTTGGGAAATTCAAGCTAACGGTGGAGAGAATATAAACTCCCCTCTCCTTGCGAGTAATTTAAACAACTTGACGAACGAGTTTCGAGGACTTTAAAACAAATTTCTATTCCTTTCAAAAAGCGAGTACGATTCTTCCTCTAAGGGATAACAACAAAGGTCAACTGCTACGGACGCGGTGCACGGTCTTCAAAACAATGGCCTGTCTCCAACGGAGCGCACAACAGTCTTTCGCCAATGGTCTTCTTGTGTTTTCTTTAACGGACTCACACAACGGTTCTGAAATACAATACCATAATACGGACTTCGCGGGCCTTTTAGCTTTATATGTATGGCGTGGCCGGTCATAAAACATAAAACAAAATACATAGAAAAATATTACAAAAATATAAAAAAAAAAACTTTATGTGGCGCGACATGTAAAAGTGGAGACCACTTTCATAGTCGGCAATCGACAGTGGAAAATATTTTGACAACAAACTTGTGATCATTCAATCTTTCGATTGCGATCACACCATGGACTCGATGGCCCGAAATTCGATGCGCCATATAAGACCATCGGGTCACGCTTTATACAAGACGCGCGACCAAACAAACAAACCTCGAATCCTTCGATTGGAATTGAAACACGACAATCGATCTTGGCACAGAATTGAAACACGACCTCCAATCTTTCGATTGCGATCGGATCCTTTGATCGGGGCACACAATAAAATCCCGCGATTTAAACCTTGCGATTACGCTGTTGCGATTGAAATTAGATGCGCCACGTGGTCTTGTGGACCACGAACTCATGTTGTAGAATGATTTATATAGATTTCAATGTGTTAAACGTTAAGTTTGAGAACTCTTGTATCAACAAGACATTGCTTCAACTTGTCTTGGAAGTTGGAGATTAGGATTGGCATATAAGTGGTGGGGACCACTTGTCCCGTAATTCAAAGTAAAAAAGTTCACTTTGTTTCTCTTCATTCTGGTTGTTGAAGGGCTTTAAAGCTAAAACGGCCATTTTAATTAATCTGTCCTCCATGAAAACAATCTACAAAAAAATATCGTCCTTCAACATGAAAAACAGCTCGCCATCACTAAGTTAATTTCATCATACATCGTAGGCTAAGCCCTTCAAAATTCAATTCATCCTTACGGATTCTGTATTTACAAGTCACAGCGCACTCAATCTGTTCTATTGCGCTGCTGCTATGTACATACTTATTTCTTTTGTCCTTTGCCAAAACACATTCGTGCTTTAATATTCCCTAACCTCCCAATTAAAGTGGGGGTACAACGGGTTGTCCATCATACCCGAGGCATTTTCTTAGAAATTCAAAGGTCTTATGTCCCAATGGTTTAGTTAAAATATACGCATATTGTTCCTTTGTTTTACAATGTTTAGCTGCTTCACACATTATTCACCAATTCCCTGCGATATAATGATACTTTGTGTCTGTGTGCTTTGTTCTTTTATGAAACACGAAATTCTTTGACAATGCAATAGTGCAAGAGCTATTGTGCAATAAATCACGATTGCCCGCTTTTACTGTTCTTGTTTTAAACTTCTCAACATCCTTCTCATCAAATTTAGCAAGCACGCTGTGCACACGCCATTTTATGCATAATACCCTTTCTACTTTATCGAATAATACTACAATAAGTGGCTGTTGGAAACCCATGAAATGGCTCACGAACCCATGTAAAAAATATAACCGAGTGCTCTTCGATCATCTCGCAAGTACAATCAACATGGGTGTACCCAGCAATTACGAATTTTTTGGTATTATGTAAAATACCGTCCTTTTGTTCTTTTCACACTTTATAAGAATTCTCTTCTTTGTGCCAATGTGTTTCTTTTGGCTTCTCCATGAACACAATCAAACTAACGACGCCATAATATCCGGCCTAGTTGCAGGTCAAATACATGGGGTTGCCAAGCACGCACCTTCACTGCAAACTTGGATCGAAATCATGCTGTTGTCATTCTTGCTCAACTTCAATCCCATTCTTTGTGGGAGTAATTGCGAGCTTTGCACTCCTATTGCGTATTTGAATCTTTCTAAAGAAGCTTGATTCACATACTTTGTGAGAAATAAAAATTCCTTTCCTCACCTTGCTCCACATCTATTCTTAAGAAGTATCTTAACAAATCCATATCGGTCATTTCAAATTCTGTCTTTTGTTTGTTTAAAGTCTTCAACAAGGTAATCATCATTACCTTAAAAAATTAAATCATCAACATATAAGACAACAATCAACAGTTTACCATCTTTTTCTTTGATGTAGAGGGTGGATTTCTCCTACACTTTTCAAATCCATTCTCCAATGAATGAAATCTATTACTGTTGTACCATACTCTTGGTGTGGCCCACGACCCATAAAGAGCTTTCTTCAATTTCACAGGACCATATGCTATTGTGCTTTCTTCTCATATCCAAGAGGTTATTTCATATGCCTCTTCCATTAAAACTCCATTTAAAAATGTGATTTTTACATCCATTTGATATACTTTCCATTTGTTTTGTGCGCTATGAACGCTTCTTTAATATACCAATTTCCATTCTTGCAAGCGGTGCAAAGTTTCTTCATAATTGCTTCTTCTTATGTCCTTTGACAACAAGTCGGCCTTGTGTCTTTATTTTCCTTGACATTGCTTTGGTCTTATATCTTTCCATTTAACTCCAATGACTTCTTTTACCTTCTAGTGAATCAACCAATTCCCATGTTCTGTTCTTCTCTGTAAGCACAATTTGCTCATCATAGCTTCTCCATTTTCTATCTTTAATAACATCTTCAAAATGAATAGGATCATCAGCATAAGCAATACAAAGCAAATAGAAATTCATACCTTCATTGCTTCTCCTTGCTCATAAATTTCTCTAAGACTTAAAACTTTGTTCCTCTTTCATAGTGTGAACGTGCTTGATGAAGCACTCAGTGCACTCCATGTGGTGTGCTAGAAGATACACTCTTTGCTTCTTCTCAAGGTGTTCTGTTCTTGCTTGGGGGTGTCCCTTGTCCTTGTGTTTGGTGGAGGTTGTGCTACGGATGGGTTTGTTGATTTCAACCACATCTTCACTCTCATCTTCATCATGAGATAAAAACGACTTTTAATTGTTATTTTCTCAATGCTTCCATCATGCTTCTTCTTCAATAAATTGCACATCTCTTGCTTATTCTGTTTCTTTTGTGCAGATGGGTTATACGGTTTTGTATCCTTTGGAATCTTCACAATATCGAGAAAAATACACTTCTCCTTATTGTCCAACTTCTTTCTCAATTTATACCAGAATGTGTGCATGCCACATAGCTTCTCATGTGGGTGACTCACCATTTTACCTTGCTCACTTTATACCAGACTTTGTTCATCCTTTGCTTTTGTGAGGCATCTATTCAAAATATCATTAGCACAGGTTTGCTGTACGCCCAATACTCATTCGGCAAGTGCTTTGCCTTTGTATGCTTCTCACCATTTCCATTGTGGTTCGATTCTTAGTTGACAACTCCCATTCGTTGCGATGTGTGCCTTGTGGTAAAGTAACGTGTATGCCGTTCTCTCTTGTAAGCGAGAAATTCCTTTGAGATATGTTCTTTCTCCTCCTCTGTCGGTTGAGAACTTTAATGTACTTACTCTTGTCTCTGCAAAACTTTTAAAGTATACAAAATTTACGAACGCTCTTATGTTGGAAAATAAACCCACACTTTTCCAAGTAGCAAATCATCGATAGAAGATGGGCGTGTAATTGCCCTTTCATCGATCTTCTGTTGCATCGACCCACATAAATCTGAGTGGATTATCTCGAAAGGTGCTTTCGCCCTTATGCTTTTCCTGAAGAAAATTTTCCCTGCCTGTGTTTATTTTCCCAAGATGCGACCTTCATAGGCTATGAGGCTTTCAATCGTTGGTAAACCTCTTGCCATTCACTTTTACGTGCAACAAATTTAATCCTTCGAAATTAGAGATGTCAGATACAAATGCCATAACCAATTTTCATCTTTCTCTTCCCTTAAGAGAGCTTCTTGGGTCCCAATTGCTACATTTCTTTCCTTTTCCTTTCAGAATCGTATTCTTGAGCTTGAGCGGAAACATTCTGTTAACCGGTGTTGTATTTTAGGCAATAATTTTCTTTACTTGGAGGAATATCTTTTATGGTGCACACATCATCTTTGATTATAACATTGTAACCTTCGTTTGTAATTTCACCCAATACTCAAGGTCCCCATTTCAGGACACAGAACATAATACACATCGAGAACAAATTTTTGCTCCCCCATTCCTTCACTGCGAATATACCTGCCTTTCCCTTTGACGGATATTTTAATGTCGGTCCCTGTGGTCCTTGATTTAATCTCTTCATCTAGATTGGCAAACATTGCTTTGTTGCCAGGTCATGTAATTACTGACACTGAATCTAAGAACCAAACATCATCTTCTTTGTCTTGTGCTACATTACAAGCTAGCGACACATTACTTGGGTTCTTTTTCCTCTTTTACTACATTAGCATTCTTGCCTATTTTTCATGTCATTTTACTTCTTTCTCGTTCATTGCTTTAATTGCCCATATTTCTTGCAATATTGTGGACATTGGATTTGTCATACCTTTGTCCTTGAGCATGTTGGTGTTGATGTCCACCTTGCTAGGCTGTTGCATTAGCGATAGCTGCAACGCTTTGTTGTTGCTCCTTCCATGTGAATGTGAAGAGCTCTCCCTTCCACCTCTGTTAAACACGCACTCTTCCTCTTCTTTTCTTTGACCTCTTCCTCTTCACAGAAGGCATACGAGTCTTGAAGGCGTACTCAAAGATGAGTGTTCATCTACGCTCAATCTTTGTTCATGAGTTATCGGTAGAGCATGAAGTTCATCCGATGTGAATTGTGAGAGATCTTTGGTCTCTTCTATGGTGGTATGATAACATCAAACTTTGATAAGCATCTCAAAAGTTTCTCCACAATCCTTCTATCTTGAGAGTTTCTCCATGGGATCTTATACGATTATTAATCCCAATCACATGTATAAAAAAAGAATGTATCATTTCTTTGTTTGACTCTTTCATGAAGTTTCAAAATCTCTTCTCGGCCAAATTGAAGTTTTTATTTTGTTTTAACTTTCTCCACATACCTTGATAAGAGGCAACTTTCGAGTTCCATGCCTCCTTGAATTTTGTTTGCTACTATCATGGAAACACACTCTCATTCTGACTTGATACAAACGAAGAAGCTTTAGCATCCTTCTTCCTATTATTCTTCCGTACGTCTTTCTTAGCAAAGTTAAGGCATTAAAGCACCGCATCGGTACAGTTCTGTGAAACCATCTTCTGGTTCCCACAAGTCTTGAGAGACAAACGAGCTCTCATGGTAATGGCTTAATAATCATAGTTCTTTCCATTATGGGCCCTTGTTGAACACTTCAAGATTCATTCCGGTGCTTGGTCCGGCCATTGTTTCTTAAGCGAACTAGGACTTTAAACAAACTATCTTTCGCTACTTTGAAAGAATAAAATTATTTAAATACAAAAGCAGCGACTATTATCTTTGAGAAATGCAATAAACACATTGAGCTTTTCCTGTTTCTTTGGAAAACGGCACAGCGGGTCTCTTCTTGACTTCTTTGAAATCTTCGAAGAGCCTGAACTAACTACGATACCATGTTTGAATTTTGGGAAATTCCAAGCAAGCTTCGATGGAAAATATAAACTCCCTCTCCAACACGGAAGTAATTTAAACAACTTGACGAGAAGACGAGTTTTCGAGGACTTTAAAACAAGTTTCTGTTCACTTTCAAAAAGCGATACGATTCTTCCTCTAAAGAAGATAACAACAAAGGTCAGCACCCTTTACGGACGCGATTACACGGAGATCTTCAAAACAATGCTCTCTTTGTCTCTCAACGGACGCACGAAAACGGTCTTTCGTAATGGTCTCCTTGTGTTTTCTTCTTTACTGCCCCGAGCTCACACGATGGTTCACAAATACAATACCATAATACGGACTTCGCGGGCCTTTAGCTTTTTATATGTATGTGGCGCGGTGGTCATAAAACATAAAAACAAAATACATAGAAAAATATTGCAAAAATATAAAAAAAAACTTTGTGAGCGCGACACCTTATAAAAGTGAGACCACTGTGGTACGACAATCGACGATCGGCAAATGTTTTGACAACAGGCATGTGATCCCGTTCAATCTTTCGATTGCGATCACACCATGGACTCGATAGCTCGAAATTAAATCAACGCCATATAGGCCAGGCGGGTCCCGCGCTTCCTCTGAAGACGTGCGACCAAAACGAGAGCAAACCCTCCAGGTCCTTCGTGCCGATTGGAAACACGACAATCGATCTTGGCTTACGTTAGAGCTCTGACCTCCAATCTTTTCGATTGCGGAATCGGATCATACCCAGTCGGGGCACTGACAAAATACGGCAAATTTAAAACACTTGCGATTCTTATTTGTTAGATTGAAATTAGATACGCCACGTGGTCTTGTGGGCCACGGGCCTCACATTCTTTGTGGGGATGGTTATATATAAGATTTCAATGTGTTAAGCCGTTCCGTTTGCGGAACTCTCCCATATCAACAAGACATTGCTTCAACTTATCTTTCCGATTAAGTTAAGTTGGCATATAAGTGGTGAGGACCACTTGTCACTTGATTCAAAATAAAAAAGGACTTCGCTTGTTTATTGTTCAATTGTTGAAGGCTTTAAATCTCGAAGCTTGTTGTTTTTAATTTAGTCTTGCTCCTCGTGAGAAACAATCTACAAAAAATCTTCGTCCTTCCACGCGAAGAATGGCTACGCCCATCACTAAGTTAATTTCATCACATACCATCGTAGGCTGCTGACGTAAAAATTTAATTCGTCCTTACGGATTCACCAACATTCTTCAATACGGTGCCGCGCACTCAGTCTCTTGTTCTGCTAACTGTGTATATGCTGTACTTGTTTCTTTTGTCATTTTGCCCAAGGCACGGCGGTGACTTTAATATTTTCAACAATTCCAACACTCTTTTTTTAATGGAGAAAGGTGCTAAAAGAATAACATATGTCTGTGGTCCTAGCCTCGGCTAAGCTTACAATAAAAACATAAAACCTTGGTAACATAGGTTTTCATTTTAGTCTTCTTGCTTGAGAGTCCACATGCTTGTTCATTCTTAGGCAAGGCTTCATCTTCTCTACTTTTCTGCTTCATGAGGTAGTGATAGATCTTTACCTCCTTTCTACGTTTTCTTCCCCAAAGATGGAACATTAACTATTATCCTCTCGATCTTGAGTGTAGGCTATCATTCTTTATATCTTGATTGTTGGTAATTGGTAACATTTCTAGAGGTACAAGGTTGATAGGAAGGTACCCTTTCTCCTCACTATTTCCGGTGTCGAACATAGGTACCAACATTCATTGATGCAACTTCTTTGTTGACTTCATAAAGACACGGTGTTTCAAGCCATGCTTCGAAACTTTAATTCCTCTTCAAATTTTGTTGTTTCTTCCTTCTTGTTGTTGCTAACATCTGCACACACGGAAACATTCATGAGATTATCATCATTTGAATTCTCTCAAGCTTTGTCTTCTTCATATTTCTTTCGAATCACCTAGAGGTCCTCTCGAGAGCTCCAACAACCGTTACTACGAAGGCATTAGAAACTTCTTTCTTTGTGACTCTTCAGCGGTAAGTATTATGGTCTGATGCTTAGCAGCTTCTATGCCACCTGGAGTCCAATCTCCAGTACGATCACCGGGAGGATGCAACACCAATGCTTCTCACCCTCATTGGGCTTCACACCAACCGGGCTCCTCTATTGCTCTTGGCTTGGCGATGTTTCAAAAAGCGAGCAATCAATTAACTAAATGGCTCTCGGAGTAGATACTTGGAGGTGCCAAGCACTCATACAGTAGCCACCAGCTATTCAAAATCAAAAGAACTTCATGCATATGTGGTTTTACACTAGCTGGGTGGTTTTCGACCACTCACTGAATATTAGGATATGCAACCTAATCTTGGGGTCTCAATTCTGTCCAAACAACTAAATCTAACTTTCTCATCAATTCATAAATTCATATGAACAGAAAATGTTACGTTTGTTGAGCGAAAACGATGAGTACTATGTACGGAATATAAATTGAACTCTCAGGTGTGAAACCTTAAAAAGTCAGAGTAAAAATTAAAACCCACAATAATCCATTGATAGCCACCGATTTTTACATAGCGGTCGTTTTCCTAATCTTCCATTTAATGTGTACCAGTGTAAGTGTTAAGATACTTAGATACAAACTTGCCAAGGATTTGAATCAACTCATCATGACAAATCTTCTTCATATCATTTCATGTTTGTATTCAATATGATATATGGAACGAAATATTTTATTATTTTAAATGAAATTATTCTATCTTGAATTTAGAGTCTACTTCTTCATTCAATTTTCATAAAATTTTGGATCCATGGAAGTAAACAGTTTAATGGTCTTAATGGTTTGATTATGGATTTCAGAGAAAAATTTGAAGATACCCAAATCTCAAGTACATGAGAAATTGATAGAGAAAATTGCATTGCGACAAGTTGAAATCTTTCTAAGAGCTTTTGCGTCTCTGGAGTTGCGAATACTTTAAATTGTTCAACTTTGAAGGGTTGAAAAGAGTTACTAATGTGTTGGAGTCATCGTGAAGGAGGTTTAACGTGTTGTCTCTTTTTCAAAATACATTTCCATTAAGAAACTTCATATTCGATTTCAAAGCTTAGATCTTTAAGAGTTTTGGTGGATCATGTGGATGCAAGTGTCTGCCAGCATGCATCATTAGAATTCTTTGGAAATACTCGCATCAATCATTGTGATAGTACGGAGAGAATATTCTTGTGATTTTGAGGACTTTCGTATTCCAGGTATTGAATTTGTATCCTCTTGTACGACCTAAAGCATCTCCCTCGTAGCTTGGGAAAGATAACATCCTTGTAAAGCAGTGTATAACATTGTAAGGAACTAGATAGTTTTAGAGAAACATTCAATGTGCCCAAGTGGTGCTCTCAATAGATGCTTCATAGTGTTCAACAAAGACCTACAATGGTTTGCCCCCCTCGATGACATATCTTAAATTGACGGTGTCTTTGCTTTAAAAAAGATGTTTCGAATCAATTTGGTCAATCAAGCATTAAGTTGGTATAAAGGCAAATCATGCACTCGATTTACGAGAACCTTCAGTAGGTTCAACTCAAATATCTGGTGCAGCAGATTTATACGGCTACATTGAGCATGGGAGGTTATGTGAAAACTTGATATATTATCGTTGACAACTCTATCTTGGGTGTTTGCAAGAAATTGAAGAACCTCCCTCCAAATTTCCATTTGCTTTGTTCATGTTGCAACATCTCAATCTAAGTAATTGTGAGATGTTGGAGAGAATCTGTAAAAACACATTTCGAGTGAAACAAAAGCTTTGCGGAGATGGTGTATATCTACCAAATAGCGGCGAGCTCAAGGGGAAATGGAGAGAAATGCGAAGAAGAGGCGCAAACGGGTGGATGCTGAATATGGGCGACGGTGATGTGCAAAGCACTATGATCCATCCATATTTCCAAACGAGCAAACAGCCTTTGTTTAAAGCATTAAAGTGTGCATCATGTTCTATTACGCATGTATTGCGTGTATTGTACATAGTATTATTATTGTGCAGTATTTTGCATTGACCATGTAGTGCATGTTATGGTAAGTTAAAAAATGCGAAAAACATCATAGTAATTTTCCTTTAAGCTAACATTATAGTTTTTTTGTATAGGACTTGTCCGGAGCGGAAAGGAAAGTGAATAGGAAGCCTTATCATCTGATTTGAGCGCCTTCTCCAAAACGGACAAGGAAGGAAATAATTCCAAATTGTCTAAGATCCTCCATACACCATCTTACTTGTCATATTTGATGGCTAATTTAGTTTCAATGAGGATTTTCATGGCAGCAATTGAGGATACGTAGATGACATCAAGATAAATTTTGAAATAATTTATATTTTAAACATTTAATAATTTGCACCTAGGAATTGTATTTGACGAATGTAAAACCGTGCTCTTGGTAATACGAGCACTAATACTGCTTGAAAGAACGCTTCTTGCTTTATGATGAATAGTAAAAACTTATGGCATCAAAAAAATGAATAATTTTTTTCGATAAACTATGAGTTATGAACAAAGAGCGAGAAAGATGACGAGAGTTGAGGAGAATGGTAAATAAATACCTATCTCGTTGGAAACTTTTTAATAAATTGTCAGTGGAAAAGTTTTGTTAGAGAAAATGTGGAAGATACCTGCGAATTGCATTATTGTGACCAAAAAACAAGAGAGTAACATACGGGTTGTTAAGGAGTGTTTGTAAATGGTGGAAGATAATTTTATTAAGAAATTCCCACGAGGTATTTATAGTTGTAGTTCCCACTTTTGTCTAATTAATTTTAAAACCATGTCATGATCACCATCTCTAAAAATGCATATAGTGGATGAACAAACGTATTGTACTTTCGTTTGTGTGTGACTATTGTAGGTTGAGCTAGGCGAATTGAGAGAAGAAACAATTCTAATGAAATCGAGGCACGGCGGATGCCGATTGTGACATCCGTCTTCAATCTTTGAAGAATAAGTACTAAATACAGAGATCAATATTGAAATTATATCGAGTTCCGGTTAGAGCGACCTCGTATAAAAATGGAGGAGTTTTAGGAAACGTTCCCTGGTTAGTCCTCCAAAAAATTCATGGACTATAACCGGAAACAGGTGAAAGTACTTTCTCATTAAATGGTATTCGATGGGACGAGAAGCATATGATGCTCTGAATCATGGTATCCAGGTAGTTCCTCCAAAATACAAGTCAGCAAGGAAGTTACAATGCATGCTGTATTGAGCATGCTAGATAGGTGGGGGCCAGAAGCGTATCCTTTTTTGAGATGAAAAAAAATTAAAGAATTAAAGAAGAATGGAATGACGAGGATGTCCACATCCGGTTTGGAGTTCCTTTTAAGCCTTTAATGAGTGAACTTAATGAGGTTCGTGATTCTTTATTCTTCTTCTTTTGTGAAGTGTTTTATGAATTTTGAATGATGATTAGCTAATTGGGTGATTATTCCGGTGGGGAAATTATACGTCAAAGGAAAATTATGTATTTGTTATGTGACGGCAAGCATCACACAGGCAATGAGACCATAAACGCTGCAGTTGTTGGAATTTTGAGAATTCCAAGTGAAGAGAATAGGCTCTCTTCCTAAACCGGAAGTAAAAAAAAATTGACGGAGACGAGTTTCCCAGGACTTTTAAAACAACTTCTATTTCTTTAGCTTCCTTGATCTTCCTCTTAACGGAAGGATAACAAAAGTGGTGAGCGCCCGGACGCGGTGCACGAAACTCTCGTGCTCTCAACAGTCTCTTGTCTCTAAAAAAAAACAACCTTTAACTATGGTGTGTTTTCCTTGACATTTCGTGCGGTACAAATTAAATTACCGAGCTTGCGGGCCTTTTAGCTTTTATGTACGCATATAAAAAAGTTACATATATCTATATAAGACTTTACGTAAAGTCTGTTTAAAATTAAACACATATGAATAATTTACAACGAACGCCACCAGTCGTATTTTAAATTCGATATAACACAATCGGGTCCCGCGATTTAAGCAAACAATCGCACCAAACAAAAGTTACGATTTAAGTTGACAGCCAAAAAAGGATACGATGGTCATATAAAACATGCCTCATATAGCAATCGGTTCCGAACCTTAAACAAGTCTGATCGGGACCTCATTCAAAAATATTCGTTTGCCGATCAAAAACGGATACGATTCGACTTATTAACTCCGGCCTATTCTGAATCGGGTCCGTCCACTCCAATGAAACATATTACAAAAAGCGTGCGATCAACGAGATTTAGGTTAGAGATTACAACGGACGAGTAGTTGGGCTATAAAACACGGCATATGGCATAAATCGGGTCCGCCATTCCAATCATGGAACCAAACAACAAAACTGCGTTCTTAGTTGGTTCTCCGGATGCGATTGGCACATAAAATATGGTGTATAATACAATCGGGTCCGGGACTTCAATCGAAGGTCATAACATATTCCCTGGAATTCGGGTCTTGCAATTGAAACCAGCGATTCCATTCGGTGTGCTTCGACGGATGCGGGGTGGACCCACGGGCCTGCGCTGTACGGAAGGCGGTTATGTATGTTTCGGTTGTTTTATATACGGTGTTCGTTGCGGAACTACTGCCATATCAACAAGACACTTAGATCTTCGGATCATTTATGTTAGCAGTTGAATCGCATCGCATCGCACGTTTCACATCTTATAGAACATTTGAGTTATAAAACTTATATGAACCATGATTTGCGATTGCGATTGGTCGCACTGCGTCTCATCATGTCGACAAGACTTTCTTTGCTTCAAAAAATAACTTTGGTTGTTGAGGGCTTTTCAGCAGAAATGACTATCTTAACTCAATACTTCCTATTGTAAAGCTAATCTCTTGTTCTTCGTGAATGACAGCTACTGCCCATCAACGATTAATTCTTAACGAAAGTAAAATGCATTGCGGCCATCGGGGTAAATTCCATCTCATTCTTCTTCAGTACGAGTGTTGTACACTCAAAATTCTCCCCCATACTCTTTCGTACTCGTTTCTTCATAACCCAAAGGCATGGCGGTGGTTAATGTTTCAACATCCCCCTTAAAGTCGTTTTCTTTCGGGTTATCACATCATGCCAGGCATTCTCTTAGAAATTAAAATGTTTCTGTCCCAATGGTTTACAGTTAAAATGTCATGCGCTCCTCTTGTTTTACAATCTTCAGCAAAACAACCTACATTATTCATAATTCTGCGATATAATGATGCTTTGTCTGTGCTTTGTTCTTTTGTGAAACACAGTTATTTGACAATGCAATAGGCTGAGCTATTGTCACAGTAAATCACGGTGCCCTTTACTGTTCTTCGCACAAACTTCTCCAACATCCTTCTCATCCAAATTGCTTAAACCTTGTTCTTCTTGTCGACATATCCATCGTACCTTTCTGTACACAACAGATATTTCTGGCAATTTGTTTCTTGGAAGCCGTGAGACGCTCACAGACATATAGAAAAATATAGCAGGAAGTGCTCTTGAGTCATCTCTTACTTGTGACCCAATCCTTTGTCGATTGTGTCAACTAATTCTGAATTTTCTGAAGTTGTATATATAAAATACCAAATCCTTTTGTTCTTTTCACCTTCCTCGGAATTCTCTTTAACAACGCAATGTGCTTCTTTTTAGCTTTCATAAATACGGAAATTAAACTAACAACACGCAATATCCGGCCTAATTGCGGTCAAATGGGAAATTTGTAACTATGCTTTTATATAAACTTGGATCGACATCCTTCTGTTGTCCTCTACTGCTTTGAGTTTTAATCCCATTCTGTGGGAGTGATTGAAGCTTTGCACTCTTGCATGTTAAATCTTTCAAACTTGATTCACATACTTTGTGAAAATAAAAATTCCTTTTCACCTGCTCTACTATTCCCAAGAAGTATCTTAATAAACCATATCAGTCATTTCAAATTCATCTTTCATGATTGTTTAATTTTTTCAACGAGGTAATCATCATTTACAGCAAAAATTAAATCATCAACATATAGAACCAACAATCAATAACTTACCATCCTTTTCTTTGATGTAGAAGATGCAGTTTCTCCTCTACACTTTTCAAATCCATTCTCCAATGGATGAAATCTGTCCTGTTGTACCATGCTCTTGGTGCTTGTTTGACCCATAAAGAGCTTTCTTCAATTTACGAACCTTGTATGTCTTGGCCTTTTTTCTTCTCATATCCAAGAGGTTGTTCCACTTAACCTCTTCCATTAGAAACTCCCATTTAAAAATGTGGTTTTACATCCATTTGATATAATTTTCCATTTATTTTGTCTTTGCTATAGACGTGCTTTGCTCTTACGTCTCCATTCTTTAGTAGCAGTGCAAAAAGTTTCTTCATAATCAATCTTACTTATGCAACATGTCAGCCTGACAACAAGTACGGCCTTGTATGTCTTTCTATTTTCCTTGACCTTTGCTTTTGGTCTTGTATACCCATTTTAACTCGATGACTTCTTTACTATTACGGGAGATCAACCAACTCCCATGTTTTGGCTATTTCTCTATGGCTTTAATTTCTTCATCCATAGCTTCTATCCATTTTCTATCTTTAATAGCATCCTTCAAAATGAATAGGATCATCGACTTAAAGCAATACAAAGAAAATAAAGAATTCCTTGCCATCTGCTTCTCCTTGCTCTTAGATTTCTCTAAAAACACGAACTTTGTTCCTCTTTCACTTGGTGTAGGTGTGCTTGATGAAGCACTGGAATTCTGCTCCTTGTGGTGTACTCGGTGAACCTTTGCCGCTTCTTCTCAAGGAGTGTTCTGCTGCCGCTTGAGGCGTCCTTGCGGCCTTGCGTTGCGGAGGTTGTGCAATGGATGGGTTATTAATCTCAACATCTATATCATCTTCATGTTCAAGATAAACGAGTTTCGGCATTGATTGTTTTCTCGGTGGCCATCACGCTTCCTCTTCGATGAATTGCACATCTACACTGATACAAAACTTCTTTGTGGATAGGTTATACGGTCTGTATCCTTTGGAATCTTCACAGTATCGAGGGAAAATGCACTTCCTCCCCCTTACTACTCCTTCTTTCTCAATTTGTACGGAATGTGTGCACATATGCTACACACCAGAAAACTCTCATGTGGGTGACTCACCATTTTCACGCACTCCACGCTATTACGGAACTTTGTTCATCTTTGTTTTTATATGAACATCTATTCAAAATATATACAACACAATTCTTTCATACACTTCCAATACTCATTCGGTAAGTGTTTAGCAACTTTAACATACTTCTCACCATCTCCATTATGGTTTCGTTCTTCTGTACAGTATCATTTTGTTGCGAGCGTGTACACAGTATTAAATTGCTTGTGTATGCCACTCTCTCTTGCTGTAACTATGAGTATTTTGCAGATATATTCTCTCTGTCTGTTACGGAGACTTTAATAAGTACGCTGCGTTTTTCTACAAAACTTTAAATTGACGAAATTTCTGAAAGACTTGCTCTTATGTTTTAAGAAATAAACCCACACTTTGCATTGAAATCATCGATAAGTCGGCATATAATTTCTACCCGAAAACGGAATCTTTCATTTTGCATCGGCCCATAAATACGAGTGGATTATTCCCAAGGTGCTTTCACCCTTATGCTTTTCTATGAAGAGAAAATTTTCTGTTGCTTTCCCAAGATGCGACCTTCACGTAAGTGTCGAGGAGAAACCTCCTCTATCGATGGTAAACCTCTTACCATTTTCACTTTTAATACGTAAATTCAAGCCTCGAAATTTAGATGTCCAAATCTCGGATGCCATAACCAATTTTCATCTTTCTCTTCCTTAAGAAGGCTTCTTGATTACATTTGCTACATTCTTTCATTTTCCTTTCAAGTCAATGTTGAGCTTGGTAAAACATTCTATTCTTTGGTCATTTTGTATTTGACAATAATTTTCTTACTTGAAGGAATATCTTTTATGGTGCACATCATATTTGAATATAACATTGTAACCTTTGTTTATGAGCTGCCTAATGCTCAAAAGATTACATTTCGAGACTTGGAGACATAATACACATCGAGGACAAATTTTTGCTCTTCCCTTCTTTATAAATACTTACCTACTTCCTTTTCCCTTTGATAGAGATTTTAAGTATCGGTCCACCTTGGTCACTTCAAATTTAACTTCTTCATCAAGATTGGCAAACATTGCTGTGGGTGTGTGATTACTACATCCGAATCTAGACAAAAACATCTCTTCTTTATCTTGTGCCATTCTGTGACTAACAACACATTACTTGGGTTATTTTCTTCTTTTGCTACAGTAGCATTCTGCCTATTCTTCATGTCATTTGCTTCTTTCATTCATTGGCATGGTGCCCATGTTTTTGCAATAATGACCTTTGGACATTAGTTTTTGTCCTTTATTTTGTCCTTGAGCATGTTGGTGTTGATGTCCACCTTGCTTTGGTGCCATTTGGTAGCCATGGCTGCGGCTTTGATTGTTGCTCCTTCCATGTCGATGTGAGGAAAGTGTTCCTTCCACCTCTATTCGCTCTGCCTCTTCCTCTTCCCCTTTTCTTTGACCTCTTCACTCTTGCAGAACGCTACCCAGGTCTTGAAGGCGTGCTCAAAGAATGGTGTTCATCTCTGCTCAATCTTTGTTCAAGAGTTATCGGTGAGGCATGAAGTTCATCGCTGTGTTGTGAGAGATCTTTGGTCTCTTCTGCTGGTAGTTACAATAACATCAAACTTTGAGGGTAAGCATCAAAGTTTTTCCACAATCCTTCTATCTTCAAGAGTTTCTCCATGGGATCTTATCCCAGTTGACAATCCCAATCACATGTGTGAAAAATGTGTCAACGCTGTCGACTCTTTCATGCAAAGAAGTTTCAAAATCTCTTTCTCAGCCAATTGAAGTTTTGTTGTTTAACTTTCTCCATACCCATGTGATGAGTACTTTCGGAGTTTCCCATGCCTCCTTGGATTTGTAGGCTGCTGTCATCCCGGAAACACACTCTCGTTGCGACAATGCAAACGGAAAGGCTTTGGCATCCTTCAACTTTATATTCTTCGTACATCTTTCTCTTCGCCCGAGTTAAGGCATTAAAAAACTGCTCATCGGTACAGTTCGCTGAAACCATCTTCTACTAGTTCCTGATCTTGTGGAACAAACGGAGCTCTCATGGTAATGGCCCAATAATCATAGTTCTTTCAATTAAGCGTGAGCGAACACTTCCAAGATTCATAGGTGCTTGGTCCAGCCATTGCTTCTTAAATGAACCTAGGACTTTAAACAGCCCATCTTTCCTTTCTATACGAAAAAAACTCCCTTTTTTTTAATCTGAATCGGCACTATTATCTTTAGAAATACTGAACTTTGACCTGCGTTGAGCTTTTCATGACTGCTGGAGAACACGCTTTGGCAGATCTTCTTCTTCGGCTTCTTTGAAGTCTTCCGAGCCTGAGTAAACTCTTTGATACCATGTTGGAATTTTGAGAATTCCAGAAGTGAAGGAATAGGCTCTCCTCCTAAACACAGAGAAGTAAAAAAAATTGACAGGAGACAGAGTTTCCCAGACTTTTAAAACAACTTCTATTTCTTTAAAAAAAACTTATACAAGTCTTCCTCTTAACAGAGGGATAACAAAAGTGGTGACTGCTTCAGACGCAGTGCACAGAACTCTCTGTTCTCTCAAAATAGTACTCTGTCTAAAAAAAAACAACACACTGCTATGTATTTTCACTCCGCGCTGCTGTGCGAATGAAAATTACAATTACACGGGCTTGCGGGCCTTTTGGCTTTTATATACCGCATATAAAAAAAACTTTACATATATCTATATAAGACTTTAAACAAAGTCTATTTAAAATTAAATACATGCGGGCCCTGCTTTGAACGCACGGTCAAAACATTTAAATTCAATGTATAACACAATCGGGTCCGCGATTTAAACAAACAATCGCACCAAACAAAAGTTCCGATTGCGATTGACCAACCGGATGCGATGGTCATATAAAACATGCCTCATATAGCAATCGGGTCCGAACTTTAAACAAGTGCGATCGGACCTCATTCAAAAATGTTTCCGATTGCCGATCAAAAACGGATGCAATTCGACTTATTAACTCCGGCCTATTCCTGGATCGGGTCCGCCACTTTCAATGGTGCAATCGGGCCCAACACTTAAGAGTTTCCGATTGCGATTGGACAACCGGATGCGATTGCCCATTCAACTGTGGCATATAATATCATCGGGTCCGCCATTCCAATCGCACGACCAAACAACAAAACTCCGATTGCGATTGGATTATTGGATGCGATTGGCGCATAAAATATGGTGTATAATTCAATCGGGTCCGGGACTTCAATCGGGAGTCATAACATATTCCCTCCGATTGAGTCTTGCGATTGAAACCAAGCGATTCCATTCAGGTGTCGCCACGTGGTCAAGTGGACCCACGGGCCTCTGCTATACGGGAGGGCGATTTATATATGTTTCGGTTGTATGTTTTATATACAACCGTTCCGTTGCGGAACTCTGCCATATCAACAAGACACTTAGATCTTCGGATCATTTATATTGCGATTGCGATTTGTGATTGAATCGCATCGCATCGCGACTTCACATCTGCAAGACATTTGAGTTATAAAACTTATATGAACCATGATTTGCGATTGCGATTAGATCGCATCGCATCTCATCCTCTTCATCAACAAGACACTGCTTCAAAAAATAACTTTGGTTGTTGAGGGCTTTAAAGCTCGAAATGACTGTCTTAACTCAATCTGCCCCTCCGTAAAGCTAATCTCTGTTCTTCCGTAGACAAAAACGGCTCTGCCCATCACTGAGTTAATTCTTCTGCAACCGGGTGGTCGTGCCCATCAGCAGCACCATCTCCATTCTTCTTTCAATGCAGGTCATGGTACTCAAAATTCTAACAACGCTCTCTGTACTGCTTTCTCTTCCCCAAAGAGCTAGCAGGACTTTAATATTTCAACATGTCAATGAAAGACGTAATGGATGAGATTCACTTCATCTATGTCCCCCATTACCAGGAGAAACTAAAAAAGATGCTGACTGTTACGGATAGCTTTGAAATACCGTATTTTCCCATGGTCGAAGATTCCAAGAGGCCAAAGTTACAGCATTTGTTAAGTTTAGAACACTGGACTGCTATGAGATTTTGGATGCGGGTTTCTGATTTGCGCAAGGAAATAGAGGGAATGGATGAAAATGGCGAGAGATTTCTGGAACTGAAGATACTTTTAGATTCTATGTATGTGACGCGTCTTTCCATGGCCGTGATTGACAGAGATGGAGAAGTGCTTACAACCAAAGGAAGACAAATTGTAGACATATTCGACCGCGGCAACAATGAAGCAAAGGGACTGACCGAAGATGAAGCAAGAAAATTGGTGGGAGACATGATGAAGGGGGACTCCAAGGAAGAAAGAAAAGAAGCAGCACGTCAGTTAGAATCATGTTTATCTAATTAGTTAGAACCGTGTTTATCTAATTGTTATAGAATTAGAATTACTAGTTATAAGTTAGAGGTATGTTTTTGTTTATCTGATTGTTATAGAATTACTGTCTCTATACATTTTAATTTGTTAATCTAGAAATAAGTGAGAAGTGTTTATCTAATACCAAGTAGAAAAATTCAGAGATGCACACATAAAAGGATAGTTCAATTATATGGTATTTGTAAAATCCAACCTCAAATTTGAAATATGAATAAAGAAGTTGAAATATTCTCTCAACATCTATTTATAAATTTACAACTAATTTTAAATTGAGTATGAAAGAATTTGAAATATTCTCTCAACATCTATTTATAAATTTACAACTAATTTTAAATTGAGTATGAAAGAATTATCTTCTAAATAAAGTTACTATGTATTTATCCATTTTTATTAGTTAATGTAGTTTTCATTTGAATATAATTTACAAAAGTTATTTAGTTTATTTTCCTATTTATTAATTTTAATATTCTAATTTACAGTAATTTTGTTTTGATTTATTTTTCATTTAAAATTTTTAAATTTTATATTAAAAAAATTATTAAATATTTCATTTTAACATTTTAAATTTTTATTAAATTATTTCTTTTAAATTCTATAAAATAAATTCATTTACATATAAATTATAAAAAACATGAACGTAACATTCATTTTTTTTCATCATGTATTAAATTTAAATAGCAAGCTTTTTCTAAATTAAAAGTGGAAACGGATGTTGCACCTAGTATATAAAAGTTGTGTTAAAAATGGAAAAGTTTATAGATTATATATCAGCACTTCAGTTAGAATCAGGTTTATCTTAATGAGTTAGAAAAAAGTTATTGTGTTAAATAATGGAAAAGTTCATAGATTATATAGCAGCACTTCAGTTAGAATCATGTTTATCTTAATGCGTTCGAAATAAGTGAGAATTATGTGTTTTTATAATTATTAAATAATGGAAAAAATTATATAACAGCACTTCAGCTAGAATCATGTTTATCTTAATGTGTTAGAAATACGTTAGAATTATGTGTTTCTATACGTTAGATATGTGTTAGATAGAAGGTGGAAACCGATACTGCACAGTATATGAAAATTGTGTTAAATAATGGAAAAGTTTATAGATTATATAGCAGTACTTCCCTTAGAATCATGTTTATCTTAATGTGTTAGAAATAGGTTAGAATTATGTGTTTCTATAATTGTTATAGAATTACTATTTATAGGTGTGTTTTAATTATTAAAAAAATTAGATGTAGTTATTTGAATGTGTTTAATGTGATTTTGAGAAAATGATTTTGTTTATATCTTTTACTAATTTTAACATGTTTTGGTGTTAAATTGGATTAATTTTGTGATGTTTTATTTTTATTTTTTTATTTTTTATTTTTAAATGTGTATTTATTTATTTATTTAATTATTTCTCTACATTAATTTTTGGTGAAAATTTTTTCTTATAGGGTTTTTTCTTTCTCCTCTCTTTTTAAGATGTTGTAGGTGGGTATCTAAACTTTTTTTTTCTTCTTTATTACCTCTCTAAGTTTGGCTTATAAGGTATTCGAGTTCCAATAAAAGAGCCTTGGAATTAGTAGTATCTTACTTCTTCTTTTTATTTTCTAATTAGCATTCTTAATTTCTAACTATGACTAAAAACCTCCATTGGTTGATGGCAGTGTGGGTGCAGGTGTTAAGGTGAGCTGTTCAAACTTTTGTACAATATTTTCTAACTCTGGAGGAATTCGTTCCAACTCTTTGTTTTCACTTTCATTCATCAAATTTAAGAAATTCGATTAGTGAAATTCATAATAGTTTTAAAAATTCTGTAGAACAATATTACAACTTCTTGGAACTATTCAAGATCATTAAAAATCAAGATTTAAGATCCCTTGAGAGTACAATACTTTAACTTCCATCCGGTGGTAAAGCCTTCAGTAATATAGGATTAAAAAGCATTTAAATCAACGTTCAAAATCTTTGGAACCAATATCCAAACCTTACAACATTAAAAATCATTGGAATGGTTGTTTTCAACTTTCGAGAATGTAATGTGGCAGGATGTTTTAGTCAGCATTTAAAACTTGTTCGGGCCCCACATGTTCGGACCTCCAATATTTAATAAACATTACCAATAAAAGAAACGCTGATCCATACCTTGATTAACTCCTACGCAAGTTGAGTTGCGCAATACCCTTTGATCTTAAATCATGCAATCGAATGGTGGTCGCACTACAATTGAAACCCACCTTTATCGATCAGATGTAACACGATATTGGTGGTTTTATTAATATGACGTGTTGCAAAATTATTGGATCGCATTCCAAAACAAACAACCCACCCTCGGCCCAAATGTCACGTGAGACCAGTGGTATCGTTCCACAAAACCGCTCACTTGCAAATTTTAAGTTCCGACTGTATTGAAGTCAGATTCCACCAGATTTCAAATTAATGTCAATCCCGCTTGGAATTTCTATGATTACTACTGAAATTCAAGAGGTTAACAGAACCCGTGAAGTTCAATCAAATCAAAGGAAAAACGAACCCTTAATTACATCTGAACTATGCAGAGGTAATAGATATTCAATCGTATTCAATTTAAGATAGAAATATATAACTCAGGAATTTCAAAAGAATAGAAACCCTCCTTCATACATAGATCACATAATTTCGATTCACACTCAATGTATTACACAGAGATATCAAACTCAATAAGATTTCGAAGGTGAAAGCCTCCGAGGATTGCCAGTATAAACAACAGTTTCGAAATATTGCAATCTTATTAAATCAAGTCCTCACAAACAATTCTTCTACGGCCAAATCTGAATCCTCTGTCTCTGAGACTACAATTTATATTATTATTACATAACAGAGATCCTCCTCTTGAGGATCGAATTCTCTTACTTTGAGGAAATCCAAATTACATAATTTTCTCCCTAAATCTATCAACCGAAGCTAGATATGCTTAACAATCTCACACCTATTCAAAAAACTTATCTCTAAATCTATTTAAATATAGTCTCTTAATGTATTACAGAAATAAATGATAACCAATTGTTGAGGGATCCAACCCTCTCAGTAAAAAATGACTTTCACCCATCAGTAAATGAATTTTTGAACCCATCTAGCCACAACATGTGAACAATCTTTCACATTGCTGGCTAAACTCTAATGCCCTTGCATCAGACTCCCGAGGACAAAATTCTTCATGGGATCCTGTCCATGAGATCCTCCACAGAACCACCCAGTTTCTGCAACATAACTTCTGTCATCCAAGTAGCATCCTCAATTGGCTGATCCTTCCATTTGACCAAGTATTGGAAATACTCTTGTCCTCTGGTTTTCTTGAACACTTTCTTATCTAAGATCATCTATGGATGTAATGGTTGTGCTGTAGGTAACTGTTTTACCCAGTCAATTTGCTCTCTGTCTTCTGGTCTTTCATCTGTGCTACCATCTTCATACCTGTACAAATCAACAACATTGAATATTGGAGATATTCCAATGTCAGAAGGAAATTCAATTTCATAGGCATTTACAGAAAATTTCCTCAGTATCTTGCATGGTCCTATCTTTTTGAATTTCAATTTGTTATACTGCTTCTTTGGAAATCTTTCTTTCCTCAAGTGTGCCAAGACTAAATCACCAACTTCAAAATTAACTTCTCTTCTGTTCAAATCTGCTATGTTCTTGTACTTGATGCTGCTGTCTTGTAGCTGCTACTTCACCTGTTCATGTATTTCTTGTATCTTTGAAGCAAACTCCTCTCCATCAGCACTCCTCATTTATGCTTTTTCCAAGTTCCACAATTCAGATACTCCTCTTGGGGGCATCCCATAAACTATATGGAATGGACTCTGTCTTGTACTTATGTTCAGTGAATCATTGTATGCATATTCTGCATGTGGTAAGATATGATCCCACTGCTTAGGATGTTCTCCTGCAAGAATTCTCAAAAGATTACCCAAAATTCTGTTCACTACTTCAGTCTGTTCATCAGTTTGAGGGTGATAAGTTGAGATGAAACTCAGTTTAGTACCAAGCTTCTTCCACAATGTCCTCCAAAAATGACCAACAAACCTGGTATCTCTATCAGAAATAATACTTTTAGGTAACCCATGTAATCTAACAATTTCTTTGAAAAACAAATTGGCAACATGAGTAGCATCACTGGTTTTATAACATGGAATAAAATGTGCCATCTTTGAAAATCTGTCAACAACAACATAAATTGCATCATTCCCTCTTTGTGTCTTAGGCAATCCTAAAACAAAATCCATACTTACCATATCCCAAGTTCTGTTTGGAATAGGGAATGGAATGTACAAACCTACATTTTGGCTTCTCCCCTTTGCATATTGACAAATTTTACAATTCTTCACATACTTTTCCACTTCAGATCGCATCTTTGGCCAGTAATAAAAATGACTCAGCTGCTCATAAGTTTTATCAATACCAAAATGTCCAGAAAGTCCACCACTATGCTTCTCTTTGATTAAATTCTCTCTCATGGAACAATTTGGTATGCACAATTGATTTCTTTTAAACAATAAACCTTCTTGTAAGAAATAATCTAACCACTGATTTCTGTCTATCAAAATAGGATTACAACATGCTTCAAATGCTTCTTTAAAATCCAAATCTGTTTTATAGAGTTCTTTAAGAAAATCAAAACCTACCACTTCAATTTGACTTTCTTGAACAAGAATGTTCTTCCTACTCAAGGCATCAACTACCTTATTTGCTTGACCACTTATATGCTTAAAAAAAAAAGTTAAAACTTTGAAGATATTTAACTCCTTTTGCATGTTTTTGATTCAATTTAGGCTGCTGCATAATATACTGTAAAGCATGATTATCTAAATATAGCACAAATTCTTTAGACATTAAATAATGTCTTCACTTCTTCAATGTTTGTACTATTGCATAAAACTCTTTGTCATAAGACGAGTACTTTCTCCTTGTATCATTCAACTTCTCACTGAAATATGCTACAGGCTTATCTTCTTGACTTAAGACAACTCCAATAGCTTCTCCACTGACATCACACTTCACTTGAAATGGTTTGTTAAAATCAAGCAAAACTAAGACAGGTTTCTCAGTTATCTTCTGTTTCAAAAACTAAAAATTTCTTTCAACTTCACTAGTCCATTTAAATGGTTGTTTGTCCTTCTTTATGGTTTCAATGATAGGTGCATTAATCTTGCTAAAATTCCTTATGAATTTTCTATAAAAACTAGCAAGTCCATGGAAACTTCTTACCTCAAAAACACTTTTTGGTGAAGGCCACTCCACAATTGCCTTTACCTTCTCTGAATCCATCTTTAACCCTTCAGCAGAAACAACAAAACCCAAATATACCAATTCTTCTTTCATGAATGAAAACTTCTTTAAATTTACCAGAAACTTCTCTTGATGTAGTTTCCTTAAGACATAATTAAGATGCCTCAAGTGCTCTTCCTTTGTTTTTCTATAAATTAATATATCATCCAGATATACTATTGCAAATTTACTAATATATTCCTTTAATACTTCATTCATGAGCCTCATAAAAGTACTAGGTGCATTTGATAAACCAAAGGGCATTACCATCCATTCATACAATCCCTCATTTGTTTTAAAGGCTGTTTTCTATTAATCACCTTCCCTTATCCTAATCTGATGATACCCACTTTTCAAATCTAGTTTTGAAATATATTTTTCTCCACTCAAACAGTCCATTAAATCTTCAATTCTAGGTAAAGAAAATTTATACCTGATTTTTATCTTGTTGATTGCTCTTGAATCAGTGCACATTCTCCAACCTCCATCTTTCTTCGGACTCAACATCATAGGTACTGCACAAGGAATCAAACTTTCTTGGATCAAACCTTTGTCAACCAATTCCTGCACTTGCTTTCTAATTTCTTCATTTTCTGTAGGAGTCATTCTGTAAGCTGCTTTGTTTGGCAGATTTGATCCTGGGATCAAATCTATCTGATGGATGATTTTTATTACATGTGGTAATTCATCAGGAAAATCATCCACAATAATATCACAATAACTCTCCAACATTTCTTGAATTTCAATTGGCAAATCAGAAATTCTAGTAGAAGTAAATACTACCTTAGGTTTACAAACTAAAGAAAAATTTACCTCATCATCTTCAATCTGCTGCAAGTATTCTTTCCCACTCAACAATAAAGTCTTTGGATCAGACTTTTTGCTTGATGCATCTCCTTCTTCCATAGGTAACAATGTTTGATTCATACCATCCTTAAAAAACTTTTAGGTGTTCCTCTTACCATCATGCACTGTTGCTTTTTCATACTGCCAAGGCCTACCCAACAGTATGTGACATACATCCATAGGCATCACACCACACAGGATTTTATCCTTGTAACTGCCCATCTGCAACTCTATTTCACATTGTTCTTTCACAATCAGCTGGTGTCCCTTCTGAAGCCATGACACCTTGTAGGGTGTTGGATGTTCCTTTGTCTTCAATTTCAATTTTTCTATCACCTCTGTAGAGACCAAATTGTCTGTGCTGCCACTATCAATGACTAATTGACATCATTTCCCTTGAACTTTGCCCACACTTCTGAACAAAGTTTTTCTCTGTGCTAGCTCAGTACCTTCCTTTATTTGTTTCAACAAAACCTTGTTAATAACCAAATATTCTCCCTTCTCTGGCATAGTTTCTCTCTCTGTTTCAGGAAACTTTGCTGCTTCTTCTCCAGCCTGAGCAACAATTGCATTTCTCTGGCTTGTACCCACATTCTCTTTCTCTGGGCACTCATAGGCTCTATGTCCCAATTTGTTACATCGATAACATCTTACTTCTCTTCCTCTACTTCTGCCTCCTCTTTTTTCTGTAGGAACTCCTTTTGCCACTTGCATCACCTTTTGTGTGTGCATGCTGAGGTGAGATGCTGCTAGCTCCATCTCTTGGTGTTGTAGACCTTCCTCTACCACCTTGAATTCTCTTTCCTCGGAGAGTACCTCTTCCTTTGGCAGACTGCTTTCTTGGGAGTTTTTCTTCAGCTTTTAAGGCCATTTGATAAGCCTCTTCTACTGTCTTAGGAGAAAATATACTTATCTCATCTTGGATCTCCTGTCTGAGACCATTTACATACCTGGAAATATTCTCTGCTATGTCCTGGATTTGTCCAACTCTTATGCTCACTTTGTAAAATTCTTTTGTGTACTCTTTCACTGTTATTAATATCTGTCTAAGATTCTGCATTTGTCTAAATAATGAAAGCTGATAATCACTAGGCAAAAACTTACCTCTAATCTTTTCCACCATTCTGTTCCAATTCTTGATTGGTTGCTTACCAACTCTCCTTCTCTCTGCTTGCACTCCATCCCACCAAAGTGCTGCATGTCCTTTCAACGTTGTCACTGCAAATTTAACTCTCTTGTCTTCATCCATATCTTCATAATCAAAGAATTTATTCATCTCATTGATCCAGTCTATCAATTCCTCTGGATTCAATCCACCTGCAAAAGTTGATACTTCAAGTCTAGGCCTGGATGTAGAGCCTAAAACTGATTTAAAAAATCTCATATCAGGGGTAAGCTCAATATTGTCTTCTTCTTCTCAGCTTCTGGCTCACTGACATCTTCAGGATCTCTTGGATGTCCTACTTCAATTGCTTCCAATCTAGCTTGAATCTGCTGCATAGTCTCCAGTACTTCTGCATTAGAAACTGGCTTACCTCTTCTTCTACCAGTAGCACCTCTACCAATTCAGACAACCATGATGGATTTCTTCTTCTGGATTTTGGAAGCCTGTTCAATATCTGATAAATACTTTGATGTCGGCTCTGATACCACAAATGATGGCAGTGTGGGTGCAGGCGTTAAGGAAAGCTGTTCAAACTTTTGTACAATATTTTCTAACTCTGGGGAATTAGTTCCAAATCTTTGTTTTCACTTTCATTCATCAAATTTATGAAATTTGATTAATGAAATTCAAAATAGTTTTAAAAATTCTGTAGAAAAATATTACAACTTCATGGAACTATTCAGGATCATTAAAAATCAATATTTAAGATCCCTTGAGAGTACAATACTTTAACTTCCATCCGGTGGTTAAGCCTTCAGGAATATAGCATTAAAAAGCATTTAAATCAACATTCAAAATCTTTGGAACCAATATCCAAACCTTACAAAATTAAAAATCATTGGAATGATTGTTTTTAACTTTCGGGAATGTAATGTTGCAGCATGTTTTAATCAGCATTTAAAACTCGTTCGGGCCCCACATGTTCGGACCTCCAATATTTAATAAACATTACTAATAAAAGAAACACTGATCCATACCTTGATTAACTCCTACGCAGGTTGAGCTGCGCAATACCCTTTGATCTTAAATCATGCAATCGAATGGTAGTCGCACTACAATTGAAACCGACCTTTATCGATCAGATGTAACACGATATTGGTGGTTTTATTAATATGAGGTGTTGCAAAATTATTGGATCGCATTCCAAAATGAACAACCCACCCTCGGCCCAAATGTCACGCGAGACCAGTGGTATCGTTCCACAAAACCACTCACTTGCAAATTTTATGTTCCGACTGTATTGAAGTCAGATTCCACCAGATTTCAGATTAATGTCAATCCCGCTTGGAATTTCTATGATTACTACTGACATTCAACAGGTTAACAGAACCCGTGAAGTTCAATCAAATCAAAGGAAAAATGAACCCTTAATTACATCCGAACTATGCAGAGGTAATAGATATTCAATCGTTCTCAATTTAAGACAGAAATATATAACTTAGGAATTTCAAAAGAATAGAAACCCTCCTTCATACAGAGATCACATAATTTTGATTCGCACTCAATGTCTTACACAGAGATATCAAACTCAATAAGATTTCGAAGGTGAAAGTCTCCGGGGATTGCTAGTATAAACAACAGTTCTGAAATATTGCAATCTTATTAAATCAATTCCTCACGAACAATTCTTCTATGGCCAACTCCGAATCCTATTTCTCTGAGAATACAATTTATATTATTATTACATAACAAAGATCCTCCTCTTGAGGATCAAATTATCTTATTTTGAGGAAATCCAAATTACATAATTTGCTCCCTAAATCTATCAACCGAAGCTAGATATGCTTAACAATCTCACACCTATTCAAACAACTTATCTCTAAATCTATTTAAATATAGTCTCTTAATGTATTACAGAAATAAATGATAACCAATTGTTGAGGGATCCAACCCTCTCAGTAAAAACTGACTTTCACCCATCAGTAAATGAATTTTTGAACCCATCTAGCCATAACATGTGAACAATCTTTCACATTGCTGGCTAAACTCCAATGCCCCTTGGTGCTATAAATTAGTTTTATTTACAGCATACTTTCGCATCGTTAAGCTTTACCATTCAAGAATATTTAACTAGATAGGTGTTTTTCTCTGCGAGGTTTGGGTGTGCAAATATTATTCATATAATGAATCAAAGTGGGTGTGCAAACACTGTTCACCTAGAAAATCAAAGAGCTTGATTTTTGTCTTCCTCTTGCCTATAAATTTGACACGTGGCTAGTTTTCATTGCTCGTTTTTCTATTCGGCTTCTTCTCTCATGAGAATTTCCTTCCTACGTGGACTGCATGTGCGACTTCAAATTTGAAGGCTATGCTTCCCCAAAGGCTTCGCCAACAGGCGATGGGAAATTTCATAGAGGTCTTCGGAGGACCCAAAGACTCAGGGCCATCGAGAGGCTAGGGGGAAGGGCTTAGTCTCCCAATTACCGGTCGTACTCATTCTTCAAAGCCAAAATATTCTGCAGATTCCACCTCTGAGTTCAATTCCAACAGGGCCTGAGTCAAATGCACACACTGAAAAGGTCCTCTTCAGAGGTTGATTATGAGCTTGATTAAACTGCATGCAATGGTTTTGATCTAGTCATGAACAACCTGCGCAGATTTGGAGCACTCCCGATGATCGTTGCTCCTTCGAGAGGTTTGAGCTCTTGCCCCTTCAGGATTGAAATACCTACTATTTGAACTCTGGTGTCTCCTCCAAAGAAAATATGTAAAATTATTAGAGCACAAATACATTTCTACTTGAAGAATAATTTCACAAACTTGCGAGAATTGAAAAAGAAAAATTGGAATTGAGAATGAATTTGATTCATCAATATTGGTTTGAGAATCAATACATAAAAAAAAATAGGTTAAGATTAGTTATATATGAAATGACTATGGATAATTAAAGCTAACTAAATCTAAGTGTGATTTATGTTATGTTAATGTGCACATGCACCACATGCAAGCGCTAGAGTTAAATAACTAAAGCCAAGTGTACACCACATGTAAGCACTCGAGTTAACTAGCTAAAGACAAGTGTAAATCACATGAAATAACTATAGTTGAACTAAAACTAATTAAGGCTAACTATGTGCATGTACACCAACACCCCCCCTTGAGCATAATTTAGGTGAGTGTGATGCAAAATGAAGAGTTCCAATAACAAGGTCATTTCAGGTACCCATATACAATGCATGAAAAAATGAAAGAGGGAAAACCAAGTGGGAATAAAACCCCCCGTCAAAATATAATGCGAAAAGTAGAGAAAAGACAACTGCTAGGTAGTCGTGTCCTTCACCCCAAGACGATCTCGCAAAAATCGAAACTTCTGCTCAGTGAAAGTCTTGGTGAAGATATCAACAGTCTCCTCGGAACTCAAAAAATACTAAAGATTGATGATCCCATCATGGATATGGAGGAATAACTTCATTTTTAGAAGTAGAGGTATCAACTCATGTTTGGATCCAGCCAAGTGAATTTTCATACTTACATGGTTGGATACCAATATGGATTCACGCTTCGTCATGCATTTGACGACCGGATTCATGTACCTATATGCATGCATGGGAGTAGTTGTCCTGCAGGGATGCTTTGATGTGCATGTGTGGCTTTAGAGATGCCATTGTGGATGCATACATGCACATACATGTTGTTATAAATTCCTCCTTTGATGCATGCATGGGCATGCATGGCTCTGCAACTGAGAGTGCATGTGAGACATCATTAAATTGAGACCTCGTCAGATCTACATCATCAACATCATCAACAATAGATGGAATCAAATTCCTCTTCTATGTTTTTGAAAGTAGTGTCTTCATCACTAGCAAAGGAAGCTATTTCCTCATGTGCAATGTCTTCGTTATTGGACAAGATAAAATTCTCATCTGCAACAGGTTCTTTAACAATAGAAGAAGTTGATTCTTCTTATTCAACACTGTCTTGAGAATATTTCTCCACATTATTGGTGTCTTCACCACTTTCATGAATGCTATAATAACTCAATATCTTTGCCTCCAAATGGTGTTCTTCTAGATCATTTTCATCACCATATAATCCTTTCAATGTAGTCCAAATTTCATGTGGTGATTCAATATTTCTGATCTGATAAAGAATATCACGAGATGTGGATAGACACAATCTTCCATAAGCCATGCCAGATCTATTAAGCCAATCTCACTTCTCATCCTCTGACATTGGTTCTATCTCAATTCCCATGACTATTTGGTACAAGCCTTTGCTCCTAAGATGAAGCAAAATCATTGGCTTCCATTCATAGTAATTGTATGGAGTCAGAATAGTGGAAGTTGGGAATTCCATTCTTTCACTTTGTGGTTGTAGCGACAATTGCGACAGTTCTTTAATATTTTGATCCACAAATCAAATCTCTGAACAATTTCCAATGCTTTGATCTTCAAACTTGCAAAAAATTATTCATGCAACTTCTCCAAGCCCTTGTAGCTCTGATACCATGTAAAATTATTAGAGCACAAATACGGATCTAGCTGAAAAATAATTGCACAAACTAGTGAGAATTGGAAAATTGGATTTGAGAATGAATTTGATTTATCAATATTGGTTTGAGAATCAATACATAAAAACAACTAAGTAAAGCTTAGTTGTACATGCAATAACTATGGATAATTAAAGCTAACTAAAGCTAAGTGTGATTTATGCTCTGTTAATGTGCACATGCACCACATCTAGCACTAGATTTAACTAACTAAAGCCAAGTGCACACCACATGTAAGCACTTGAGTTAGCTAGCTAAAGACAAGTGCACATTGTTGAGAATAATTCTTAAATCTCGCCATGTAATTTCTGACATTAGTCAACAGATTTTGTGATTCTCTGTTATTAAAAATTAGTGCAACAAATCATTAGGATGGCCAGTGCTCAGAATCATTGGTAGTGGTCAGAATGAATAATTATTAGTTGATAAATAATAATATTAGTAATAGGTTTATTATATAAGAATGTATTTACATACATGATTTAATATGAGATTTACAAGTTGTTGAGCAGTGATATGTGTTTTTTTATTTTATTTCATTGTTTTTCATATTTGTTGGGTCATTCCAGATTCTACAATTGGTATCATAGCAGGCAAAATTGTTTTGGGTTAAATTTTTTATTGTTGGAATTTCGCCAAAGTTAAAAATGTCGAATTCTAATATCCTTGTTCCAGAATTTGATGGGAATGATTATGATTATTGGTGCATTAAGATGCTGACCTTTTTTATTGGAAAATATTTGTGGGAGATTGTTGAATTAGGTTATGATGAACCAAATGATTGGAATGCCCTTACAGCCAATGAAAGAACAACGAGAAAGGAATCAAGGAAGAAGAATGATCAAGCTTTGTTTCACATTCAGATAGCTCTTTATAAGAGCTTATTTCCACGAATATCAGGAGCAACAACTACCAAAGATGCCTCGAAGACACTAGAAGAAACTTACCAAGGTAGTTATCAAGTTAAGATGGTCAAGCTTTAGACATTGAAGCGAGAGTTCGAGAAATTGAAGATGCAAGAAGCTGAAAGTATAAGTGACTACTGTGTCAGAGTCAAAGATGTGGTCAATAAAATGGCTACACTTGGGGAAACGGTAAGTAATAAAGTTTTAATAAAAAAGGTATTGAGATCTTTAACACCTAGATGGAACCATGTTGCCATAATATTAGAAGAAAGTAAGGATTTGACACAATTAAAGTTTGATCAATTGGTTGGATCTCTCATGTCTCATGAAGAAAGATTGAAAGACACTTTTGAAGTTGTTGAGAAAGATTTTTCCTATAAATTACAAATTACACATAATGAAGATTCAAGCAGGAGTAGTGCCAAAGCCAATCAAGATCGAGGTAAATGGCAAAGCCAAAATTTTTCTAGAGGTAGAGGTAGAGGTGGTTCAAGAGGAAGAGGTACTTCCAGAGGAAGAGGTAGAGGTAGATTTGATAAGAGAAATGTTCAATGTTACTATTGTAACATGTATGGCCACTTTGAAAGAGAATGCAGATTGAAATAAGGTAAAAATGCTAACTATGCTCAAGAAAGTAATGAGTATCCTCGAGATCACTTATTTTTATGTTATGCCAAAGGTGAAAAATACTAATAGAGATGTTTGGTACATAGATTCTGGATACTATAACCATATGATAGGGTATGAGAAATTGTTTTCAACCAAGGATGGAAGTTTTAAATCCAAGGTCCAGCTTGGTGATGATAAACCATCGGAGTTTGCTGCCAAAGGAGCTATGGAGGTCCAAACAAAAGAAGGTATAAAGAGTATTCATGATATTTATTATACTCAACAATTGAAGCACAATTTGTTAAATTTTGGGTAGCTATGTGAGAAAAATTATAAAGTAGTCTTTGAAAATAAGACATGTACTATCTATGATAAGAATAAGGGAAATAGGATGATCACTGTTGTGCCTATGACAAGAAATATGATGTTTCCCTTGAGGTTTGATGAACATGAAAACAACCTTGCAATATGGCTTATGAGGATTCAAGTTGGCTATGGCATCTCAGGTATGGGCATTTAAATTTTCACAGTTTGAAGTTTCTAACCTCAAATGCATTAGTTTCTGGTTTGCCCGAGGTAGAGGAGCATAAGGAGGATTGTGAAGGATGTGCTAAAGGAAAGCATGCAAGGGAAAGGTTCCCAAAGGGAAATGCATGGAGGGCTCATCACCCACTTCAGCTTGTTCATTCAGACATATGTGGTCCTATGCAGACTAATAGTTTGGGTAAGTCATCATATTTCATCATTTTTATTGATGATTACTCAAGAAATTGTTGGGTATATTTTTTGAAGGCCAAAAGTGAAGCCCTGGATTCATTCAAGAAGTTCAAAGCACTTACAGAAAATGAGAAAGGTTGCAAGATCAAATGTTTGCGGACTGACCGTGGTGGATAATTTTTCTCAAAATATTTCCAGAGTTATTTTGATATGAATGGCATTAGGAGGCAACATACTACAACATACACACCCCAACAAAACAACGTAGTTGAAAGGAATAATCTCACCGTGGTTGAAATGGAAAGGTGAATGTTACAAACTAAGGGATTGAGTAATTATTATTGGGGAGATGCAGTTGCTACAACAGTGTACATCCTCAATCGTAGCCCCACCAGTGCACTAGAAAAGACGACTCCTTATGAAGCTTGGTATGGAAAAAAGCCTAATGTTAATCATTTCAAAGTTTTTGTTTTTTTGGATTATGTGCATGTATATGATCAAAATAGAAAAAAGTTAGATGCAAAAAGTGAGTTATGCATTTTCATTGGCTATAGTGAGACAAGCAAGGCTTATAAATTGTATAATACCCTCACTAACAAGCTTATTGTCTCAAGAGATGTAATTTTTGATGAAGGGGGAGTTTATGGTCATAAAAAAGGCCAAGTTGAGAAGACAAAATCTATTTTGAACAATCATATAATTGTTGATATTGAGCAGCCAACTAATGCTTCTGTATCTAGTGGTTTAACTCCACTAAGAAACTCTTCATCAATTTCTTCAGCATCAAGTTTAATTCCAAATTCTTCTCCAAGTTCTACAAGGAAGGTAAGGAGATTGAGGGATATATCCCAGAGGAGTGCAAATCAAGCATATGAAGAAAACCCAATAGGTGAGACAGTGAAATTTCCTTTATTAGCCAAGGATGATTTTGAACCATCATGTTTTGAAGATGCATGTACTAATGAGGTCTGGGTGCAAGCAATGCAAGAAGAGATGGATTCCATTCACAGGAATGACACTTGGGAATTGAAAGAGCTTCTGCATGACAAGAAAAATATAGGCACCAAATGGGTCTATAAGACAAAATTTTACAGTGATGGGAGTGTTGAAAGACACAAGGCAAGATTAGTTGCCAAAGGATTCACACAAAAGTATGGAATTGATTATGAAGAGACATTTGCACCAGTAGCAAGACGGGAGACCATTAGAATGTTGATTTCATTAGTAGCTCAGAAAAGGTGGAGCATATATCATATGGACGTGAAAAGTGCCTTCTTGAATGGGTACTTAGAAGAGGAAGTATATGTGGAGCCGCCACAAGATTTTGAAGTGGAAGGAAAAGAGAATAATGTCTACAAGTTGAAGAAGGCTTTGTATGTTCTCAAGCAAGCACCAAGAGCGTGGTATGCTAGGATTGATGGATACTTTCAGGAAAAAGGCTTCTAGAAAAGTAAGAGTGATCCTACCCTTTACTACAAACAAGAAGGTATTGATATTTTGATCATAAGTTTGTATGTTGATGATCTATTGTATATGGGTAGTAGTTCCAAAATGAATGATGAGTTCAAAGTTGCTATGATGAATGAATTTGAGATGAAAGATCTAGATCTCATGAAATATTTTCTAAGAATGGAGGTTTATCAAAATAAGGATGAAATTTTCATTTTCTAGACAAAGTATGCACATGATATGTTGAGGAAATTTGATATGCTTGATTGTAATGGATCCCCTACTCCAAGTGCTCATGGAGTTGTATTATGTAGAGATGATGGTGTTGATTTAGTTGATGAGACAACTTACAAAAGTATTGTGGGGAGCTTGATGTTTCTAACCCACACAAGACCTGATATTGCATTTTCAGTTTCACTTGTTTCAAGGTATATGAAAAATCCATCTGAAATACATATGAAGACAACCAACATATTTTTAAGGTATGTGAAAGACACTTTAAATTTTGGTATTCATTACTCCTATGCTGAAAAGTTCAATATTGTTGGATTTAGTTATTCAGATTGGGGAGGTAGTATGGATGACCGTAAGTCCACATCTGGAAATTGTTTCTCTTTTGGTTCTAGTTTGATTACTTGGAGCTCAAGAAAACAAAGCATTGTTTCCCTGTCATCCACATAAACAGAATATGTTGTAATTACTTCAGTAGGTACATAAGCTCTTTGGCTCAGAATTTTTTTGGAAGAAATTGGAGAGAAGCAAATTAAGCCTACAGTTATTTAATGTGATAATGTAAGTACCATCAAGTTAGCAAAGAATCCAGTTCATCACAGTAGGACAAAGCATTTTGGCATGAAATATCACTTCATTCGGGATTTGGTTCAGAAGAATGATGTTGAATTGAAGCACATAAATACTAAGGATCATCTAGCAGATATATTCACCAAAGAAGTTGCAAAAGATCATTTTTTGGCACTAAGAGATAAGTTAGTAAGCCCTCATTAAGCATTAAGGGGGAGTGTTGAAAATAATTCTTAAATCTCGCCATGTAATTGTTGACATTAGTCAGCAGATTTTGTGATTCTTTGTTATTAAAAATTAGTGCAACAAATTATTAGGATGGCCAGTGCTCAGAATCATTGGCAATGGTTAGAATGAATAATTAGTAGTTGATAAATAATAATATTAGTAATAAGTTTATTATATAAGAATGTATTTACATACATGATTTAATATGAGATTTACAAGTTTTTGTGTAGTCTGTGTTTTTTTATTTTATTTCATTGTTTTTCATATGTACTGGGGTCATTCCAAATTCTACACACATCACATGCAATAGAAAAATAAAAACTCCTAAAAATTGATACAAAAGAAAGAAAAAGAAACAGGAGTAGTAGCCATAGCCATTGTAAATAATGGTAATAACAACTGCACATTTTATTTCCTTCTTTAACCCCTTAATACCTCTTCTGGCCATAACTTTCCCATTAAACATTACGCACAATTCCCGTCCTAGATTTGGGACTGAAACAACTACCTATAACAGGAAAAACCCCAATAAGTTGTAAGGTAAAGTTCATGTCTAGGCGGTGAATCATATCTAGATAACACGCTAGCTCACAAGCTCATACAGACTAGTCATAAATAGAGTTGCGCTTCATTATCACTGAAAGTTGATAGGTTTATGGAAAATGCTTTTATCATTATCTGGAAGGAAATAAATTAAAGATAAATCTACGTTGGGAAATATTATCATCCTCGAAAAAACTAGGAGGAGGATGCTAAGAAGGATGAAAGACGCTGGACTCTCAATGATTTCGACATTGGAAAACCTCTGGGCCACTGAAAATTTGGCAATACATATCTTGCCACAGAGAAGAAGAGTAAGTACGTTGTGAGAAATTTGGCAATGTATTCTTTCCAGAGAGAAGAAAAGTAAGTATGTTGTGGCTTTGAAATTTATCTTCAAGAACCGACTCCGGCAATCTCAGGTAGAGCACCAGTTGCGAAGAGAAATTGAAATCGAGAGTCATCTTCGGCATCCCAATATACTCTGACTGTTTGGTTATTCTTCGGCATCCCAATATACTCCGATTGTTTGGTTATTTTTATGATCAGAGTCACGTCTATCTAATTCTTGAATATGCTGCAAAAGGTGAGCTGTACAAAGAGCTTCAACGTAATCGTTATAAGATTGTCATTTCAGTTGGACTAATATGGTAAATTTCTATGAATATTAATTTCCATTTACGGCTTGGATTATAATGCTTTGGCCAGGCATGACCTACTACAATGGAGATTTGAGAACCGCTTAGGGAAGATATTTGGACCTGCATCATACATTTTTCCAGTTTGCAGAGTATATTAAGAGGGTGTTCTGATCAACTCACCTATTTTAAAATGGCTAGTATGTAGGTAATTTGGGAAAATCATAGTATTGTATTTAAATTCCACATGAATCTCAAAATAACTATTTATTAGTTTATTACTTTTAAGATGTTACACTTGCAAATTTTAAATTTAAAAAAATAGGCCTCGAGTATGAGCTCAATTGGGTCACGGGGTCAACTAGGGTCACCGATAAACTCTAAGAGTGGATTTTTGTAAATATTTCTTGTGAAAAAACATATATATATATATATATGAGATATCATTCAAAAATACTGAGATTTATAAATAGATCGAGCCATAGAAACTACAACTACTATTATTATTTTTTACCTAATTTCAATTATTGCTGCCGATTATTAATTCTCCGTCCTCGTCTGAAACTGACAGCTTGTTGTCATATGAACATGGATAGATGACTTCGTGATTAATATTCTAACACCTTGTCATTTGAACATGGATAGATGACTTCGTGATTAATATTCTAACACCTCCCTTTAATCACGACCTAAATGTTAACTTTCCTGTTGGTCTAAGCCTCAACTAAGCTTAAAACGATATATAAAAAACTTCATAACAAGCTTTCATACAACTCGTTGTCATATGAACATGGACAGATGATTTAGTGATTAATAATCTGACACCTCCCCTTAATCACTACCTAAATGTTAACTTTCATGTTGGTCTAAGTCTTAGCTAGGCTTATAATGAGACATAAAAAAACTTGATAACAAAGCTTTTATTTTTTTCCTTCTTACTAAAGGGTCCATGCTTTTTCATTTGCTGGAGCATTTCATTTTCACCTTTTTTGCCATAATATATTGGAACACTTGAACTCTTAATCTCCTCTTTATTGATATTGATTGCTAGCTAACATTCTTTGCATTCAACATTGTTGTAGGTTCTTTGGACTTATACGTGTCCTTAATGCTTGCAATTTCTTCAAGTTTTATAGCTTCTTCTAGACTGTCAATATCTGCACACTTAAAATAAATGTTAGATTTATATAAAAGATTATAAAAAGATCAAAATGATTCTTGTCATCCTGCTCTTTTAAGAGAGATTTCCTTTCTTCATCTTTCTTTGTTGTCATACTTGGTTGTTTCAGACCTTCAACCTCTTTAATCAACTCTGTTGCTGCAAACATTTTTTCATGTATTTGATTTGTGTATGGAGGTAGACATCTCTTCTCACTAAACAAAAGCTCACCAATAAGATTCTTTTCACGCATCAGGTTGAACCACTCTTCATGAGATACATAATTCTCATCAAATCTACCTATAGATTGTTCTAAATAGTTAAGAAGAAGTTAAGTTATGGATGATTGTATTATCTTTGAGTTGGTGAAATTGCATGTTGATCTAGTCAAAGCCCCAAGCGGCCCCTCATCAAGTTATAAATAGAAGCGACCTCAAGCTCATTTGCACACATTCACTCATGAGATATTCTTCATGGTGCTTTTGGTTATTGGTCATATTTTTGTTTTCAGGCTTGCACAAGTACGTCACAAGAGGCTTGCACAGTGGATTGGGATCACAGACAGAACCACATTTCAGATCTAGGTATTTCGATTCTAGGCCGCGGGCAGGAGAACTTGAGTGGCTCTACTGGGCTTGGGCCGTAGGCTAAGCTTGTTGTGGTCACAACTCAGATAGTAAAGTCTCCTGCAGATAGGCTTCAAGGCATGACCAAGTTTCTAGGGTATTCAGGCCCTCAACCGTGGGCATAGAACTCCCACATTGCGGCTTAGACCTAGTTCAGCCGCGGGCAGGGCATGTCAAGGTCACAACTCTATGAGTTATTGTGCAGATCATATTTGGTATTTTGTGAGTTTCTCATGAAATATCATCATTCTTCCATCATGAAGTCACATCAGCATGAGATCACTTATTGGTTGTTTTCTAGACTCAGATCTAGATCGGGGAAGCTAAGATCACTTGGTCTTAGTGATCCATTTATTTTGTGTTTTGTTGATCTATATATCAAATCATATTATCATCCACTATATTATTGTACTGGGCTCATTGTACTCTCTACTGAAATATTTTGAAGACAATCTATAGAAGAAGAAGATTTGAAAGGGTTCCCCCCACAACAACGTTTTTCCCTAGTATTGGACCAATTTCTATGTCTCATGGTTTTGATATTGTCTTCTTTGTCCTTGCATGAATTTTTATATCTTTAGTTACCGTTTATGGTTACTTATATTGCATAGATGTGAATATATTGTTAATGAAAACATTGATTTGGGCTTAAGTAACTGATCCAACATAGAGCAATATTGAAAAATTGACATGGTATGAGAGCTAAGGTGGAGGAAAAGCCCAAGAGAAGAGAAGGAAGGAAGCCCAAGAGCAGATCTACAAGTATAGAGTTTCGATCTACAAGGCTAGAGATCAGATCTTCAATTCAAGGTCAAGATGTCTTCCTCTACCTTTAAGGAGCATGAGAAACTGGGTGACGCTTCTAACTTTTCTACATGGAAAGTTTTATTAGAGATTATTGCTAATAAAAACGATGTGATGGAATATATTCAAGGGAAGATGATCGAACCTTTAGAATATGCCTCCGCCATCATTAAGAACAAGTACAAGAAAGGTGAGTCTAAAGCAAAACAAATCCTAGCTAATGGGTTACAAGATAATTTACTTGCTTATGTTGGGAATATAAAGAATTCTAAAGATATGTATGATAAAGTAGTCAGCATGTATGAGGTTAACAATCCAAATAAAATCATTACATTGCAAGACCAACTTAAGGAAGTGAATATGAAAAAAGGTGATATTGTCGAGTCTTAAATTATGAGTATCTCTCATCTTAAAGATCAACTGCTGAGGGTTGGTGAGAATATACCTGACAGAGAGATGGTTGTCGTGACTCTTAGAGGTCTCCTGCCAGTTTGGGAAACCTTCATTACTACTATCAACAATAGCAACATTCTTCTGTCTTTTGATGAAAATGTTGGGAGGCTGACTTGGGAAGAATCCATGTTGATAGCCAGAGGAAGGATTCATAAACATGAAGAAGGTGAGCATGTTGCTTATGTCTCTCACAACAATAGAAGGAAAAATATATCAAAAGGAGGCCCATCTAGAAGACCTAATCCTCGTCAAAATTCAAAAGGAAGGAATGAAAAATCTCTCGCTCACATTGAATGCTTCAACTGCCACAAGAAAGGTCACTATGCTCGTGATTTTCGCGAAAAGAAAAGAGGCCACGATACAACATCAGGAGAAACACCTATTATAAAATAAAGAAAGACAATCAAAGGAACAATCATGAAAAATGGGTAGAGAGGAGCAGAAGAGATTCATCAAGCAACCATGAAGAAGACTGTCCATCTCAAAAAGAGGTCAAAAGCTTATAATTATGAAAGTAATACGGTAGATAAAAATGAATATGTTCTCATTTATGCACTTACTAGTTCTTTTCCACCAGATTCATGGGATAGTTGGTTAGAAGATAGTGGGGCCTCTCATCACTTTTCTAGTTATAAAGAAGTCCTCTCCAATCTAGTAGAGAGGGAGACTAAGTTAAGAATAATTCTTGGAGATAATTCTACTCATCCGGTAAAAGTATTTGGATTGATTAAATTTCAGTTAAGAATTGTGGAATCAGTATTGTTAAATGATGTCATGTATGTGTTGGGTCTTGTGAATAATTTGATTTATATATCTGCAATAGAAGATAAAGGGATGAGGGTTTACTTCATCAATGGAAAGGTCCTAACTTGGCCTGTTGAGTCACATATAAAAGATGCATTTACATTAGCACTGAGATCTGGGGGACTCTACAAGGTCAGAGGAAGGCCACTCTTTGCATTGGCCCATAACACCAATCATCTCATCACTAGAGGTTGGCTCATTTACATTATGAGGTTCTTCTGAAATTGAAGGGACTAGTTTTTGGTATTCCCGATGTACAAGATCGGAATGAAGGAGTTTGTCCTAGATGTGCTAGTGGAAAGAAAACAAGGAGACCATTCCCCTCCAGTGAGAACAAGACATATGATATCATCCATCTTATCCATTCAAACATATGTGGTCCAATGCCTATGCACTCCTTTAGCAACCATCTCTATTACATTACCTCCATTGACGATTATTCTAGAAAGACATGGCTATATTGCATCAAGCACAAGGATGAAGCCTTCGAAAAATTTTAGGAATTCAAGGCATTGGTCGAGAATCAATCTGAAAAAAATATCAAAGTGTTCAGATCTGATAATGGAGGAGAATACATGTTAAAAGAATTCATAACATTCTACAAAAAGGAAGGGATCAAGAAAGAAAATATTGTACCTTATACACTAGAAAAAAGTGGCCTTGCTGAAAGAAAGAATCGGTTGATATTAGAAGTTTCTCACGCTATGTTACATGATCAGAAGGTACCGAATTTTATATGGGATTAAGCATTCAATACTGATGTCTATGTTCAAAACTGAGCACCTCATCAATCATTAAAAATAAGACTCTAGAAGAAGTATTCACAGGAAACAGACCAAACATCAACCATTTACAAATATTTGGATGCACCGAAATATAAGAGGAATAAGTTGGAAGCTACAGGCATAAAATGTATCTTCATGGGTTACTGTGAAAACTCCAAGGCATACAAAATTTACATTCCTGATCAAAGGAAGGTTGATATTAGTAGAGATGTAACCTTTGATGAAGATGCGCCGCTTTGTAAAGCAAGAGATCTTCCTCCACCTCCTAAGGAAGATGACGTTGATAAGGATATTCTAGATATTCCTTCTATGCTTGATTCAAGGAATGACGATACACCCATGGAACCTATGGATATATTAGATCCACCTACCAGTGATCCTCCTTCAAAGAAAATACCTCTTTGGCTTCTCGACACTCTGTAAGACAATGGAAGGATTATTCCTATTCGTCGATCATTAAGAGAAAGGAAGGAACCTTGTAGTTATTAGGGTTATGTTGCAAATATAAGTACCATGATTCAATCTGAACCATCCTCATTTGAAGAAGAAATCAAAGAACATGTTTGGAAGGATTCCATGACCAAAGAATATGAATCAGTCATGAAAAAATATGTGTGGAATGTTGTACCGAGACCGCATGGGAAGGCTGTTGTGACTTCAAAATGGTTGTTCAAAATCAAGCATGGAATCGATGGGAGCATTGAAAATTATAAAGCAAGGTTCGTAGCTCTTGGTTTTTCTCAGAAAGAGGGAGAATATTACGATTATATATTTTCACTTGTGGCTCGATATGCAACTATCCACTCGATCATTGCCCTTGCTGCTAGTCAAGGATAGAAACTTCACTAGATGGATGTAAATATATATCTTGGATTGGGTTTGTTGAGGAAGTTGAGAGATTCTCTCAACTTCTCTCTCTAAGATTAGTATTAGTTCACCTATATGTTTGATGTATCTAATTATTGCAATATAGAAAATAATTATTATTGTGTGTTATTCATTTGCGTTTCTTCTCTCTCCAATTCTTATTTTGGTATCAGAGCAACCTGTTGACTCGCTGTGGAGAGTGGCATTTCCTGCATGGTTTAAAAGTGTTTTCAATCCACTATCGTCGGACTCATTTGAAGAGCCAATTCTTAATTCTACCGCTTCTGATGCTTGGCGTCAATCTGGAAATAAGGAAATTGAGTTTCATGAAACCCAGGAAAGAGAGAGCCTTATTAAGGACGGATTGAAGACAGGGTACGAGTTTCAGTGCGCTTACAAAGAAAAAACGAGGCAGCAACGAGGAGCGTGCATTCCAGCACAAGGACGAGGCCACAAAAGTACGCAGCAGAATTATTACTCTGCCTTGTATTGTCTGGTGTCAAGACTGTATGTACAGAAGGGGAAAGCTGTCAGCGTTGTGATAGAACGGTGTGTCAGCATTGTGATACATACATACATTTGCATTTGTTTGCTGATTTCTACATTGTTTTTCCCATTAATAATGTTCAGAACATAGCTGGAGTGGAATCAATCAATCACTGAAGCTGGTGTTTGCCGATTTCTGCCGAATTGGTTTGCCTTAAATAAATATTTTTTTTCATTCAGTTTAATTGCAACCTGTTTTAGATTTGCAGAGTTTGAAAATCAGCTTATTTTCTTTTTAACATGGAGCAGCCTATTGTATTAGAAAAGTTTAATGGCTTTAATTTCTACACTTGGAAGGTAAAATTTCAGTTGCAAATGATGAGTAGAAATTTATGGAATATCGTAGAAGGCTCAGAAATAGCACCTACAGATGCTCAACAGTTAATTGCATGGGAAAAAAGAGAAGAAAGAGCCAAGTCTATCCTTGGACTATCACTTGCAGATTCCCAGCTACATCTTATTGACTTAAAGAAATCTTCTGCAGCAATATGGGAAGAAATGAATAAGGTATTTGGGGCAAAAGCTGTTAATGCAAAATTTTTCTTAAAGTTACAATTGTTTAAACTCCAAATGGATAGTGAGACATCATTGTCAACACACATAAATGAGTTAAGAGCTTTGATGAGGCAGTTGTCAGAAATTAATTCTAAAGTAGATGATGATGATGCAAAGGCAATCTTATTAAATAGCTTGTCTTCAAAATATGATAATGTCATATTTACTCTAAGTCAAATGCCACATCAATCACTTGATGAAATGATAGAAGCTCTTATGGTAGAAGAAAAGAGGACAGGTGGCCTAGAGGCTAGTTCACATAATGAACTTGCACTATATTCCAAAGGACGGGTGAATAAAAGTAAGAATGAATGTTTCTATTGTCATAAATATGGACATACAACATTCAATTGCAAAATTCGAGCTCGAGATCTTTTAAATGGACAATTGAAAAAATCAGCCTATGCAACATTTTCAAACGATTCACCCGATGCAATATTTGAAGATTCTTCAAGTGAGGATGAACCTCCTGATCCATCTCTTAAACTGTTCTAAAGCATGTTTTGTGATTTGCAAGTGTGTGAAATATAGTGTGGATTGCTATGAGATTTATGTAGAAGAGAACCAATTATTTAACAAATTAGCATTATTTAAATTAGTCGTTCTTGACGTTCTACAGGGACGAGAGAACAATTGGCTAATTTAATTGTGTGAATTTGTTATATGCTGATCTTGTTGTGCTACGGGCCAAGGAGCATCAGTTACAGGTTACAAGCAGGTCAAGTTGTTAGATTAGCTCTTGAACACATTCAGTATTCAGACCACTTGCCTAGCCACTGATGGATAGCCGAAAGCGAAATATCCGACAGATGGTGATTGGTCCATAGGATGGTTCATCACTTGTCAGCTCTATCGCGGAAGCCCCGACGAGCCGAGTTGTCAATACTGTTGATCTTGCAAAGTTTATTATTGCTGGTCAGAAGCAAATGTATTTTAAATGGGTTGAATGGTAGCTCGAAAATGGTGGAGAAAAGAGCGTTTCCTATGAGATCTCAGAGTGGGTACATGTGTTAATGAAGACCAGATCAGACAAAGAGACGAAAGTTCAAAGTGTTGTAATTGTGATTAATTATTATATGTTTTGTAAAGTAAGCATTAAGGGAGGGTATTAGAATTAGTTAGGATTATGCTTACTTTAGTATATCTTGGAAAATACCACCTTCCTCCATGGTATTTTATAGGAATAAGTCTTTGTGGAAAGCCACAGGGATTTTAAGTGGAAGGCCACACATCACATATGTGCAGGTTGAAGAAAGCACTGTATCGATTGAAGAAAGCTCCCTGAGATTGGTATGCTTTCATTGACAATTATCTAATGAAATTGGGTTTCACTAGAAGCAGTGATGATCCCAATCTCTATTTTAAGGTTATTCATGGTATGAATCTAATATTGGTTGTATATGTTGACGATTTTTTCTTAATAGGAAGTGAACCAATGATAATTAAATGTAAAAGGATGATAGACTCTGAATTCAAAATCAAAGGGCTCAGTCTTATGCATTAATTTTTAGGTCTTGAGATATGGAAAAGGTCTGGCAATATATTTCTCTCATAGGGAAAGTATATGGTAAATCTACTGGAAATTTATGTTATGACCGAGTGCAAAGCTATGGTCACTCCAATGGAAATGAACTTCAAAAACTTGTGTGGTAAAACAACTGGACCTGATCTAGAGAATCCATCTGAGTATTGACAGTTGATTTGGGCTCTGATGTTCCTTGTGAACACCCACCTGGATATATGTGACGCAGGGCTAGGCCTGCAATACCCAGGATCATTAAACTCTGAAACATAGAAGAATGCATTCCAGCATTTAACCGAATCAAAAACTTCAATCACTGGCCAATTCACACTTTACCATTTCAACCTGCGGAAGCTTTCCAATATATGTTCAAAATCATTCAATATTATCAATCTCGATCCACTCACCTTCAGGAAAAAACAATACTCAAATGCTTCCTAAACCATGCCAATATTCACATGAGATTATACACATCATCCCAAACTTTCACCATAACTTCCATGTTTAACTCACATACTTTCATCATACCTCATTCCCATTTCATAGGGCTTTTATAAAACCCAAATCACAAATCTTAAAACATAACTTTATACAAAAGTTCATTTCCAATCCATGAGTATAAACTTTCATACTCATCATTCAATTCATAGAACCAAATCATGCACCTTTTACTTTAACACACTCAATTCAGTACTTGGAAAGTATGAAAACCCAAATTTTGATGTGCACCCTTGCCCTTTCAAAATCATTTCATACCCAGTGTATGCACATTTGCTCTCTTAAAAATTCAACTGATAAGTTATTGATGCAGATCGATTTCAAAATATGCTTTCATAGGTTATCATTTCTTACACAACATATCCTCATTGCCATGTTTGTGAATCGGTATAACAAATTTTGATTTCTTCTATGAAAATTTATTTATGTCTCCACGCTGCACGTGGACTTGCACAATCTTTTGTTCCAGTTTCTAAATGTCACCAAAATCTCAACGCAAACAACAACCTGTTATTTCATTCACTTACCTCCATGGAAAATCTGGCCACGCAACGCTTACTACTTCCGCATTCAGTTTTCAACGTTCCATCCTTTGTACTGCACATAGATCTGACAAATTGTTCCGATCTATTTTTTGCACCAGCGTTCAGCAATTGCATTTAAAAGTAATTGTTCACACATATTCCAACCAGCTCAGCGCCTTCCAAGTTTCGTTGCACTTCGTTGCACACATCGTCCTCTTGCACGCAGAACCTGTCACTTGTAAACTGATCACAGCGTTCCACTGCTTTTCCACCTGCAACTTAATAAACACAGTTACTTCAACGTCAACAAAATCTGTTCTTCTTAATGAAACAAGGAAATCGTTTTCAATTCTGCAAATTTAAAAGTCTGACAATCGAATTTCATTCCAGACAGATCTTCCACGCTGATGAGTTCCTTTAAAACGCCCTTCCGGCATTCATTAACTCGGCTTTCATTCTTCTGCAACCCATTTGGAATTTAGACAATAGGAATTCAACGCAGTACTGTTCTTTCAGCAATTAAAAGCCAGACATACATTTACGCTGCAAACATTTACACCATACATTCTGATCTCATTTAAACCAATTCTCATTCCATTATTAAATCGACCCACCATTCAAGTTTTAATTCTGTTCATCGCCTCCATAGATTGATTTTAATACTGGCTATGGTACTTATACGCACTCTGCTATGGTATGAATACATTCCACAACATACCATTCACTCCAGTTTGCAATCACGTTATTTTTTTATTTCACATTAAACTAACCACTAATTCATTAACGCTCCATGCGTTCCATTCAAATTTGTGAAGATCATTGCTTTTAGTGACAGCGTATTTCATTTTCAGAGACGGTAAACAAAAGCATTTCAGAATTCTCGGCAATCACATACAATAACGCCCTCTTTCAAACAGCAACTAACAATCTGTTGTTACAGGAAGTTTTTCTTCTTGAAATCGATCCATGGTGATCGATTTACCAATTCCATAATTTAAATTAAGGTGCAGTCTCACATAATGGCCTCTGCAGAAATTTAATTTCTTTCATAAGCTAAACACCATTCCTTTGCACATAATAATCCAGATTTCAAAGAAGAACGAATTTCCTTTCACACAAATTCAATCTTATGCAACTCAATAACTGACATTCAGTAAAAAAAACAACTGCTGTATTAATACACTAAACACTTACAATACAACTTCCTTCCGTGGCCTGATTTCCAATAAATTGGCCCTTACAATTGCCTGAAGGCTTATAGCCTTGGCTGTTCAAGCCTGCTCTCAATCACACTCTCTCACAATCTCAATGTCTTTTTCTCTCAAAACTCCCTCCTATTTATACAATTTAAAAAAATCATTAAATTAAATGCTCAATCCCTTCAATTCCTCAACAAACCCCTAAATCTCTCAACATCCCTAAAGGATAGATCTTTATCCCTAAAATCCTTCAACTAATTAAATTCCCTCATATCCTTTTATTAATAAAAAGATATTTACAAAAATCCTCACCTTCTCCTATTTTATTCAAATTAATTAGTAAAATATTAAAAAATTATCACACCCCCTTTTAACATATTTACAAAATAAAAAATGCCCTTGATGCTCCTACATCAATATGTTATGCAGTAAACCCATTGAGTGAGTTCATGATTGACCCCCTTCATCTGCATTTGATAGCATCCAAGTATGTATTGAGAAAATTACATGGATCGATCACATTTGGTTTGAGATACTCTGTTGCAGATATCCAACTTCATGGATTCACTGATGTTGACTGGGCAAGTAATGACATCGATAGAAAGAGTACATTTGGATGTTGTTTTAGCCTTGGTTCTGCCATGATATCCTAGACGAGAAGGAGACAAAATTCAATAGCGTTGAGCACTACGGAAGCAGAGTACATTGCTGCTAGCACAACAAGTTGTAAAGTTGTGTGGTTAATAAATCTCTTTGGCAAGCTCCTTGGTAAAGTGTTGGATACTATAGTGATGTATTGTGATAATAAGAGCAGGATTCATTTGGCAGAGAGTCTCGTGTTTCATGACAAGTCCAAGCATATCGAGCTTTGATATCACTTCATCCGTGACATGGTACAAACAGGAGCAGTTAAACTCCAACACATTGCAATAGATGATCAAACTACAAATATTATTACCAAGGCATTACTGAAAGGGAAGTTATTATTTTTCATAGAACATCTTGGACTAATGGACTTAGCCCCTCTAGATAAGGGAAATGTTGATTGAGAACACTAACAAGATCTTCCTACCTTGCTTGAGCTCTCAGGGTGAGTAATTGAGGTGAAGAGCCCTTGGAGTTGAGTGAACTCTAGAAAATAGGGTCAAAGATGTTTCTCCCCCATTTGTCACTCATGGGATCTGTGTGATCCTTGTTTTGACAAGTCGAGATCTCCACCACCATTGGCTGTTGTAGAGTATACCCCAGTTGGCATCATACCCACAAGCAGGGCTTGTTGGGATTGTCCCTCCCCGTTTGGACAATGGGTTGAGGAGGCTTGGAGGCATGTGATCTTACCTCTTTGTAAGTTGGGTATCTCATTCAAGATGGATTTTGATTCATATGTTCTATCACTTGACTGATGAGAGTCATTGATTGGGTTGGGAATTTCTCCCCTTTTATGATTTCGGGTTGAGGGTGAGCTCCCCGATGAGATTCCAGGGTCGGAGATGTGCTCCCCTGTGAGATGATTTATCCAGTTGTTAGATGCGGGTGGAAGCTATTGCTCCCCGATTCTTTTTCTTATTAGATTTGAGAAAGTTTCAGCAGATGGAGTTGAGCCATGATGACACTATGATGCAGAGATCTTCAAGCAAAGATTGTAAAGTGGAATTCTTCATAGTTGAGAGGGAGTTTGAAACTAGACTAAAATTCTACATTGGTTAAATCAGATGGTTCAAATAATAAGTTAATTAGATTCCCCTTTTCAACAAGATCAAAATTTACCTATAGAATTTTCTAAATGGTTGAGCGGAATTTAAGTTATGGATTATTTTATTATTTTATGAGTTGGTTAAATTGCATGTTGATCTAGTCAAAACCCCAAGTGGTCCCTCATCAAGTTATAAATAGAACCGACATTAAGCTCATTTGCACACATTCGGTCATGAGATCTTATTCATGATGCTTTTGTTTATTGGTCGTATTTTTTATTTTTTATTTTTTATTTATTTTTATTTTTATTTTTTATTTATTTTTCTAGCTCGCACAGGTACATCACACGAGGCTTGTGTAGTGGATTGGGATCACAGACAGAAGCACATTTCAAATCTGGGTATTTTGTATCTGGGCCACGGGCAAGAGAACTTGAGGTAGTGGATCTACTAGGCTTGGGTTGTGGGCTTAGCTTGTTGTGGTTGTGGCTCAGCTAGTAAAGTCGATTGTAGAGAAGCTTGAGGGCGCGACCAAGTTTCTAGGGTATTCAGGCCCTCAACCATGGGCATAGAACTCCGAGGTTGCGTCTTAGAGCTAGTTCAACCGTGGGCATAGTGTGTCAAGGTCGCGGCTCTGTGAGTTATTGGGAAGATCAGATTTGGTATTATGTCAGTTTCTCACGAAATATCATCAGCCTTCCGTCACGCAGACACATCAATCTCAGATCAATTATTGACAATTTTCTAAACTCATATTTAGATCGGGGCAGCTAAGATCACTTGGTATCAGTGATTCATTGATTTTGTGTTTTGTTGATCTATAGATGAGATCAGATTATCATCCACTCTATTATTGTACTGGGATCATTGTACTCTCTGCTAAAATATTTTGAATACAATCTATAAAAGAAGAATATTTGAAAGGGCTTCCCCCATAGTCGGGTTTTCCCCTTGCTTTGGACCAATATATGTGTCTCATGGTTTTGATATTGTCTTATATGTATTTTCATGCATTGTTCTATCTTCAGTTACAATTTTTGGTTACTCATATTGCATAGATATGAATATATTGTTAATAAAAAATCTAATTTGGGCTTAAGTAACTATTACAACCTAGAGCAATATTGAAAAATTAACATTCTCATACTACAACACAAAGGTGTTGAAGGATGAATGTGTCAGCAACTAAATATTAAATGTGCATAGTAAGGTTGGTGTCACAGGAGTAATGACGACTACGAATATCATTGGGTTAAGGAAACAAGGACCACAATTGTGAAAAATGATTTAAATGGGTTTGTCATGTTCTGAGACATGCCATCCCTGAGCTTGTGTGCATGCTTCATTGAACTAAATGAAGAAGGAAGAAGTCATCTTGAAGTACAATTCAAGTTATGTGAGCCCTGAATAAGAATGAAGAGCCTCGTTGGAGTGTGCAACTTGACTTAGAATTAATTATCAGTATGGAGAAATTCTTAAATCCAATTCTCAATGATTAATGAGGTAGCAGTGGCATAGTTAGATGCAACAATAGGACAGAGAAGCCATGCAAGAGTACACTCAGGAATGAATGGAAGAATTAAAGTAATGAGATGTAAAAAAAAAGTGGAGAAGCCATGTAGAGGTACACTCTGGCAGTGTGAATGGTGACATTATGGTTTATGGAGACAACATCAATATTTGTGTTTGAGTGAAACAAAAGCTAAGATTGCATTTGATCAAATTGGGGAAATGAAACGTTGTTTGGAGTGACTTGAGTGGAAAGATTTTTCGTTGTGATTGCGTTGATGTGTGTGATGCTAGATCCACTAGTGCTGCAGAGAGATTCTTAGAGTGCTTGTGCAGAGAAAAGATATATCGAGAGAGCTTCTTTTGTTGTGTAAGACGTCGAGAGATCTTGTGTAATAGAAGGGTCCAATGCTGAATGTATGCAGTTGAGAGAAGAGGGCCAAGAGTAGTATGATGTTGTGGTGTGGACAGAGAGCTGAGAGAGTTGTATGTTAGTGAATGTTATTGAGTGGAACAACAAGTTGCTGCAGAGTGAGCAAAGGACAAAGTGTTGCGTGGGCCAATGGATTAGGGGAACAAAGAGCTAAAAACGAGAAGAGAGGCTACTGATTATAGTGAGCAGTAAATTTTCTTTTGAGTGTGGGTTAGATCTCGCATATAAGAAGTTGTTGCTTCCATATCTAGTGGGTCTCTCAGAAGGCTTGGGGGTTGGTTTCTCCTGCAAGTTGGTGCTTGCATAAATATAAGGAGCTGCAAATTGATGCTTGCAACAAATCCATGAAGTTGGTGCTTCAGATGGTGCTTCTGGTAGGTTGATTAGGTGTCTACAAAAGGATGGAGTTGGTGCTTCCTGCTAGTGGGTGATAGCAAACAATAAAAAAGAGTTGGTGCTTCCTATGAGTGGCGTCTCACAAATAGATTGATGTAATATAGTAGGTGCTCTTATTTTTACATCAATAACAATAACAAGCTTTTCTGGTTTTTCTTGAAAGGGTTTCCACGTAAAGCCTCTGTGTCGTATGTGTTTTCTGCTCATGATGTGTATGTTTGTGTTCGTTGATATGGTTTTTGTTATGTTTGTTAATGGTTTATCTCATATAATGGATGCCAAGTTTGAATGGGAAAAAGTAAATTGGCATAAAAGTTAAAATTAGCCTTAATACTAATCCCCCCCCTTAATATTAACATTGTTTCCAATAGAATAGCATAGGAATGGCTCTCCCAAAAATCTACCACAAATTCTTGGATTTATGTTGTAAGTTTGTCTTGATAGTCTTTCCTGGTGATAAGAGCCCAAAAAGAAGATTCATAATTTAAATTCACTCGTGCCCTAAATTTGGTATGCTTATGCAATGTTTTTCTCGAGACCAAGAGCAATTTTTTTTTCCAACTTTTGTTTTCTTGATGTACTTGGTGCAATAATAACAATTTTGATTTCCCTACATGCAATTCTAACATAGGATTTTATTTATTTTCCAAACATAGTGAATTCCCTTGATATATTTTTAGTGACATTCATATGTGTCTTCTTTCTTTTAACATCTTGGACACCCAAAAGATTTGTGGCACGTTTTAGTTGCTTATGTCTGATCAACCCATGTAGTATATGAGTTTTTACAACAAGTAAACGATTCTCAAGATATTGTTGAATGATGTTATTGAAATGTTATCTAACAACGAGAGTAGGGATAGGCCCCACAAGGTCCTCTATTGTGCTTGCATCAATTTTTTTTGCAAATGGTCTGCCCCTTTCCAAACCATTGTAACTCAATGTTATCCTATCAACTTGAGAGGAAAAAATGTGTTCTTACAATGGTTGATCAACTTGATAGGGAAAATATTCTTCCTCTATTGGTTGATTAGCTTGATGTGGCACATATTGTTCCCCTAGTGACAATTGATTAGCTTGATAGGGCACATGTTCCTCTGGTCATTGATAAGGTCCATAATGACCATCTTGAACATCATCTAGTTGATCAAATTGATGGGACACATCTTCTCCTTCATATGGATGCTCAATTTCCATCCCTGCATAGTGGAATACAAAATATACCTGTAAGTCAAGTGAATCATCATCATGAGACAAGTCAATAGTAGAGCTAGACACACATGTTTATTTAAGAAATCACCATAGGTGTGAGGTATTAATATGATTTGATAGTAGGAAGCTAGGTAGTAGAAGTTGACATGGACCTAGGGTTCTAAGTTGAAACGTGAAAAGAAAATGGTTTTGAGCTCAGGGAAAGATGGGTCAAAGTAGAGTGAACTAGTAAAAATATCGGTCCTTGTGTCAAAGAAAAGGGTGATTCATAATATGATAAAAGGTAAAAACATTATTCTTCGCTCAACAAAATTAAATTTGGAAACCCTATTGTTCTAGCCACAAACCCTAGGGAAAATTTAAATGGAAAAAAAGTTGAGACTTGGCAACAATGTAGCATAAGTTGACATGGAAAAAGGGTTCTAAGTTGAAACATGAAAACAAAATGGTTTTGAGCTCAGGGAAAGATGGGTCAAAGAGGAGTGCACCAGTAAATTTACAGGTCCCTATGTAAAAAAAAGGGCGATTTAGAATATGATGAAAGGTAAAATCATTCCTCCTCAATAAAGAAAAATCAATATAGAAAACATCGAGTTCTAGTCACAAACCGTAGGGAAACGTTAAATGAAAAAAAAGCTTACATTTTGGAACTAGGTAGGATAAGTGGAAATGGACCAAGGGATATAAGTTGGAACATAAAAATATAAGTGTTTCGAGCTCATAGAAATATGGGTTGAAGAAGAGCACACTGGTAAAGGTATAAATCCATTTGTCAACAAAAATGGTGATTCATAATAGGATGAAAGGTAAAAGCATTCATCCTCTGTTAATAAAAATCAATTTTGAAACCATAGGGTTTTATTCAAAAACCCTAGGGAAAATGTAAATGAAAAACAAGTCGAAATTTGGCAACTAGGTAGCAGAAGTTGACATGGACCTATGGTTATAAGTTGAAACATGAAAAGAAAAGGGTTTGAGCTCAGGGAAAGATGGGTCGAAAAAAATGCACTAGTAAAGGTATCAGTGCATGTGTCAATAGAAAGGGTGATTTATAATATGCTGAAAGGTAAAATCATTCCTCCTAAATCAATAAAAATTAATTTGGAAACCCTAGGGTTCTATTTACAAGCCCTAGGGAAAAGTTAAATGAAAAACAAGTTGAAATTTAGAAACTAGGTAGCAGAAGTTGACATGAACCAAGGGTTCTAAGTTGAAACATGAAAATAAAAGGGTTTCAAGCTCAGGGAAATATGGGTCAAAGAAGAGAGTGGGTCAATAAAATTATTAACCCCCATTTCAACAAAAAAGGTGATTCAAAATATGATGAAAGGTAAAATCATTCAACATGTCTGAAAGGAAAAATAATTTTCATGATGATGTGAATTGTATGTAGGAGGAACCTGAAGGTGATATAATCCCTATGAAACATGTAACTAAGGACAAGAATTCTATTCTAAGAAACAAATTAGTTGGAAAGAAAGGAAAGAAATAAACAACATATGAGACTATTGCATTTGTAAGCACACCTAAACACATACATTTTCTTTAGGAAAACCAAATGAATCACATACATAAGACAAAGCTAAAAATAAATGGTTAATTTTCCCTTTAATTCTAGTGTGTGAAAAAAGCAACAAAAAAGGTTTATTTGAGGTTTTACATATGAGAAAAATTCCTAAAAATTCCTAACGTCCTTCCACTCAAGTAGTAACAGGACCTTGTGAATATTTTATAATAAGGTACTAGGGCCACGTCATAAATGTCACTAGCAATGCTTCTAGAAACCAAAAAACCAGCCAAGGTATGGATAGGTTATAGCGGCCAAACATACTAGGGATATGTCCCGAAAGATATGACAATGCTTCTAGTAGCCTGACCAAGATCACCTAGTGTCTAAGTGGTCTCGTACCTTAACCTATAGGGAAATATGCCCTAATATTTGGCCACTAAGTTACCGTATTCTAGTGGGAATGTACAAATCTCAGCTCTTGGTTATTAGTTTTGGATCCAAAACACCTACCACATGTTGGGAGGCAACATGAAGGTTTGTGATAATCTGCCACCTAGGCCTTACCCCCTTCACGGGTTTCTTTCCATGTACAATATTTTTCACTGGATGATACAAGATTTTAAGCTCGCTAAAAGAAAAATTTCTATGTTTCAACTTGAAAAAAACCATGATGACTTATGTTTTTCCTATCACCATTGTCCTATCCTCAACTATAAATTATCTTGTGCCCCCTGTGGGGAAATTAGTGTGTTCAAGTTAACATTGTTTTTAGAAAGGTTTTGCTTCACTTAAGGTGTGCAACAAATATAAACTCATGTAAATTAGGTACAAAGATTCCAAAAAGTGGATAGTCTTTATACAAAGTTTAAGTGAGCTTAGTGTGTGGGGGAATGCGTGTGCAAGTGAAAATATGAGCATGAAAAGTCTGAATTCATGTGGATATGTGGTGATCCTTTACAATTCCCTTAAGTAAACTATATGATGTGTGTTCCTTGAAAGAAAAGAAATGATGTGTAGATGATGGGCCAATTAATTTTTTCCTAATTATACTATCTGAGTATATGTTTGTGTGAAAATTTTCAAAGTAAAATATAAGAAATTACTCTACTTGTAATGGTTAGTAAATAAAATTGGTTAGTAGTAATGGTGTGTGCAAGGTGAATCTAGTGCGCATACAAAGTGTTTGAATTGAAAGTATGGGGATATGTGGTTCATGATTCTTTAATAGAATTCCCATAATTACACTATGTGATGTTTGTTCCTTATAAGAAAAGAAATGATGTGTGGATGATGGACCACTTCTTTCCTAATTATGCTATGTGAGCATATGTTCATGTGAAAAATTTCAAAGTAAAATATAAGCCTCAATTACTCTACTTGTAATTGTTAGTAAAACAAATTCGTTAGTAGTGATGGTGTGTGGAAGGTGAATCTAGTGCACATTCTAAGTGTTTGAATTGCAAGTATGTGTATATGTGGTTCATGATCCTTTAATAAAATTCCCCTAATTACACTATGTGATGTTTTTTCTTTGCAATAAAAGAAACTTGATATGTGGATAATAGGCCAATTACTTTTTCCAAATTATGGTATATGTGAGCATAGTATAGGGAAATGAAAAATTAGTTCTTTTGGAAACATTATATTTCTGTTACCAACTAAATTGAATTACGTAACTTTATTTAGTTAAATAACTAATTTTTTTTGTTTATGCATAAATCATGATTTGACTTCAAGCAATGCCACAATTGAGAACACCCAATAGAGGAACCCCAATGTAAAGGATAAGAAATTTGCAAACTAATTGAAGGTATGCAATTTGTAAAATATTTACACACTTAAAATTGTGTATTTTGTGTTTTAAATATGATATTATGTTAACAATGAAAAATTAATTCATTTATATATAAATTTTAATGATAAAGAAATAATTGTCTTTTATGTTAAATCCTAAAGTTATGTTGGCAAAAATAATAATCAATTATATATACATTTTAATGATATATTATAATTTAAGTGTTTAAAATTTGTCATTTGAAATATGTATTATATACTTATAGGGCGTGGTTAAATATATTCCTATAGGTCATTAATAAAATACAATATTGTCAATTTTTTTTAAATAATTTGATAGATCATAGGAATGTTGTCTCCATTTACTAATTAAAGTACATGACCTTTTTCAAAATTAGTTCTTCTAAGCAACAATTTTTTGTATCTTTAAGAGACTATATAAATCCTAAACTAAAATTGATTTCTAAAAAAAAAAAAATTATATTTTTGTTCATACATCTCATTCACCAAACATTTGAATTAAAATCTAATGCCAACTAAAAGGGATTGTGAGAACATAAGGAAAGAGAAAAATGATTTTGAATCCAGGTGTTAAGAATAAAATTAGAGGAATTGGAGAGTAAATTGTCAATATGTAACTATTTCCCAAGTCATCTAGTCCTGCAAGAAATTATCTCTCTTCACTACCCCCGCAACACATGTTTAAGAAATGAAAAAACTTAAAACCATTTGGGCATAGGATTGAAGGGTGTGTGATAAAGGTGATCTATTGTTAGATATAATACCCCCAAAATTTTCCTAATAAATCTAGGTTTGAAGCTTTGTTTGGTTTCACAATAAGTCACATTTACCACGTGAAACATTTCAAGGTTGTTACATGTCATTTTGTCACATCTAATCAAATGGTTTGAAAACAGAATTAATCAACATCCTTTACACTTTGTCATTATCCTTTTGCAAATCCCTAAGCATTACCTCTCCAAAAAGTCCAAGTTTTTGGGCCAATTAGCTGAAAAAACTAATTTTTTGGCCCCAAAACACTCTGCACTTTAGTCCACCTACAATGGTTGCAAGCTTCATAACTGAGCACTTGCACTAACTAATGCAGGTTGTTCTCCTTTGCAAGTGTGATGGTTCTATAATTTATGGAAAAATAAAAAATATTTACGAAACTTATCCTTCCAAAATATTATAAGGTGGTTTTAACCATTTACCATTGATAAAGATCTCAAATTCCTATTCTAGAAGTCTTATCTCTTATCCTTAGAGCTTATCCTCCATATGTGGATCTCAAGCCTAGATTGGTAAATCGTAAAATACCACTTTTACCCTATAAATTCACTGTCTCCCATAGAGTCTGGGTTGGATTTTGGAGATTACTAGTTCCCTCATGTTTCTACTTTGATATTAAGGAATCATCCTCCATTAATTCATTATGGTTTATTTGAAGGTTTTCTTTGTGGCAAGGATAAGATAATTGGGGAGACATCTACAAATTCAAACATCTATAAATGGTTGTAACTCTCTCTTTCATTTATTAATACAAAAAGCACTTTGTTTTCCTATACTTTTTTCACACTGATGTTATGTATTTCAATGTATTTTGATTCATTGATTAGAGACATTAGTTTATGCTATGTGGATATTTTAGTTCTCCTGCTTGTTTTAGTCATTTTACAGGTTCCATTTATACCAATTGGATCTAGAGTTGGAGCCTACAAGCAAGGAGAAGAGAGGGGCTTACTACATATTCCAAGTAGGTCTTTCTTTTGTATTCTAGTTTCTCTAAGGAAAACACATATATTTTTTCCCCCGTATTTTCTAGATCAGACCACTAGATCTAGGAAGTTCCCTTTTGTCCGCATAAGATAATTTTCCACATAACAAAAACCTTTTTCAAATTTAATTCTTCCTAGCAACAATTTTTTTATTTCTTCAAAAGACTATATAGATCCCAAAATAAAATTGATCCCTAATGTAACAAGGATGGTATTATATTTTTGTTCATATATATATATTTACCAAACATTTCATTTATTTAAGTCCAATTTCAATTATTCAAATCTACTCATTTGTATAATAATTTGCAAGGTTGTTGAACTAAAGACTAATATAAATTAAGTTTACATTTGTATATAGGAAACTTCTAAATACATATTTAAGAGAGAATTATTACTTAAATAACTTAATGATATGGAAAATCTTTCGAATTTGAGATAATGAGAGATTCTTGAAAAATCAAGCTAGTGATTACCAAATTGAAGGAACAAATTTATTTCATGAGAGAAAAAAAATCTTTATCTATAAATTTATACAAATTTAATAAACTATAAGATAAATTGTGACTAAAAAATCATGAAATACATAAATACACACTCCATGAGAAAAAAAAGTTGTGTAGCTAGCGTTCCTACCTCTAGTTTAATTATTGAACTTTGAAATGTATGAACTAACTGCCACATTTGAATAAAGGCTACATTGTAGATATTCTCGCTTAGTTTAAGTGTAGTTAAATTGGATTTAAAAACAATGAAGACATACATGGATGGACGAACAAAGTGTTTTTCAACAGAAAGTACTGTGAATAACCTCAGACTTATATAGTATGTATACATTCAAATAAATCAATGTTAAATATAGTTTAAAGACCACTGGACAAATTTGATCTTACATAGAACACAACCATAAATATTGCTTACCAACTTCCTTGAAAATATTTCATTTATTTAGACGAATATAAAGAGTAGGTGACTTCTTAGACAACTATGAAAAATATGTTGTGACTATTTGTAATGCGGTTAAAATAAAAATTATACAACTACATATTTGGCCATTTAGTAAACATTTATACTAATCTATTGCAAGAACAAAATTAATAAGTCATTTTTAGTCAACAACCCTCAAACTGTTTAATAAGTAAACAACCAAATGAAAGGTATGTTAAGAATAAATATTTGAATGTACTTAAGATATTTATAAAGCGTCAAAATGGAAAAGGAATAGGATAATACGAGTTCTTCCTATCTAAATGATACATCTATAATTAAAAATATATATATATTGTAAAAAGTTTTATATTATAACTTAAAAAAAAAAAAAAAACATAACTAAAAAAATAATTTTATTTATATACAAAATTTATCCTTTTTAAATAAAAAATACTATATCATATTTTTTCAAAATAGTGTTTAAAATTAAAAATTCAAACCAGTAACCAAGTAATTCAAATTTGTGTCGTATATAGGTGGTTCATATGTCAACACATTAATAATACAATTATAATTTAATCAAGTTTCAATGAACATGGCTCCATTAATTCAAATTTGTGTCGTATATAGGTGGTTCATATGTCAACACATTAATGATACAATTATAATTTAATCAAGTTTCAATGAACATGGCTCCATTAATTCAAATTTGTGTCGTATATAGGTGGTTCATATGTCAACACATTAATAATACAATTATAATTTAATCAAGTTTCAATGAACATGGCTCCATTAATGACCCTTTTATAAATAAAAAATAAAAAAGTTACAATACTGAGACAAAATTAGCACGATATCTACCCTAGGGTCCATTGGTAATTCCACTACAGTTTTGACTTATGCCTTGCTAAATACTCTGCCTTCTACGTGTGGCTAAAGGGATTTTTGCCCTGTTTTACGAAGCTTGACGCATATTTCTCTATGAAAATAAATGTTGTATTTTTTAGCTGTAATTTCCAGTGGATCCTGCATGAATTAACGCTAATTAAGGATTGTTGCATGAAAAGATATTGCAGGTTGCAACTCTCACGTGCTCGTCAATCCCATAAATGGCAATGAAAGCATGAAAACGTGGTACATTGAGATGTTACAATAGGAAATTTGTGCACATGTTTTGAAGAAACGTTGAGGAATTTCTACAACCACAATTCACAAGTTTGTTTTGGGGTGAAAATTTATAAATTCTTTTTCTTTTTATGGTATTGAATTTAGTGTCATCTTCCCCATTCCAAAATTTTCAACAGGCCATGGAATAACACAATTCATAGTCTTTTTGGTGTTTAACACTGATTGTTATGCAACTAGCTCACAAAACTATAGAAATAACATATCAACGACTTAAAAAATATCCTCTTCAAGGGGGAAACCTCCTTTACATTATATAAATGAAGAATTATTGAATGATTCAAATGAAAAAACTTCCCTTCTATATATAGGGGTCTAAGGGGTCACAATATAATCAGATTCGGCATAATAATAATAATGTAAGGGTACAACAATAACAATATCAGGCTTCTATGGGGCACAATAATAGAAATATGTGGACTACATGGGCACAACAATAAAAATAAGGGAATATACTAGTATTATAGGAACCTAACATGTCCATCTCCTTCAAAGGAGTGTTGTCCTCAACGCTTGAGTAGTTCTGGATGCTTATGTATAAAATTCTCATCCTCCCATGTCAAATCTTCAGCGGGTAAGTTCTTCCACTTGATAAGATACTTTGAAATAGATTGATTCCATAGCTGTCGAGTTCTTTTTTTCGTGAATGCTTCATGTTCCAATATGATTTTTCCTTCCTCGTTAAGTTTTGGAAATATTTTTTGAACTGGAAGATTGTCACCTATAACCTTCTTTAAGCATGAAACATGGAAAAATGGGTGCACTCGGGAAAATGCAGGAAGTTCCAATTTGTATGCCATAGTACAAATATTTTGCAACACTTTGTAAGGACCATAGTAATTTGGTGATAATTTATTATCTTTCTTACCTTGCTTGAGGGACATTTGTTTGTATGGTTGTAGCCATAAAAATATCCAGTCACCCACATCAAAACAGCTTTCGTTGCGATGATGATTTGCTTGTTGTTTCATTCGATTATGTGCCAAAGTAAGGTTATCCTTTAAGAGTTGGAGAAATTATTTTTGATGGTAAATATGATCTTCCACTGCTCGAACCTTAGAATTTTATCTTAAATATGATATGATGGAAGGTGGATGATATCCATAAAGTGCCATAAATGGGGTCATTTTTTCTGCATTATGGAAGGAAGTGTTATACCACCATTCAACCAGAGTGAACCACTTGACCCATTGTGTTTTTTTATCAAATACAAATCAATGAAGATATCCTTCCAAACATTTATTCACTATCTCGGTTTTCCCATCATATTGAGGATGATAACATGAGCTATGAGCTAATTGAGAACCCAGACAAGAAAATAATTTCGTCCAAAAATTTCCAACAAACTTGCAATCTATGTCGCTTACAATAATATTTGGGTTTCCATGTAGTTTTTGAATTGTTTCCATAAATGCAGTAGAAACTCTCTTAGCTTTAAATGGACGAGATAATGCACAAAGCTTTGCATACTTCGTAAGTCTATAAAATATCACCATGATGACATTTTTTCCTTCGGACATGGGTAAACCTATGATAAAATCCATCGAATCCTCCTCCCAATGTTGAATTGGAATGGATAAAGTTTGTAACAGGCCTATATTATTAATTTTCTCAACCTTCTTTTGTTGGAAAACCAAAAAATATGCTACAAAATTTTGAATATTAGATTTAAGGCCATCCCAAAAAAATTCCTTCTTGAACTTTTGGTAAATTTTTAAAAATTTTGAGTGCCCTCCTAAGGAAGAGGTGTGTAATTCAAAAATAATCTTTTGTTTGAGTTGGGAATTCTTACAAATATATAAGAAATTTTTGTACCATAATGAACCGTTTTTCCAGATAAATGTATCAGATTTACTAGGATCTTGCTGCAACTTTTGAATGAGTGTCCACACTTCTTTGTCATTATTCCATTCATCCCTTGCTTCGGTTATCCAATCGAGTTGGATAATAGAAATGGAACAAATCAATGCTTCCACATCCTCATCCTTTCTTGAGAGTGCATCTGCAACAACATTTTTCTTCCCTTTTTTGTAGACAATTTCAAAGCCATAACCCAACATCTTTGTGACCCATTTTTGTTGCTCTTCTGAAGACAATATTTGTTCTAAAAAGTATTTAATACTGTCATGATATGTTTTTACCTTGAAGTGTCTTACCATTAGGTAAGGTCCCCATTGGTTTAGTTCATGTAGTATTTCCAACATTTCCTTCTCATAAATAGGTTTGGGTAAATACTTTCCTTTGATTGGATGTCTTTCAAAAGAAATGGGTCTTCCTTATTGCTTTAAAATGGCACCAATTCCATTTCCTAAGGCATCACATTCCACAATAAAGGTTTTTGTGAAGTCTGGCATAGCTAAAACTGGTGCTTGGCACATTTCTTCGTTAAGATGTTCAAAGGCCTTGGTTTCTTCCGAATTCCAAGAAAATGCATCTTTCTTCAGTAATGTTGTTTTAGGTGCTGCTATTCTCCCATAATTCTTAACAAACTTGTGATAATACCCTGTCATCCCGAGAAATCCTCACATATGCTTTATGGTTGTGGGTATTTTCCATTCCTTAATGGATTTAATTTTGTTAGGGTCTACCTTAATACCCTCATGAGATACAATATGAGCCAAATATTCCACCTATTGTACTCCAAAGAAACATTTAGAGGTTTTTGCATATAATTGTTTCTCCTCCAATAGTTTGAGCACCCTCTCAACATGTTGAACATGATCCTTCCAAGAATTGTTGTATATTAGTATATCATCAAAAAATAATAACACAAATTTTCTAAGGAAAGGTTTGAAAATGGAATTCATCAAACTTTGAAATGTAGAAGATCTGTTGGTAAGGCCAAAATGCTTGACCAAAAATTCATAATGACCCTCATGACTTATAAATGTTGTTTTTTGGAATGTCTTCAGTATTCTTTCTAATTTTATGATATCCTGAACAAAGATCCAACTTGTTGAAGTAAATTGCTCCATGTAATTCATCCAATAATTCATCAATGACAGGAATGCGAAATTTATCTTTAATAGTGAGTTTGTTGAGCTCCCTATAATCTAGAAAAATGTGTCATGATCCATCCTTATTGTGCATTAATACTACTGGAGTAGAGAAATAACTTTGAATAAGATGAATTATATTGACCTCTAGCATTTCTGCAACCATATATTCAATTTCTCTCTTTTGGGCATAAGGATATTAGTAAGGCCTGATTATTGAAGGAACACTTCATGGAATCAAAATAATTTCATGATCATGATCACGAATAGGTGGGAGGCCTTTGGGAGTCTCAAATACCTTGGAATGATTGTCCCAGAATTTTTGGAGATTTGGGGAAATAGATGACTTCGATGTTTGAACCTCTAGTGAGCATAATTGTGCAATTATTCCTAGTTGTTCTTTATTTAGAAGCTTTTTCATTCCATTAGAGTTGATTGTCTTTCCTGGTTTCCTTGTGATACCCCTTAATTCAACTTCATTTCCTTCCCAAAAAAATTCAAGAAAATTTATTGAAAATTAAAAGATATTGTACCCAAAGATTGTAACCATTCGACACCTAGTACAACATCAGCACCACCCATGGGAACACAAATCATTTCACTATTCAATACATATTCCCCCATGGTTAGCTTTATATTATGCCACATTCTAGAGAAATATATAGTTACTCCAATAGCAACCATCACTTGACACTCTAGTGCTAGTTATAGGAAGAAATTCAATTCCTTGGCTATATTACAATGAATAAAATTATGGGTACTACCTGAATCAATCATCACTATTAACTTTTTCTTTTTGATATGTCCTTTTATCTTGAGAGTTTGAGGAGTGGTAATTCCTGCCAATGAACTACAAGATATGGTCGGATTAATTTCTTCTTTCTCTAGGGTTGGTTCCTGGTGTATATCTTCTCCTTTTGAAGTTTCTTGTTCCTTTTCTTCCTTCTCTTGAAAATCTATGTAAAATATTTTTGTCTTAGCACACTTATGACATTTAGTGTATTTGATATCACAACTGTAACAAATCCCTTTTTCTCATTTTTCTTCCAACTATTGTGGTGCCAACCTTGTAGGTTGTGGAAGGCTAAGAGTAGAAACACTTCCATCTTTATAGTTGTGAATGGTAGTCTTCCTTGTCGACATAATTTTTCTTTCATTTTTTCTTGCCAACATGAATGCCTTCTACAATGAATCAAGTTCCCAAAGGTGAACCTCATGTTTGATCTTATCCTTTAAATTCCTTATGAATAGATCAATCCTATGCTCCTCTGGAATATCAATTACCCCTTATATTCAAGTTTTGGAAGTCCACAATGTGCTCTGCCATTGTAGCCTTTTGTATGAGATTTATCGATTGGCTAAAGAAGGTGTTTCTCTTTGTATCCTCATAATGTGCTATCATTTTCTCCATAAAAATTGACCAAGTGACAAGTAGTTTACGAGAAAAAATCCATCGATACCATATAAACTGATTGGATTCTAAATATAAAGCTGTAATACATATCTTTTGTGAGTGTTACACATCATGGAGATCAAAATATTTCTCTATTTGTAGTATCCATGTTACCATATCCTTCCCATAAAACTTCCTCATATCGATCTTTGAAATGTGGTGGTTCTTAAACCCAACATTGGATTTTCTAAAATGAAAACTCATACTCCTTTTGTCCTCATCATGGTTTTCATGTATTATGTTGTCACCACCGAAAAGACTTTCTTGCAACAATTTTATCAAACCTTCCTTCCAACCTTCCATGTCGATTTCAAACCATCCATGTCCCATTTGTGGGTTAGCTTCCATGTCATCCCCATGGTTCATCCATCATAGATTTGATGTCTACTTTTTAAACCATCTATGTCATCTTTGTTGTTGTTTGTGAGCATGTGACGTGCTGCACTTGGTCTGTGTGAATTATAAGGCACGTGCCTGCACCTTCCCAAGTCAGCATTTATTTTTTAAATATAATGGGGTGGAAATTATTTTTTTATAAATTTCATAGAACTGTTGACATATATGCTTCAATATGCTCGGAATCACTTCCTTCAACTAGTTTTTCAAACTGTGTTATGTAATTGCAAAACATACACACATTTTTATTTTTTAGAGTTCAAATAAGGGTTGAAGCTCGAAATTTAGACTTCCAACACCGAAATTTCTTCAAGGCAGCCCTGGTATTTTTTCTAAATTTACAAGTCAAAAAATCAATATTTATTCTCACAGGGAGTTATGTACGATTCTACACAATGTACTAATTAGTAGACCTAAGGCCTACTAGAGTAAAGTGTATGAGTGCGTTTTTAAATGTTTAAGTTTCACCTTTACCCAAATTTCTAGAAACAATGTCTGGAGCATTTTAATTTGTCAGAATTCAAAACATACCCTCTCAAATGTAGCACAGAGATTTACAGTCACTGTTTGAGACCTAATTTTGGAGCCCGCAACATTCTAACTTCCCCGATCAGACCCACGAAAGACAGCAATCAAGATTCCAACTTATGACGTTAATCAACATTTGCTCCATGTAAAATTTTCCGCACCAAGCTTCCTAGAAATAAATTATAGCTAAAATTACAATATGACCTATTTGAATACAGAGCCCAGAACTCAAGATAGTGATATCACCAGCCACAGGTAAACTAACCCACAAAACAAGAAATAATAGATCAACGACCTAGTAAATATCCCTTTCTAGGGGTGGTAATTATTTATTTACATAAATGAAAACAACTTTGATGATTCAACAGAAAACCTTTCTAAGCAGAAGAGAAATTCATATAGATCACAAATATAATCAAAGTCATAAGAAGAACAGTCATAAAATAAAACAATAGGTCATCAAATACGTGAAGATAAAGAAGACCCAGCAACAAAATGGCCAATAATAAAGCCATATATAGATCATTGAAGAAAACAAGAAGGGGATAGAGAATAAAAATATCTCGCCGCAGACCTCTTGCGTAAAATGTTAAGGTGGTGTGATAATATGTGTACGTACATATTTGCATAATATGGAAATAGCCGCGAGAAGAAAGAGAAGAATCTGCATCAGCATCCGCATCCAACGAACATTGTTTCTTCTTTCCACGCTTGCAGAGAGAGACCAATGATCTTTCATGTAATTCAATCGAGAGACTCATACCATATAGTAAGATATAAGAAGATTGGAATGTAATTACGACCCATGTAGCCTTAAATAACAACGTTAAGGTAACAAAGGTTGCAGGTGTCATCATCACTTGATTTATAATTGATATTCGAGGGGCATGTTGATAGTTCTTCGCCATTTACTTTTGCCGATAATATTTCGTGTAAAGATATGATAATCATCGCAATAATCGCATGAATTCTTCGTTGATGGGGGTAAAGGAGATAATTATGTTAACCAACGCGCTGACCGTAGTGGCGACCTTCACTTTTCGCGTTTAAAAGGGGAATACCAAAGGAAAAAGCCAAAGGTACGAGAGTTTTCAAGACTGCGGCTGTGCTTTGTCACGAAATAGGATGATTAACACAGCGTAATCCTCCATATACAATGCACATCCTGAAATGTAGTTCACATAAGTCATATCAAAATGCTGATAAAAATAAAAGAAAATCCAGAGGTATAAACACTTGTAATTATTCTAAATTCAGCTTGATTACAAAACAAGATGAACAAAATCATGGGTATAGAAAATATGTGTGTTTGTGGTTTGGTAACATGTGGTTTCCTCGGGTAACAGAGAATAAAACAGCAGTGACAGATGAGGTATGTAAGACCTTCTCCACACTGCAGAAGCCAGGCATGGTACACACCTGTAATCCCAGGAGGTGGCAAAGCAAGATTGCTTGAGGTGCCCATCCAACATGGCCTATGGAAACCCCATCATAAAAAACTACAGTAAGATACAAAATAATGAAATATGCACATTCGTGGTTCACATTGTTTATTTAGAGGTATTTTACTTAGATATGGTAGTTGAATATCTTCTATCTTTAAATAATGGTATATATAAGTGATGTATGGTTTCACTGCCATGTATAGCTACATGTTTGGCATTTGATTGATTTTGGGTTGATTTCTATCTGAAAGGTAAACTGACTAGTAGGTAAGTATAAATTCTTAGTATAGATGTTGAAGTGTGATTACTATGTAATTGATGGTTGAAAACATTGTGTCATGCTTAAGGTGAGGATGTGCATGGGCTGTATCATCACGTATGGTCGAAGAACAATGGTGAAGGAGTAAGAAGGGTGACATATTAAGACACGTGTGGTGTGTGTGTCATGCAATGTTGTAAGAGCGAAGGACATGTTTGGTGCTTGAGGACAAAATATCCTCGTTGGGGGATAAACACTAGATCCTGTGGCTCCAAGAGATGCTTATGGGGTCAAGAGGATCAGCAACTGTAACCAAAGCTCTTCAAATGATACAAACGAGATTTAGATCATAGTATCTATCGCCCTAATTCCAACACAAGAACAATAATTAAATTGAATGACACAATACCCTTAACAACCACATGCAACAATAAGAAACAACGAAAGAACCTACAATAAATTCGCCAGAAACAACGAATTTGTTCACTATAAAATACGAACACATCTATTAAAAAAAAAAAAAACATATTGTTTTGTAAAACAAAAATAATTGTGAATAAAAATATGGGTGAGTTGTGCCCGCTAGACTCGCCCACCCCCCACTCGGCATATCAAACCATATATTATATATGGGGGCAGTGCGTGTCAAACCTCTCCACCCCCCGGGTCCTTGTGTAATATATGTTATAACCGACAAAGCATTTTCCCGAAGAAGGGACCCCACTCCCACCTTACCACCACATATTCGAGGTGGCGGGCCGAGCCTCCCGACCAGCTTCCGACTCAGCCTCGCCCTCTCGTGTTCCCCACAAACAAATAAAACTATATTTTAGTTATGTTAAAAAATGACCCTCCAATTTTGGTTGCGAGGGTTGAACCCCATCCCCCCCCCACAATTAAACCTACCTTTTACCAATGGACCAAACGATCAATTTATTATTCCACCAAAAAACATTATATAAAAAGACTTGAGAACTCATTCCGACCGGGACAAAGAGGTAGAGGGAAGACACTTAACCTTCGCCTGAGAGGGTGGGCGAACCTGAATGGAGAACTTCGAGATGCCAAAAAAATATTCCCTTTTAGAGGGCTAATAAAGCGTGATAATTCGACAAATTTATAGTCGATTTTGCATGTATTTCATGACATGAATTGAACAAAGGCAATTCATTTCATAAGCAGAGCTTTGATTTTTTCGGCCCATCACCGAACGTAGTATATGATGTAGTTATGCCATGTATTTATTTTGATTTGTTGAGATTATGTTTTTGTTGTTGAGATCCCTTAATTACCATTATGTTGAGGAGACGTTGTTTTCCACATCATGTGAGGTTTTGTTAACTTTTATTCGAAGAGGGCCCATTTATGAAAATTTTGTAGGGAGAACGTCTTGTGGAGAGACACATACTGTTGTGTATTTAACCTTGATATGTGTTTGGGATTTAAACTTAATAATAAGAACTCCGTTATCAATGTGTTTTGCTGATTTGATGGGTTGTCTTTATGTTTCATCTTCTTTCATTAAGGGCACTTGTGGTTGTTTTAAGTGCCTTTTTTCATATGTAATTATGCTAACATCACAAAAGTAAAAGACTGTACAATTCAGGTAGTTGAAGAGATCCTAGATCAATTGGCTTAAAAAATATTTTTCATGCAACAAAACCAAAACATATCACATAACAAATAAAACAAAAAAATTAAATCCTAAAACGTATGCGTCACATCAAAATCTTAATAAACACTTGTAAACATGATGGCACATAAAATTTGTATTTATAAAATTGTTCACTACATCTTTTAGTCCACAATTTATCCCTCCAACATAGAACATTTGAACCAATCCACTTAAATATAAACATATTATCATACTTGTATGTCACATTTAGCAAAATAAGACCCTGATTTCAACCAATCAAATGAAGAAAAATTAAAATATATATATATAATGTAAATTTTCTAAAATGCAAAGCTAATTCTTGGTCCAACAACGAATAATTCAGTGGTCAAAGTAAGTTGTGACATTTAACATGATATATCTTCCAACAACAAAGACAATAAGGAAACTTGTCTAACTATTTTTGTGTATGTTAATATTTTAAAAGGCCTAAGTATACAAATCTGGGAAATTATTTGGAAAAAAATTTTCATATTAAAAGGACTACATCATTTCTAATGCTTTAAAATGTGTAAATTAAAATTACCTAGAAACAATAGTAAAACTTTTCAAAGGAAGAACTTATCATAACTACAAGAGAATTTCACAATTCCAAATTAAAAGTGGCTACAAAATGGGGATGAGGCGAAGGATAAAGACATTGAAATTGTTGATAAGGAAACAAAACAAATCGTATGGACAAAGGTTTTAGTGGATTTAGAGAACAAGCGTAAGATGCTTCACAATTTATCAATGAATGTACAATAATGGATTGTAGATTTCCTATGTAGATTAATCGTAGCTCGAATCTCCAAAACAATGTACATTTTTACTTTGTGGTGAAGAGGGGAATGAAATTTTTCGTTCACAAATGATAAAAATGAGAACCGTGAGACTTCGAGTTCGATTCCGAAATGAATGTACATTTTTATCATTTGTAGCAGAGGGGGAACAAATTCTTTATTGTTTGTTTGGGAGAATGTTATTAAAATTTTAGCACAAACAATCAAGTAAAGCACAAGGAGGGGTAAGAGGATTTAAAAATTATATGTTTCACAAGGAACCTTTTTAATGCACGTGCAAAGATGATATCCAACACATTATATTTTCAATTATTTTCATCAAATTGTGACAAATTTTTAAGTACTTGAACTCCGTTTACTTTTGTCCATATTTTGTAATATATTCTTACGATTACATGTTGAGAAACAAACTATATGAATTTAATCATTACTAGATCACAAGGCCCTACAAGATTAATATTGTAAACATTTTTAGCATATCATCATTACATATGCCAATTTATTTTGTTTTCATTTATTATTTATGAATTTATTATCGATTAATCACATGTGCTCTATGAATAATTATAGTTACATGAAGACAGTGCACTCCTTTTCAGCAAGCATGAATCTACACTACATTCCGTATGTCTTTAAAAAGTTGTTCTCTTTAAAACATTCTCATAACCTTTTCATGTGAGAATTGAAAGAAGAAACTTGTGAGGTTTTCAAATAATGGATCTGTTATTACAATCTACCTCAAGCCGAAGGAAGGCAAGAGTTCAAGGTAACATCAACCACGCCACCGGGGTAGCCAGCCCTACTGCATCGTAGAGAGGGTTTCCAGTCAATTCCGCAAAGATAATCAATAAGGCTTGAGAGATGATCAGAAATAAAGGCTGATTTTAGCTAGGTATATATATATAGAGGTTGAATTGACTTTGAGGTTTTTGTTGATCAAAGGGAGATAGTATTTTGGGTTCGTGATCAGTTTGGTTTTTGGCAGTAGTTCGAATGGGGAAAGGCAATTGTTTTGATGCTTTGGATTGAATGAATGGATAGTTCCGTATCAAAGGAGAGTCAAGAGGGCAAGAGGCTTTCAAGAATCTCTTCAACAGATGAAAATATTATGGAAAATTAAACAAAATCGACAGCACAGCAAAACAATCTAATGAATTCTACCTTTATCACTCATTTGTTTAATTTAATAACAGTGTTGAGAATAGAACAAGACATACAAAACACGTGAACTTACACCGCGCAGAGAAATACAAGTACCATCAAAACATAGAGCCACATGGATCCCAAAGAGGCCGCAAAACCTTGGTCTATTCTCACAAAATGCGTAGATGAAATGTACAATGAAGTGCGGGCAATCCCAAATGTCCTACCCTAAAATGACCGAAGAACTATATGATATAGACAAGCCTAACTCATCCCATGCCTCTAGGGTCGAGCTCACCATTCTAGAGTCGTTTCAACCATATCTAAATAAGAACTGAAAATGAAGAACAAAACAATTCTGGTTTCGATGATAGGAAACTCGATTCATTCATTTACATTTCACTGGTGAAATAAATCAACTAGAATGAGAGTAAAAATGTGCCAAAATTACATCAAAGTCATGAAATTACATCAGAACATCAAGAGTTACATGAAAAAGTCAAACTAGCCAAAAATAGGAAGGTGGTGTCCGAGCCACGAGTGAAAAATAGGCCAATTTCCCAATGCACCGCGCTCGAAACTTTCTCTAAAAGGTAGCACCACTTTGAGGCTGATTTTTAGGCCTTACCGAAGTCCAACGGAGTGAAGGATAGCTTGTTGAAAGCTCCTGCCTGTCTACTTTCCAACCCAAGTTTAATTTTCTTTCTAGATTTGGTTGCCATTTTCCCCTTCAAAAACCCAATCTCCCAACACCGGCTTCGTGTGTCCAAAAAGGTAGTTGGGCCATTTGAGGTGTTTTTTACCTTCACAGTAACCCAAAACTTGTCAAAATCGTTAGTTAATGAGAGTAAGACAAGGAACTGGATGAAAAATCCATAAATGCAAATATTTCCTCAAAAGAGCTGCTGCCAATTAGGCAAGCCAAGTGGCGCTATGCGCTGGGGCAGAAAACTGTATAAGGCCAAAAATTCAAAATTGACAAAAAGTTTCCCAAATTTTCTTGAAATTTAAAATAATGTCCACCATCAAGCACTATGTTGAAGCAAACAGTTTGGCCTGTAAATTCTGAGTCTATCATGCCTTTGCGTACGCTTTAGTACCTCTTAGCGAGCTGATTTTGATCCTCGTTTGCAAACATGATTTCGCGCCCAATAATGGTTCTTCGGGTGCTCGAGCATGTTATTTTTCCTTGTTTTCTTCAACAGCCTTCAAGATGAATATTGACCTCTCAAGCCAACAAGTCTCTCTATCAACCTCAATCTCCGCCTAATGGTGTCATCTCAACATATTTCTTCTTTATAGCAAATACGAAGTTTTCGTCATGATGTTTTGCAACTCCATGATTGTTTGCTAATCTTCTCCAACTATTTGTTCCATCGTCTGCATTTTATGACCCATTGGGCTTCTAACTTGATGGTTTATGTATTCATTCTTCGCCTTTCTTCTTCTTAATAGTCTTTCAATCCCTTAGAGCTCGAGAGCTCAAACTCGTTAATAAGTATGAAACTGTATCTTGGCTCTCCCGAAGGGCCCCCATCCTACATAGGACCTTACCGTCCTAACGACACTGTCAAGTTATTGATAGTAATGAGACCCTTCCACCCTGGTGGAGATGGTACCTGGGCACGGCTGCAACAACTCTGTGTTGCCCCTCTCGATAAGTGACATATGTTGGCATCGCTACAGTAGTCTCGCTCTCGCACTCATACCGATGTGAAGGTTCACCCGCATTTCATGGAAAACTCGGAAGAACCCGAGGAGTCGTGAAGTCGTCATGGAAACGTAAAATCCTCCAATGAACAATTTCGAATCCAAGTTACGATGTACAACCATCTTCGATGAGTGCATAGTGATAAATATCGTTGTACCTGGGCCGCCTAGAGTTTTCCTTCGCACAAGAGTGGTCATTCTCTCGATGTTCCCAAAGACAGAAATAAGGTATGTTCATCATCCTCTACCCTTGTGAAATGCATCAATAACCTGATAAGACAGGGTATAGAGGCGTGAAACCGAACCACAAATCGAAGTATTCGATAATGACACCTATCAAAGTGACAGGATTCCTTTACATCCTAATGGAACACTGTTGAGTCAGTTTCACAAAGTTTGGCTCGATATATGGTTCATAATGCACTTCTTCTACCCATCGTCTTTTGTTCCATTATTCACCCACATTCGGTATTCTCGTTGCTTGAGATATAAGCCCAAGTCAAAGGAAATTTACACCAAAGAAGAGTTACCACCATCATGTAAATAAAATACAAACAAACGTAACAACTCGATGATGATGAATCCTAGCAATCATTTCACAATACCGATAGCAACATGAATGTTTCGAAACATGCCATGGCAAGTGGGCAAGCTCGCAATTGAGTCAACAGAGGTGGGCTCTCTTTCTTCACATGTCTTCCACCTTTACTAGGCCTTCTAGGTGCATGTATCTTAGTGGTAGAATCACTATCTCTTTCTATACAGATGTATCGTTGTCCGTTCCATGATGTCCATGGGGTGTATGTTGGCTTGTATGAGATGAAAATTAGTTCTTTGTGTTTTATTCAATTGCCAATTATATGGTGGTAAGAGAGGGACTGAAGAAATAGGCAAGAGGGGAACAATGGGACCTCAATCAAGTGATACAATTTTCTTTTGAAAATTCCGACAAATGTAGGGACAATGGAGACACCACTTGATTTTTTGGGATTTGGGGAAATTTTGCAAATGGGGAGAGATAATGGGGAATGGATGAGTATGAACAAAGTTTAGGATCAGGCGGATAGGGGAATGAGATAGGGATTTAGTGATGAGATTTACAAAAGGAGGGGGAAGAACAACAAGGTGGGAAAATGGAGTATTGGCACCACACTCAATTTTAAAATCACAATCACAAACCCTAAGAAGAAATTTAGGTTTGACTTTTATGTATCAAATTCCCATAATCCATCTTCAAAAATTTTTAATCATGTCTAGAGGTCACATGAACTTATCATAATAAACCAATAATATGGGAGTTTGTGGAAGTAATGTTGAAAATTTGGTTATCCGCCCCGTGCGCCATTTAATAACCGCCTGCCATGTCATGTCTTTCTCATGTGCCACAACCGTTCAAATTCTGTACAGAGTGCCCTATGCGTCATAACAACAATGCACCGTACCACCACCCAAAGGTATCGCGGCCAAATGTTAATTTCACACACAATCGCTTTTCCAAACATCGTTTTCGCCCACGATTTCTTGCTCCTCAACGTTATCTTCGTAGCGTAAAAATGGGTTTGAATATGAAAATATCTTATATACTGTGAATTTGATTTTTTTCATTTGGGCAAAACCCACTTTATAATGTTGCGTACTTTACACTTTTTAAAATGAACTCGTTTTACTTTGTGCTTTTGACCGATGAAGAACTTTCGTTTGTCTTTCGTTAGGATAGCCGGCATGGGGCTTTGGTAAAGGTGAGACTGTGGTTGTGCTTTGGGTTACCCTTACAAATCGAAAGAACTTTGAAAATTAGTATTGCATGTAGGTATTACAAAAGATGAAGTTAGCGATTTTTCTTCAAAACAAAGTTTTAAAGAAAATCATTATCAAGCATTATGATGATGAATTTTTCGTAATGAAACCTATATCGAATTTCTCCTCATGTGCTCGGGTCGTATTAGTCATTTAAGACTAAATAACAAAACCCTCACCTAATGAGACTAAAACTTAAAGGATTTCTTGCTAACCAAGAGACCAAACATGATCAGAATGACTATAAATGATTTTGATGAACAGACATGGGCATCAAACAGAGCAAGACATGAGATATGAGTGACAAGACCCTACCATCGATGATCCATGCTCCAAATGGAATGTGCAAATGATCGAATCGAATGAGACACCTAAAATGAACAACAAAAGAGATTTTGATTCTGAGGGATGAAGATACGACTTAATGACTGTGACTTAGGATTAAATAAACCATTAAATGTTATATATCATGATGGTTACATAAAATTTAATGTTGTTATATATGTTTAAAAAATAATGTGTTCCGAGTTCATGGAGCCAAGGATATTTTTGCTTCCTTCAGATCTTGACACATTTTTCTGCTTGTCTCCACAAGGATATTCTAATTTTTAATCAAACTAATGTTTATAGTTGGGGGAGAACCTATGACAAGCACTTTTTTTAATCCTCTTAGAATAAATTTCATGAATCGTAACTATGTAAATAATATATGGAAACTATGTTCCAATGGTTTACTCACAACTGGCACTGACTTGCTGTTATCCTAAACTATTACAATTCAAAGGTAGTTCATAATTTTCATGAAATCAAGTGGTTCTTAAAATTTGGCTAAACCATCATGAAGCGAATAATTTGCATGGTTTCATGGTTTTTGCCATAATCCATTTAACCACAGTATTACTTAATGCTTATTTTATCTTAGTTTTATTTTTTTCATTCTCCATTTGTTTTAGTTTTCAATCCTATCTTTAACGCGTATAATATGAGCAAGTAATTTGATAAATGAGACAATTTTAATTACTTATATTTGCAAGAGTTTTGAACTACATGACTCTTTGTTCTATCAATGTCTGATGTATTTTTCTTCATCTTTTTCTACCTTTGTTGCATTTCTCCTATGGGGATGGGAAATTTCTTCTTTTTCTAGATCCAACTTAATTTTCCATGTGTGTTGTGGATCTCAGTAATTTTCTACGCTCGATATTTTCATGTATGAATGTTTGTTGTTTTTTTTCTACATTCGAATTTAGACTAATTTATTTATTTTTGGGTTTAAAATAGCAAGCTCAATCGTACTATAGGCTCGATAAAGCCCTTGAGCCACAATATTTTTTCAATAATAAAAGTATTGTTGTTAGCCAAAATGTATGGGCATATCTTTTAATGGATCGATCAAAATACCATTAACGAATCTTATATGCCTCGATCGATGGTTTCTTTAACGCTCGATCGAGAAATTTTATTTTTTGAATTTAAGCGTTGATTGGTGCTTATGAGGTCCTAAAATCACAATTTGGAACACCTCTTCCGTAGATTTCTACAAACCAATTTTGTACCCTAGGAAATTTGAGAAGAATTTGTCCTTAATTTTGTCTTGTATGATTTCACAACATAAAATCATAGCAAACCAACCCTCCTCCTACTAAAAAATCCTCCTCTCATCATGTGAATCCCTGCATGAAAACCCCATCGAAGTTCTCACTCAAGGATCACCTCCGGCAGTGTCATTTTCCAAGAGAAAACTGAAGAAATATGGTTTAGGAATCCTCATGATGAAGGAGAGTTTCAACCGAAAAGGAGCCACTGTTTGAGATGTTCAAAGGAGGAAAAAATCCCTCACACTAGGCCCTTAAACAAACTAATGAACATAAAATTGGTTATAACCTAGGATTCCTACATAGAAGTCATAGATGTGGATAATGTTCCACTAAAGGACTTATTCATAAATAGGAGCAGAGCTACAAGTTCAAAAGTGTCAAAATACAAAAACCACAGAAAATCCCCACATATTCAGACAGAGTAAAAGACGAGGGTGGCTAAGGTGGACATTATGTTGAAGCATTCAGTACCCTTAGCCTAGAGTTGGTTGCCATCTTTTCAAGTTTGATATTTCACCATAAAGCAACCTTGGTTTGTCATCGATAAAGTGCTTTTTACTATTTTATTACAAAAAGAAGCAGAGGAGCGCTAACACACTTACTTTAGTGACCTAGAATATTCAAAGCAGTGTAAACACTAATAAACAGGTCGGGCTAGAAGGTAACTATCGCTCGTATAACCATGCTGACAGTGTCATTATCAAAGAATCAGAAGAAGACTACCTGAAGGCAGAGATACATGATAAGGTCAAGTTTTGAAGGGATGATAAGACCATCTACAATAAAGGAGTGTACACAATGTTGTATTTTTTCATCCTTCGTTTAGCACAAATTACAACAAGTTTTTTTATATTGAAACTAGATATGTTTTAAAGATATTTTTACATCCCCCCCCCCCCCCTCTCTAATATATAATTATTTTTTGATACTAATTAAGTTTACCCACAAACCTTTAGCTATTTATTTTCTATATAAGAAGCTAATAACATACAGTAGTTGAACTCGTTGAAAAGATAAATACATCTTTTGTGTATTGTTGATCAGATTATAAATACTCTGCGTAGCATTTTGTGAATGAAAAGTGACCTTGTTCATCTTTCTAGTTTAATATTTTCTCATGATTGAAATAATTTCCAGGTATCCTAAATTGACCATAATATGTCTGTTTATTTATTCTCACAAAAACATTTAATAATAATTGTTTTTCACTCAAATCATCTACATTGATTTTATTCGTTTTTTCTTCCAAATTTTAATGTGTCATGTATGAATTACTTTCATTCGATTTATGTTTTTCTGTTTAGGACCATTATTACATGTTTCGATCAGGTTAGTCTCAGCCTAATGTTGAATTTTCGTTGTTCAACCAAACCTGAAGTTTTTACACTATAAACAACTGCCACAGACTTATTGTAAACCTTGTACTAATTCGAACTTGGAGTAGTTGATTTTAGGAGACATCTCCTTCATAGGTTTAGTACCAGTATTTAAATCTCAAAGAGGCTTGAGGTTACCTTAGAGTTTTTATCGTGAATGCCAGGATTTTCTATAAGTGATGTTGTTTGTTGCAAAAGAGAAAATTTTTAATTTTTGTCCTGGCCCACATATGTCAATTCAACATATATGTAAAAAGTATATGTCAATCATAATAATAAATTATATACAGAAAATGTTTCTATAATATGTTTGTACATAGTGTGAAATTATTTTCATTGATATTAAATAGGTTAGTGCCCATTAAAATAGAATGTAAGTCAGGATTTGAATCAAAGGCACAAATCGACAAATTCATTACCAGTAGATACTTTAGAACTAGACTAATATTGTTGTATATAAAAAGCTTCTGTAGCAGAGGAAAGATTGTATTCAAACTTCCTAATATCTTTCCTCTCATAGCTCGGTGGCTATTGTCTTCTTACACAGAGAATACAGTGCTTTTTTTTCTGTCCATATATATATAAACAAGATTTAATTAATAAATTGTGTTATTGACATAATAAAACTACAATACCACAAATCGTTTCAATATTCTAGTATATCCAATTGTAGCAATTTGAGGTTTCATTTGTAGTAAAAACTTTGTCTAGTAATGTTCCATATAACCATATGATGTTATACTTATATTGGGTATACCCAAATAAATGTTAATTTCCTGGGTATTTCTTAATTACATCTAATTTTCCTTTTCAAATCTTTTGAATTTTTTTATCCTTATTTTATAATTCATTTTAAATTAGTAGAATTCTAGTTTAATATAATGTTTTTGATTTGATTTTTGACTTGGTAGATTAGGGCATGCTCTTGTTTTTTGACCTGCTCTGTCTTATGTAAAAATTGATCAAAGTTTTCCAGAAAGATAAAATAGTCCAAATAAAATGCAGATTTGTGTGCTAGCAGGGGATATTCCACAATAAAAGTGAAGGATAAATGTTCAGTAATTAAAAAAAAAATGAATATCCACATCCAATTCCCAATCGTGTCATAGCATAACCACAGAAACATATTGTAATCCAGGAGGATCTGATCAGCACAAATCACACGAGTTCCAAGTCAACTCAGTGTGCATATTGTCATTCAGTCACTTTAATCAATTCGCCAATGAAAAGGTCTCGAGACATGATGTATTCAAACAAATGGCGGTTCAGGTTGATCACAACATTTAAAGATGAATTTTTAATAAATGATGATGAATATCCTACACAGATTCACATTACGTTAAATCCTATTTAAACCCTAAAAATACAAGCAAACTAACGGTAAATTTGCTATGTCAAACCTAGACTCTAATTCCTATGTGTGACTTAGTAAAAGTGATCCTATGTTAAACTTTTTGTATTAAACCTAGACCAAGCGTCATATGGGTTTTTAAACGTTTAAGTTTAAATCCCATATGTCTAAATCTCAATGCAAAAATTTCAAAACCATATTAAATCCTTATTATAAAATCATAGGCATGAACCTGAACCAAAGGTTCGAAGATAGTGTTTAAAAATAAGGCCCGATATTGAACATAAATCATTTAATATAATAAACTTTAATATAAAAACAAACCAGCGAGTTAAATAACTCCCAAGCCTGAGTTTGAACGGCACCATCATTACGAATAATAGGTGTATGATAGTCATAAATAAAGGTGTATACCAATAAAATATCATACGTAATAAAAATCTTTAATAAAACCACAATGAGTACAATTTTTTAACTCAAAGCACCAATCATCGAGCCAATTGCATGACCACCTAGTGTTACATCGCAACACCGCACCGATCGCTACCTAGAACGGTTAATACGCGCTGGTGAGTGCTAACTGTCCACAGTGAAGGTATCTAAACAGGTGTGGGTTTTCAAATTTATTTCAAAATAAAAGTAACATTTCAACTTAATCAGGTTTACAAAGATAGGGGATTTATATACCATTCATGATTTGCTCAACTAAGTATAATTTTAAGCCATCCATAGAAACCGAGAGAAGACAGAAGCTATGGCATTAGCTCATAAGTTACCGAGGATTATTGTGAAGGTACAGGTATTTGAGGCAAATGTATGTTAGAGGTGAATTTGTTTTTGGCATTTTCTACCATGGTTTGAATTTAGCAATGAGACAAAATAAAAGGTGATATAAGACATATTTTTCTATTTATGGTTCGAAGTGCCTATGTTGCTGCCTTCCTTCTGGTTCCATTTCAAAGGGTAAATATTATTCAAGATCAATCCTAATAAAAACATACCCCACTTAAAAGAACAACCGCAGATGAAGTCCAGAGGGATGAACCTGCTATCAAATTGTTCGCCTTCTTCTTCTGACGTTATTGATGTTATTTAATTCATTTATGTTGCTTGTTTATGTCATTATTAAAGCATACTAATTAACAACAATTCAGTTAGACAACTAATCAAACTTCTTAAGCACTTTATTCGACGTTGTCAGCGTATCAACTGCACAACCTTAGACCATAGAAGTTAATAAAAGAGAAAATCCAAGATTGAAATAATAATAGTTCACTATTTTGTTACAAAGGGAGAAATTCCGCTATGATGATTACAACAGTTTTTTTCCAATTGTATAGTTGACTTCATGGGCAAGAAATATTTATGAACTTAACTATCCTAAAACAATACCAAAGGTTCAAAATAAATATGACTTGTATCAATGGTCTCTTTTTCAAAACTTCTTCATTACAACTTCAATTCAGCCATATACAACAATATTTCTTTCAATAGAGTATCATTTCTAGACTGTGTAGGTCATCCTTTAGGCAGGAATGAAGACTCAATAAATCATTAGCACCATCTTGGGCTCTATCTAAAGTCTGAACTAACAGAACCCAAGTCCTAACCTTTTCCACATAAATGATCATATACAATACCATTACTATGCCATGTTGCAGTGTGAAAATCATTGGCTCCCTACTATCACATATATCCTTGAAAATTAGACTGGAAGCCTATTTATGAGTTTACGAATTATTACATAACTTTTTCAAAGAATAAACATTGGAAACTGGTGCTTCAAAAACAAGTGAATTTGAATAGAGCTAATCCCCGATATAATATATACGCAGAGAAATTTCTACTAAACCAAAAATATGAAAGTCACATGGAATCTCAATAATCAACGATGATGTCAACTTATGTCTAATAATTTAATGTCAACTCGAAGGTAAACTTAAATACATTCAATTCAAAATATATAGATCTAGAAAGATTCCAATTTGTTCGAGATCTGTGTAAAGTCTCTTTAAAGAACAGAAGTTACTTCATCAAGATCTCTTCAACAACTAATTCAAACCTAGATTCATAATAATCATCAAGATCCCAAGGTCTCCTTGCTGCCACCCATCTTTAGGATCTCCAATATTAGAACATTTAACAAAACTTAAAAGATGAAATGTAGCACAACCTAAATCTAATAATTTGTATGAGGTCTTATTGTATTCTCCTACAAGAACACTTAAATAAGACTTTTCCAATATTACGTTATTAGAACATCTAACAAACTTAAAAGTTGAAATCAAAACAAAAACATAAATTAAATTATACCTAAAATAAGCAAATAAGCATGCAAGTGAGGCAAGCAAGGAAGGCCTCTCCAATTCCACAAGCACACCACTTCATAAAATAGAGACTCAAATGTAGAGGCAAAATCAGCATGATCTTCTTATTTCAAAATTCCATTACAAACCAACTTAAGGTTACAACCTAAGCTTCTAGTATTACATTACCCTAAAAATTTAAGATTACAAAATCATAAATGGAGGAGATTGTACTTATTTATACAATGGGATGAGAGTAAAACTCATAATGATGATCCAATAATCTTCTTTAGTCCTCCATACATCTTCAACCATTCTAGACACATAACCCCTTTTATCCTCAACATCTTCTATGAGACCATGATCTTCTCCATGAGGTTTATCTTAATAAATTCCGATTCTGATCATTTAAGGCCACATAAAGGTGTCTTGAAGCTTCTCTGCACCTACATGTCACAAAAACAATCCACTTTCCTTATGTGAAGTAAAGGTTATTTAATATTTAATCAAGAATTTCTCTTAAAACGTTTAAAAATAAATAATATTTAAAAAATATAAATGACTATTCTGTTAATGGTGAACAATAGGAAAATGGCAACATAAGTAACAGACATATAATGGAAGCATAGAAAACTGTATGGTAATGAATGAAATTTGTATGACATTGAGAGTGCAAGTCATGATTCAGGCAACATTTAATATAAATTTTAAATCACATGTATTCGTTAAATCGACGCGTATCTCGATGATGAATTGCGCTATAGTTCAAATGGCTCGAAAATTGGTGATTTCCTAAGATTTATATTAAACGTTGTATGACATTTTAAGCCCAAATGGCATCCAAAATATGAAAGTATAAATCTATTTCATGTCGTTAGCACTTGAGGGATTGAAACTTCATAGATCCACCACATTTCTTCAACATGCCTGAAGGTTACCTGTTGCCTACTCGAACTTAGAGTGTGGTTCATCTTTTTTTAATCTTTCTTCAATAGGAGTCTACTTTATTACCTTCTAATTGTTGAGATGTTGCTTAACAGGTTGAACTCTCAACCTCGGGTAAATGGGTTCAAATTTGGGCCTAAGAAATGTTGCTTAATTCCATTATAGTTTTTCTCTTCACGTTGGTTAACCTGGGAGTCCAATCCAAATGAAAGTGTACAAATCTTTTTGCTCCACGCTCGAAACCCCACCTTAGTTTAAGTTTAATGGAAATCGTAATAAGTAAAGTATTTTCTTATCTTATAAGCTTTGCTCTTTCCCAAATTACCAGTATCTCCTAGTATGCAGCCGAAGAAGCACACAGAGGCAGAAGACCCCATCCAGCCATTCAAGCCCTTTTCATAGTAAGAAGGCACAGCAAAACCTCCAATTAATTTTCTCATCCACATTTGATTTGCTTTCATCACGTAAGATTCAAAGACTCGACTTATACTTAGTTTTTTACTACGAAAAATGAAACAAGCATTCGAGAGTAATGATTTATTCAGAGGAGCAGATATTAGGTAACAAGAAAATATGTAACTTGGCAAACTGGGCTTGCCCCAAGGATAAGAAATATCTATAAATTTTCAAAAATATCCCGAGTCTTCAAGAGAACATTTCTCTAAATATTATTTACATTTTTTTAAACGATAATGATCGAATTTTAAAAATTGACGAGCAATTTTCTACTTCCCTACCGCTTACATAGCATAGAAGCTCCCTAGATTTACTTGACATAACGAATTTTGAACACTCAATAGTTGAATGATTTGGGACGAAATTAGAATCCTACTTGGTATACGAAGCTTTCCGTACAAGAGTTGTTCCTCAACATTTGTTCAATCAAAGGATGACTGGGACACCGTAGGTGAGTATTTTGGGGAAAGAACGACGATGGAAACGTTCAAAAGTAGAGGACTAGTGGCCAGGCGTGCGATGGGGTTGGGACTGTGACTGGCGTTATCATGGAAGCTGTTCAAGAAAGAAGAGGGATTGAATCAGTCACATTGAAACAAGCGAACTTAAGTGAACTTTCGGGTAAGACGATGAAAGGTACCATAAAGCTATGAACTTTTTTAGAATCGTAATCGCTTTTTTAGTACATCGTTTGTCTTGTAAATAATAAATTAAATATTGAATGAATGCAACGTATTTAATAATTGAAATATAGCATTCAATATTAATAGAAGCTTTATATAGCTCATTTATAAAGGAAGCCACAATAGAGAACCAGACAATAATGAAGTGAGGAAAATACAACAATGCATTTATATTAGAACACTGTGTTTTCTTAAGCTTTTGAAATCCCTAATTCTTCATTTAACGTGGCATATGACAAGTTAAGATTAAGATATGTTGCCACGCAGTGATTTAGTCAAAGCGTGTTAAATTTTGCTTCATATATTTAGTTTCGTTGCTTCATGCAATTGTTTTGAAATTTAGATCCATATTTTTTTTTCAAATAAAATACATCGGTCTATATTAGATGTAACTAAGATTAAACTTTTTTGATCCGTCAAAAAAAATCGAAACAAAAAACTTAAAAATATTTTATTTTCACCAGTACAACAAAATTCGATAAAGTATCTGATATCGTACCTAACCAAATTAAATTATCAAAACAAAACAGACACTATCTTCAGCATTCCCATCAATACTTAAACATTAAAATGATCATACAAGAATAACGTAGCATGAAACAAAACTTCAGAACCTTCCATGATGAAAGCACTCGTCATATAAATTTTACCGCCTTCCACTACGAAATCATCCAACCTGGTAGTTGGTAAACATAACACCAAATCAGCTTTCCGTGCCTTTCTTTTGATCACCTACGCTATTGTTCTTTTCTCCGAGACATGGTGAAAATAGATTTCAAAAAGGAATTTTTCACCATTAACTTTCCAACCAATGAGCAATTGATCCTACATTGATAGAGTATTTCGATTCATGTAATCAATCAAAATTTGAGTCCCCAATTATCCAAATTCATTCGTATAAATCGGTCAAGTAACCACAAAGCCTTGAACAAAACTTCACCATAACCGAGCTGCCAATACCAAAGATTTGTAGTGACAATCCGTAGAGATGATACACGGTTTCGCACCCACACTGAATGTCGAGAAGCCTTCATCAAAAAGCGTCACCAGAATGAAACCATGGGGATGGAATCTTTTTTGATAGGTTCTGTATTTTTTAACACTAAATTTTCCTACAACCGTAAACTTAAAAAGTCAATAAGTTAGATGTAATAGAACCTTTTCAAAAGTTTCTTATTTCTAGTGCACCGTATATACCAATGAAAAAGAATTCCATAGTTTCGACAGACCCTCTGAGCCACCATTTCAAATAGTCCTCCAGATTGGTAAACTTGAGGCATTCTAAATTTCAACAAACGATAGCGTTGGAAGTTTCAACATAAAGGACAAATAAACATGTGGGAATTATCCTCCTTATTTCCTCATAGACAATACATACGTGGTCCTTGCCACTCCAGAAATTGCTCCAATTTAGGTTTTTATCCTTCCAACCAGCTCACAAAATGTCATTTTTATTTGGAGCCCAGTTTTCTAAAATATTTTAACCAACAACCATGTTCTTGCACCACCTTGTTTTTTATCAATATATGTATAAATATCTCACGTACCTTCATCCTCTTTCACTTCCTCCCATACAACAATGTGTCTCCTTCATTACTCCTACACAATCCCCATCAAGCTTAGTCTATTAGTGTATCGTAGCCAATTATCCTCCAAATTTGGTTCAGTTCAAAATAACAATACTATCTCCATTTTCTGCGCCCTCTCAACCCAATCTTTGTAACTCGCCGCAAGAAGAAACCCCCCCTTTGGTTTAGAATAGGTACTAAGTGCTTAAAGGTGTCGATGGTCTTCCAAATTTCTCGACATCATATCATTGCCAATGAGAATTTTTGCTCCATTACCAAACACAATTTCATGCTTCGATAATGTTCCATAACTTGTTTAAACCCTTCAAATATAATATGATCCGCACTCGTACTCTTTCCAACCCGAAACAACCATTTCTTCGACAGAACACCCGCCATGTACTTCTAGTGTTTACATATCATGCCATTTACCATTTCCAGAGGCACCACCATAAGGGATTTTAAGATGAGGGAGTTCCCAAAAGCTTCCATATCTAAATACCCCAACCCCCATTTTCTATGTGAATTGTCAATAATCCCACTGCGACATGAATGACTCTTTATCTCTCCCTCTCCCCAATTAAAATTGCCACAATTTTTCTTATTTCTCTTAAAATTTGTTCGTTAATATACAGATGAGCCTAATAGATCGTAATTTGTTGAAGGACGACCTTCACCAAAAACTGACCCACACCACCTTAAATAACCATTTTAGACTGTGATTTAACTTGTTCTTACATTTTGTAATCGACCACCTCCAATCTTCTCGCAGTAATTTAAAGCCTTCATTCTAAAACCAAGATAAGTCAACCATCCTAATAAAATATTCTTTAAAAATTGAATACGTTGTTGTTAAACTTCAAATCGTCTTCATCCCTCTACACCGTAAATGCACGATTTCTCATCACTAGCCATCATCCCTATAGCATCACAAAAAGTTTAATAATGTCATCTACAGATCATCCGGCCTATTCTTAACCATCATGCCAAAAGATGAGAATGTCATCTACAGCAAACTCTGCAGTTCCCCATCTCGAGAACGGATATCAATGCTCTAAATCCATCCATCTCCTTCCAATGCCATGTTAATTTTTTATGCTTAGTGCATCCATTACTAAAACGAATAAGAGAGGGGATAAGGCACACCCTTGCCTTAACTTCCCTCCTCGCTAGGGGGAAAATGACAGTCCGAGCGCTCGCTTATTATCACAAATGCATGGACAAAAGTATGTATGCATCCTATAATCCAAGTGACCGCTTCGAGCAAGACCATCTTAGTTAAAAGACTAGACGCAGGGAACACCCAGTGTAAGCATGACTGAAGGCAATTTTCTAAATCAATATCATTGCTGTGTCGCTATCATATATTTGGATTGAATAGTGGAAGTCCTCTTGGGCTTGCAACAACATGAATATTTCGAAGTGCCAAAACCATATCACCGATGTGATGAATAGGACACACACCTTTCAATTCCTCTGAAGACTTTTGTAAATAATTTTATATATAGTGTTGGCATAACGAGATTGGTCCTAAATCATCAAAAGAGCGATTACCTTTTTTTGGGAATAACACAAGGAAAGTTGAATTTATAGCTCCATTAAACTCGTTGTTCTCACTTTCTCCACCATCCGTCAAATCTTATGAAAAATCATCACAATATTGAATAGTGTAATCCTAGGTCTGTACCATTCAGCTCGTGACTTTTATCGTCGAAGGATTTCAAAACCTTCTTGATCTCTTCAGGTGACACCTTGTCCATAAACCTTTTCATTGTCGCCGCAGAACATCACTTGGACACTTCCCTAATCTACTCTGGAAGTGCGCTTCCTATAGAGACTCTTCGTTTATAAAGAGACCCAAAATAATCAATGACCATCGATTTTATATCCTCCTATTGCACAAAGTCCTTCCACCATACTCGATGTCCCAAATCGTTATTTTTCTTTCCGCCTATGGCGAACTTGTGAAAGTACTTTGTATTCTTGTCACTAGTCGCTGTACCATGGTCTGCGACCAAATTCACCAAGATGACTCCTCATTAATTAGAAAGTTTTATACTCGCTTCAATGTTCTTGAGCTATCCTAAATCATCATATTGATTTCCATCTCCGTCACCTCCTTAAGAACTTGCCTTCGCTGCAGATGACCAAACCTTTTCCTTTTCCTTCCTTAACTTTTTCCCTTTCTATCTCCTAATTAACACAAGCTTGGCCTCGTAGCAAAAAGGAAAATAAGTCACGTACAGAGCCCACCTTCCTTTTGTGATGTTCACATTTCTTGTCACAAAATTGAAATCTTCATCACCCAAACCATCTTTTATTAAATTTAAAGGGGAAAAAAACCGAAGACTTCCCCTCGAAGTCCCAAAATAGCGAAATTTGGCCCAAGATCACAAAATGAGATCCTTAGAATTAGCCCCGATACCCTCATACCTATCCGAGTCCTCACTAACTGCTTTGGAACGGTCAACGACTTCCCAGAACTACTTTTCTCGCCACCATTCATCCGTGGGGAAATTTTCGACGAGGCACATCGTCATATCAAGATCCCTAATAATGTCCTTAATAACCATAACAAAAGGGCCGCCAAACCTTGGCACCCCAAATTCGTATGGATAAAGGTACAATTAGTAAGCCACAGCGAATAGTGTTATTCAAACCAAAAAGCACAATCCTCCATTCGCGATCAAAAGAAGAAAATTTTCAAATATAAGGAGCATATATATTAATAACATTGATGCGAAGACCTAAACCCTCGTTAAAACTAGATAATATCATACCCTCAAAGAAACCATAAGGTTTAATGGAAATCAACTCTTTAACCCATAAAAGCACTAATTAACAAGTTGTTAACAGCATTACCACACATATAAAAACTAATTAAAACATGGAACGTAACATACCAAGAGAACGATCACCGCCCACCATGCTTTCTTGAAAATAAAATAGAAGGATTAACACAAGAATGTAGTTTTAAAGACAATATTTTTTCATGTCCCCCCCACCTCGGCACCCGCAGAAACAATCTTCATAGCGACTTTAAAAGGTAAAATTGGCGGACCTTACTAATAGTTTCGCCATGGAACCGACATCCTAAAATTACCATTAGGTGACTTAGCATGGAGACCGACACCGTACGTGTATTTATTTTTCCTCTTCTCGTTTTCCCTTTTCCCGACACGACCGTGACATTCGATCGCGGAGGGCGCACTCATACTAGTGGGGGAAGAAAGACCAGGCAAACACTTTCAAAGGACCAAACCGTATCCGCATTGGACAATAGTAGTGAGCCCGTATCCACTACCCAGAGTTTCGGGGGAAGAAAACATATCGACCTGAGTAAGGCAGAACAGGAGACAGGATGCCCGACGACCCATTACGATCGCGTGACCTCCCCCAAGAACCGTAGTGGAGACGAGGGGCAGAAAGAACTCACGATCCAGCATGATCCATGAAAGGAAGAACCAACATCTTAGAGGGACAGGATGGGTATACCTGCATAGGGGAGAGAAGAGACACCCGAAAGCAGAGTGGCCCGCAAAAGAGGAGTCCATCACAACTGTGGAAGAACACCAAAAGAGACAGAAGAAGGAGGGAAATAACAGCATGAGTAGACCCACTTACAGAAAAACCCAGGATTAGCCACAAAGATCGTAAGAAACAGACAAGTCAGAAGCGAATCCACATGAGTCAGATCACAATGGGAGGATCCTTAAGCATACACAGAAATTGTGAAAGATCATCCAACCACCTGAAAACACAAAGGAAGACATGATGTTAAATTACTTTATAACATCGCGTCCGTCGCTTCTCCAAAGCCTTGCGATCGTTAAGCCCGCCCAACCACCGTATCCAAAACCGAGAGGATACTCGATGCGTTCAATGTTGCGAAACTCGTTCGATTATTTTTGGCACTATTAGATGTCCGGGCTTCCGTTACAGATGACATCGAAACGGGATCACCAATAATCAATTACCAGAACACCACGCCATCCTATCGTGAGGTCGATTCTACCAAAGAAACCCCCTCATGAAAGGTAACTCGACAAGTACCTGTGCCACCTTTATCACCTATCATGCATCGTATCGGCGAACCGTACAACTTCCTACACTATCGCCAATGCTTTTGAGCACCCTAAAATGCCGGGAAATGCAGAAGTTGCCATAACTTGCCGCATACCCAAATGATTACCTGTGTTAAACTTATGGAAGTCGTGCATCCGGGGTCAGAAGAAAACATTGACTCAGCATCAAGTTCCGTCAGATAACCCTTATATCTTTCTATCTTTCGATGGTGTGAAAGAAAACCAATAACCTTTCAAGCTTATTGATCGACGTTAGAATAACCAAATCAAACCGCTTTTCTTATTAACCAATCCAACATATTTAATTCGCTTCAAACTTCTATCTACCCACCACCGCGCAATTGATAAGCTCGCCACCCGCTTCGATAAAATATCAATTTCAAACTCAAAAGATGATATTCTCTTCGAAGCCTGGCAGCTTCAACACTTTCCACATCCTTGCTAGCCTTTTGGGTCGATGATTCCTTGGAGATACCTAAACTATTATCGTAACATCCTTCGCCAAAAATCGTTGAGTTTTTTTATAATATTTACGGCAGTTGTGATATAACTTTTTTTTTAAGGTAGCTCTTGAAATGCTTCTTTAATTTTCAAACAGCATGGCACCAAGCCGCGTGTTTTGATCCTAGGCCCATTCCATAATAATAATAAAATAAATGTTCCGCCACCGTAAGACAAGGACAATACAATTACATAAACACAAAAGGCACTGCCCCACTTCCTACATGAAAAACCAACCCATCCATCGACTGCCCCATAGGACAACGATAAAGACCAACGAACCTGATGGCCCATGTACACCTTTACAAGAGAAGAAACACTCGTCGACCGGACGACGACTTCGACACGATAAAACGATCAATTCCGATCTCGTAATAGGGGGACCAACCGATGAAAACGTACCAGCCCAAAATTAGCAAGATGTTAAAACTGATTATCGCCACCCAAATGCCTCATAACCACGCACGCCACCCACTTCTACATTTAATATTCTTTTATCATTTAATTCTAATTAGCTTCTTCAAATTGCTTGTCCAATCAACATCACCTACCAAATCAACAGTAACAAAAGTATTGAATATGTTTAAACAACCTAACCCTAACGTACCAACCACTTCCGTATTTATCATACTTTATAGAAAGGCCGCAAGAAACTAATATTTTTCTGCCTATCGGCTCATTAGCGTTACAGAGAAGAAGAACCATATCATGTTCACAAGCGTCTATGCTCATTCTATACTAGTCGTCCTTTCACATTTCGGGCCCAAGCCACTAAAAATTTCGCGGCTAATAACTCACAGTATTAATTTCCGGCAACTGGCTTTAACTTCCCAAGATTCCACGTCTTCGGGCGTGTTCATTAATCAACATCCTGCGTACACCACCCCGTTTGTTTGCAGTGACAAGAATAGATGCTGCATCATCGCAAGCTGAGAGAGATATACAACTCGTGAATCCACTCATAGAGGACTAATGGGGCCACCTGCAGAATGCCTGTTGTTTAGGAGTTATTATAATGCGAAGAGAAATTCTCCAAGCAGTGAAGCAACTTCAAGGATGTTAATTTTAAAAGAGAAATTCTCAACAAAGAATGGTTAAATTAAAATCATATACAGCAGTGGATAAATATTTCTGAGAACTTCCTACATGCAAACATATTAACTCGGCATTAAATTCTAATCCCATGGCATATGAGAAGATGTTCTGATAAACAATTAAGGATACACTTAACAAAGAAATTCTGGAGTTACAGAGCTGTTGTTAACCCAAAATCTCAAGGGCAGTTGCAATTTCAAAGGATGTCTCATACTCTATAATTTCTGGATGAATATGTATTGAGATATGTTCAGAGCAAGGTTAGAAGGATGGAGATATGTTTTTCAGACATGGTGAGCCAACTAGATTTAGTTCATATTTCACTAGCTAGAAAATAAAGTTTATAAACATATTTTTTTATTTTTTCGTTTTTTTATTTTCAACGTTTACATTCAGAAAGAGATTATTAGAGATTTTCACATAAATGTTATGTTTTTCTTAAAAAAAATTTAAGAAATTTAAACCGTTAAGAATGAAGGAAAAGCAGAATCGTTAAGAAAATGCTACTTAGTCAGTATATGAAAATTAAAATATAGATAGAAATATCTTTCCCCGCCACATATTCTAGCTCATAGTAATTTTGATTTAAAATAACATACGTATCAATCACATTTTTAGAGATTTATTTTCCATTATATATTCCAATAATAGTATATTTTAAAATGGCAATTTTGTCAAAATAGCACATCGTCGCACCATTATTTTAGAGATTTAATAATTATTGCAAACAGCAATGTCTTATCTCGTAATTGAATTTTGTTAACAAGCGAATTGTCATTGAATTTGTACTTTTAACAATAGTATAAACACCAATTTGTTGTTGATAAGGCTATGAATGCCATTTCTATTAGAAATCAGAATCATTTTTTTTTTTATGATCAGTAATCTAAGCGACTTAAAGAAAGAAAAAAACCTAAATATTAAAAGGTGATGTGTCATTTTTTTCTGTTGACTGTAGAGAAATTTATTTTAATTGGTTATTTTTCATTCCAATATTATTGAAAAATTTATTAAAATTATTTTATTAAATTTATTAAATTCCATTAGAACCTAACCTAATTTTTTTTGCTGATTACAAATATAATATTAAAGAAAAAATAGTAGGCACAACCATCACATGTGAAATATGGGCATGTGATGTGTCATTTTTTAGTATTTTAGAATGTTAGATTTTTATTTATTTTATTTTTTCATGATTGTAGAGAAATTTAGTTTAATTAAGACATGACTGTATTATTATTGAAAAAATTTTATTAAATCTATTTTTTGAAAGTTGTTTTATGGGTTTTTTTCATCATTTAATGTATATGATTCTTTTTCAATTTTTATTTTATTTTATTTATATAAGATATTGATTTGTAATTTTACCCTAAAGCACATTTATTTATTCCATTATAAAACAAAAAAAATTATAAAATGTTTTTTTAAATTTATTTTTTAAATTCAAAAAATATTATAAAAAAATCATTATTACATCTTAAATAAAAATAAATAAATAATAACTTACCCACAGCTTTTTGGAACCACTATATTATTACATATGAGAATCTAAAATTAAAGAGCAAGGCTTATCGTACCTAGATGTTTGCAGACGATGGCTCATGACATGAAGACTCGATTATCCGTTCTTCCTCCTGCCATAGAAAGGTAATATTGGATTCTTCTTCCATATCATCAAGCTCACCAACAGATAATTCATCTTCCAGAACAATCTGTTCCTTTAAGATAGACATACTATTTAGTTTCTATTACTACATATATAGTTTCTTTCCCACATATAGATATACATACTTATATATATGAATAAAACAGAAAGAGAAATATAGAGACATAGATACATATATTGGAGAAAAAGGAACACTTAAATTAGTTTAATGTGATGTGTTTTCTTTGTTAAATATATAAATAAACATATTATATATAATATCATACCAAGAAATTGAAAATAAAGCTAGGAAAGTACAAATCCTAACAAAGCATGTTGCTTGAGCCCCGTGATGGAACTTTTATGAAAATAAGGCACAACACATATTCATATTATCATTGCAAGAAATTGAAGAGGTTGAAAACTAAATTTGGTACCATATCTATGCTCAACAATATGTTGGTTGAGCGCCGTGATGTGCACTTTTATTGTCAATTCCTATAAAAGGGTTGTATACATGTTTTAGAACATCATAATATTTTTTAAAAATATGTTTTACCGTAATTTTACCATTAAATAGATCGTATTTTGTCAACATTGTTATCCTATTGTTTGGAGTTCAATATGGAGAAAGTCCTTTATACTATTTTTTGCTTTTCCTAGACAAATATGGTTTTGGATGTTTTGAATAAAATATCCTTAACACAAAATATGACATATTAGACTTGATTTCTAAAAAGGTTTTGGATGTTTTGAATAAAATCTCTCCCTAAAAAATATGCTATTAGTTTTGATTTAAAAGTAACGATAATGACCACATGCAGACATCATTTGGCAATGCTTCCACAGTAAAAGAGTACACCAAGAAATCAAATGAAAATCACACCAATCGATGACATACAATACAAAATAAAGGTGTATTGCTACATCACATAACCTGGATACAATATGTTCAACTTATAGTAACGATTTCATTGCCAACTATAGTTTACGTAAGTCTTGTTTTATTTTGTTTTGCCGAAACATAAATTTACACACTAAAAGAACGACAAATTCAAGACGTGTTCATTTTTTGTCTCAGAAAACAATATAATTATAACACCAATATGCTATGATGAGATGAGAGTTGTTACCTATTTCAAAATGCAACATATGCGAAGAATTACATCACATTATTTTCTCGCTAAAAATCAGGGGCCTTTAAACATGTTTATTTTAAATGAATAATTATGTAAAAAAAATTAATAACATCATTATTATTATAATAACATTTTTTTTTTTTTAAAGAATTAGAATTAATTAACATTAAATATACATTTAAAAGAATTAGAATTATTAGGTGTTGTTATTAAATATTTGTATAGTAATAATTTAATTCTTACAACCAAAACATATATCAACCTGTTATATAATATTTTAATATATAATTAAACATTAAAACTTATTTTTTTTTGAAGTAATTAATCATTCTTATTTTTATTTATTTGAAAAAAATTTAAAACTAATTGATTTAAAATATCATGTTGATATTTTTGACCGTTATTATGTGTAAGTATTCAACTTTATGTAGCTAGTGCATCATTCTAATTTTTAGTCGATTATGATATACTCACCGTGCTTCTTAATTAGGGAGACAAGAAATGGCCTATATCCACACATGTCATCTAAATAAGCTACTATTGATAGTAGATATCATACACAATATGTATTAATTAATAAAGAGTAAGTGGCCCAAGTCCGTTACACATATTTAGTTAGTTTTCAAATTCTTGCATTAAACTCAGTTTTAATTTTTGCATTAGGATATCGTAACTAAAAGATTAAAATACCAAAAGAAAGCAAGTAATCTTTAATACCTTGCACCCACTCAAGACCTCCGGGTATGCATATGAACACTCTTTCTTGATATTTTAACTTCTATAGAGAAAACTTTTAGTTTAAATAGATGAAGAAGTCACCTAATATCCGTGTACATGTTTATTTCTGTGAAAGGATAACCAAACATAGTGTACCGTATATCCGAAGACTTTGCTAAACATTACAGATTGTTCACTATGATTTTCACACACGAAGCCGTAAGCTAGGGCCTCGCCCCATTCTTACCGTAGCTTTCCACAAAGGCACAACTAAGCAAATATTTTCTTTTCATTTTGTGTTGAAAGTCATTAATATTAGTTCAATTTTTAGCACCAGATTCGTATGTTGACTTAATTATCTTTAGAAGAGCAAGTAATCACATTTTGCACCTACTTGGGGTGATCAGGTGTTAATACGAACACTCTCACCGATAATTCACCATCTCCTTTACAGTCGAATATCAATTAAACTAACTAGGCGTACTGGCGTTCCACATCCGTACAAGGCTTGCATTTTTTTGCACATGAACAACCAAACCTAGTTTAAATAGGGGATATTGAAAAGGACTTAATATCCACATGTTCAAAATATGCGCTTGTTCACCCTTTTTCCTCAATATTCGACCTTAAGTGAATCAAAGTCACCTAAAACTCACTTAACTAAACGTACTAAACTCTTTCTACGTCGTAAGACACAGGCCCTTGGTTAGGGGCCAAGGGGGAGGCATCCAATAAGTCGGCTCCTTGCTCGTTTTACATCTTAAAACATAGAAGTTAATCGTTTAGGAATCCTTTTTAAATCCGTCTATCTCGCCCACGAAAGAAAACCCTAGCGAACAGACCCTCGATTCGAGGGGGTTAGGGCTAGGCCCGTGCATGTGGTATTATTCGGGGCCACCGACCCGTCTAATACTTGGCACCGGTAATTGAATTACCAAGAAGCCCAGACTCGAACGCTCACGTGACCTGCTTCTATACCTAGCGGTACTCAAAATTACGGAAGCGTTTGATCCCTACCTCACTTGCTGATTTTTCTTCAAGGACTAGAGGAAGGCCACCATGCGCTTGTGACATTGCCCCGCATTCGGAAGATATCTTTCGAAGCGCTCACGACATTTAGAGCGTGAGTGAGATTTAGCTCCCAGATTTATATCACACGGGGTAACAAAAAACCATATTTTTTTATTGACTAGTCACATAGATTAATTAAAGGGAAAATTTATGCCTTTATTTTTCGCTTTGCTTTATGTATGTAATCGGATTTTTGCTTGATCGTAATCTCTTTATCTCTCTGCAATTTTTCAAAACATACCCCCCAGATGATGGCATCCAGATCCAGGGACCCCGTCGATTCAGACGCCCTTGGACCCTCCCCCCCCACATCGTAGTGTCTCACCCTTTCATTTAGCATCAAAGACGCGAGCAATGCCACCTCGTTATTGTCTATCCTTTATTAGGGCATCATTAGTTGGAAACCCTGCTGGTCACCCAACGACACCGTTAGAACACCTTGTTCGTGGTCGCCGTGATACCACTCCTCCCACAATCCTTAGGGGACAAAGGAGTGCTACCCATTTAGGTTGTGTGAACTCACAGCAGGGCACGTCAAAGACAAACCCTATACCCCCACCAGTAATAATCGGTAGGTTTTCACAAGGCAATGGTTACAAACTTCACTACCTTTTCAGCCTTCAAGTAATTACTGACGAATTGGTTGACAAATGATCCTATTGCCTACAACCCCACATGGACTCAGTTTCACGAAGCTCCTTTGGACATTCTATAATTCAAGGGGACAAATCAAGTGGAAGACCCAAAAGAATATTATGACTTTCCACCTATGGTATTCATTAACAACATCGTTGAAGATATTATTCGACCGAGAGACTACTTTCAATGCAACTGAACCGTAATAGCCATAAATGGTATATGTGAGCAACGTACATGTTGCATATGGAACCTTATTACCACATCGTATTCTAAACTATTTTGGCTACCCATCCACCCACCGAATGGAATTACTAATCCACTCTTAGCAAACACCCGTCGTCTATATCTCTATCACATTCTACGAATGGCGTAGGCGTTGCCGTATTTTTGAGTGCCAAACTCAACGATTGAGTTTTACAGAAGTTTCGAAAATCCCCACCGGCAGCAGATTTTCGAAGACAAGAACAAAGACCACATCTGAAGAGGGAAATATCAAGAAGGGGCTCAACAACCTTTGAATGATTTACATGGAACACGATATATTTACAATATCCTCGCTAACACCCTGCCTACAAACTTACAAATACCGAGGTTGCCGAACTCCGTACGGTTTATCAATAACACCCAAAATCACCTAAGCAGAGCGTTTCACACCAAGCATATGATTCTACCTGTGACATGCAATCAGTTATCAAAGTTAACAGGTACCTTTCGAAAATGGGACTAATAGGGCGTTATCAGATCGCAATGCCAGGGTGAGGTTTGCATTCCCGCCCCCGTGGACCCACAGATAATGGCGTCGATGGAAGAGCTCTCTGTCAGCCCATTTATAATCCGTGATAAGGACCACAATATGCTCAACAATGACAAAACCCACCTAGCATAATGCATAGGTGAACCTTAGAAACTTCCTAAGCTCAACTGCAAGCATCTACACAAACAAGAGAATCCAAATTATCTTCAACGAACCAAGAAAGGAAAACAAGCTTGAAGAAATCTCTGGAGTTGTGGGGCAACAATCAAGAACGCTTTTGCGATCTCAATGGAGGAAACTCCAACCGAAATCAAAATTAGAACGAAGTAACCCCAAAGATGCAACAAGAGGGAAAATCTTTCAGACAAACCACTCTTGCTTTCAACTGCAGAGACCACTCATTACACCTATCACCCGTTCAACCTCCCCGAGCGCCAAAGAATATTCAAGGTAATTGGGAACAAGGGGGATCCTCCCAACAGAGCACCAGAATAAGCAGTTTTTCCCCCACCAAGGACAACTACTACTCAACAAACAAACTTCCGACTATTTTTGAAAAAGAACAAACAAGAAATCTACATGACTGCCAAGATTTTTTTCGTACACTTCGGAATCGAAATTATGATACCCCACTAGACACCAACTCGTCAAGGGCTATATACAAGTGTATCCAACAACACTTTGACCATATCAAATATTCCTAATGAACTCTTTCTAAATGGTTGACCAATCTAGGCAAAGAAACCATTCCAAAGTTACCATAACTATAGCATCATGGATGATCTAGTTTGACCTCTCATCGCCATGTCATTTTGAGTGGTTGAATCATGTACAAAGGAAAGTTTTATTTTTACAAGTATGCCATCGACCTCAACATTTGCACTTGGTTAGATTTTGATTAGATAACCACCCTTTGGTTTTCCATGGTCGCTTAGATAACAGCATACTTTCCATCCATCAAGGTATACTGATGGCAAAACGGCATGCATCATGTCAGCATTTGTAATAGGTTCTCCTTAACTAAAGCTATTGTACATCACGCTAGAGCATATGATGATGCCTTCGGCCCCCTGCTTGCCCCTGGGTCGTTAAAATTTCCAAACCGCTAGTCAGAAGACGGTCCCGATAGACATTGGGGCCTTGGATTGCTGGCCTATGTCTCAGATTCCGTGCAATGTGTTGGGGCTTGTATGTGATCAACCATAGTTCACCTCTCCCTAAGAAGATGGCTTGAGCACAAGAATCTGAAGGGGAACAACTCGTAACAACTCGTGAAGATGTGCTTATAGATCCATCCTTCTTTATTAGCCTGAAAACGACCAACCTGTGAACCCTTAGTCACCCCAGCCTATTCTCCACAAGACAAGACCAACATGTGTGTTGTAAAACGCTCAATCATATGGTTTCCACTTTTCCCCGACTTAGTTACGACACGCCTGGCACCAACACGCTCATCCACAGCAAGATTTTGAAACCCAATTTCCAGGATGTTCGCCTAGTGTCTCCAAGGAAATCACCATGATAGCGTTGCACTTAAAAAAGGGTTTAAAAAAATCAACTACTATTGCATAGGAGTAAGCAGTAATGTTGAGGAACCCCCAACATGCAACACAACCCCAAATACCTTTGGCATCTTTTTATGTATACCCACTTTAAGGATTGTTCTAGTATATATAGAGTCTTAGAAGGTGGTCTAAATATTTTGCAAAATTATGGTTGATCCATTGATTAGTGATTCTAAAGTTTCATGTAGCAAGGTAAAGTAGGGGTTTCCAGGTTATATGAATGGAGGCATCAAAATCACCTCCTCAAACCACTCATCACAATACCCCATGACACTAACAGGACACTACCTCCAAATATCATATGTATACATGATTAGTCTAAATTTGGGAAATATCTGTTGATTATTGACCCAATTATTACTTTTTCCAAAGTTGTTTATCCGAAAAGTATAAAATATTTACCTAAAATGTGATTTATACTAGTGACATGCATTAATCAAGACCATAATATTTACTCAAACCAAATCGTTTTCAATGGAATGTGTACATATATGTATGAATGTGTGGGTGGGAGAGATTAATGGTTGAAGAAGACCCGTAGGATATGATTGAATTTTCAGCAAAGAAGACTTAACATGGACAAATATTAATGGCACCAAGGCAAATATTCCATATCACGTACTGATGATTTTATAAGAGGAGAGGAACTTCCAGTGAATCTCGCACCCACCAATTTAATCTTTTTATACCCATCGAAGTAAAAGTAGAGTGATATCAAACAAACATATTGTTAAACATATCTGAGTACGCAGGAGTCTTTATATATTTGTCAATATATGTATAATTTTACAATATGCATATATTTTATATCTAATTTGTTGTAAAAAATTTATATGTGTGTATTTATAGTATATGGTCTTATAAAACCAAATTAAGAGTAATATCCCAAATCAAAAAAATCTAGCCAAGAAGAAAGTATTAAAGTTATTGCTGGCAATATCACTTCATTGTATGACCACTTCAACTTAGACCGTACGATGATGTAATAAATATATATTGCATGTAGGCATATTGATAAACTAATGTTGTTTGTCATGGTGATGCAATCGATATGCCCATGAGATCCAAATATGCACACCACATTTAACAAGGATATGCGATATACTGTCCAAATATCAATCCAAAGAGCATGAAGCATACAATGACATGTAGACAAGTTCATCTCCGATGTGAAGGATGGATTTGGTGAGTTATACATAAAGACATCTTGAGACACATATACATGACAAGACAATATATATTAAACATTTACAATGATACCATAAGGCTAGAGTATGTTAAAGATCAAAGTGATCCAAACAAAAGGTAATGTTGGTATAAGGAACACCGAGAGCTTTTTCTTCTACCAAAACAAGATCTGTTGAAAATACCTTTATTATAGGTACAAACAAAGCAGGGATAAAACAATGATGCTAAAATATTCTGCCAATAATATAACTTTCAATGGATTCAACATTTAGTACAAATAAGTATGGGTGAGTACAAATTATCCTAAATTTCATTCATATTTATTCAATCACATATTTAATGCACATGTAACTTATATAAATATAATTATGTACATTGTTTGTAATGTAGCATTGTCTAATCGTGTTCCTAATGTTTTAAAACATCACAATTGGGGTTCTGTAGCTAGGGTGATATCATCAATGCGAATACCATAGCCGTAGATTTCTAAATGATGTCAACTTTTCAATAATAAAGAGTCAATTGTGATTACATGTTCAAGCTTCTCTATCAAAGATGATGCTACCTACTAAATTGAAACAGCAGGTGATAGTGTTTATTCTTTTATATGACATAAAAATATTACACCGTATACTTTCTAATAAATTGTGATATTCTGGTGTCTTCAATCAAGTGTAAAATAGTTATTATGTGCAGTATGTCTGAAGGTGGCATGGTTGAAGAATGCGAAATAAAGTCAAGGAAGGAAAACCAAATCCATATTTTTCATTCTTTAGAGAAAATGATGTACACGTGAAGATGATGAATCTATAAAAAAGATGCGCTTGAAAGATTCTTTAGGTGATTCAAAGGACTAAATCAAGGTTTTTGAATATTTTTAAACAACTTGGTTACGCCAACAAATGTATGTAAGTTTTTAAGTGGCTTTAATGACTTGTCATGTCATATTATTAACTATATAGCTAATAAATTTCTTTTCATGACATGTGGCAAAAGCATATAGAAATTTTTTACATTCCAATCAAGATACAAATAAGGCCATTGAATCATATCATCAAAGATATCAAGGAAAGGTAAATAAGTGAAAAGAATAAATGTATGGCAGACATGTCGTATCAATAATATATGTTGTTTATAAAGGTTGTATTATACAACTGGTGCAACGAAGTAAAAGAAGCTAGTTTTGTACTTTGCCTAGAAAAAATTGATAAACAACACAATCTATCCAAGTGAGATGCGCTCAATATAAATCCAAAGAAGATTAAAGGTTCAAGGAAACATAATAATGGTTATCAATAGCCAAAATATGATACACAGATATTTGGTACAATGTTATATAGTATGTAAAGGTTCCAGACCCAAACTTTAATTGCAGATTGCTCAATGGAAATGTTTGTAAACATGTACCGAAAGTTGAGATGTTGGTGAGTACACATTATTTGGGTGAAAGGCCATTTGAAAAGGGCTAATCCTACAATATAAAGGCCTACAATTTTATTTGATTTGAATGAAACACCTATATTGGGCCTAGAAACTAAACGAGCTTTCTACCATGCTTTGATTTCTTCAAATATAAATTATTATAATGAAACAAGCATTCATAATGTTGAATCAAACTAATGTATGTACCGCATAGTGCATTATTTAAATATTGAGAGAGAAACGTGTTAACTCATCAACTCATGAGAAATTGAGATCCACATAATGGCAAATTTGGAGGCAAAACAAATAGCTTTGGCAGACAAAGCACAAGTCAATAGTCATAACAGAATGTTTTTTCAACACTAACCCATCAAAGATCACTAACACGTTAAAAAGGAAAACATAGTTTTCTGAGCCATTAATAAGAAAAGCAATGTGGTGCAAGTCAAACCAAAAGATAAACCAAGATTATAGCAAGGACGCAGTTCAATAAAAAAGAAACAGATGAGCAATCGGAGTTATCTTTCTAAACACCAAAGAAGTGTGGCCATATGCCCAGTTAGTGGTGCAAATACTTCTATTACAAGGCAGTAAAAATGGTGATGAAATCATATGTATTGTTTTGTGAAATACGATATTACTATTGCTAAGTATTTAGCTATATGAATTTCAGACACAAATACGTAGGGACGACATCTTACAACGTTTCAACTTGTCGATTGCACTATTTTAATATATGTTAAGAAAAAAATTAGCAATTTGAATAATCGCTTCAAATACCAATAGCATCCCAATTTCTCTCTGCGAGGGTCATTCTATTGTACAACTAATGGGGATGTATTGTCGCCACACCAACCACCTTTCTTCATCATAAATTCTCCCCATGCCTATGTCCACTCTCCCCAAACCCTTCCCACCCCCACCCTCACTATTTATTCATCCACTCCTTCGTCATTGTTTCAATCATCCACCCTTGACATTCTAATTTCCCCCCCCAGGGTGATTCCCACTATCGTACAACCCATGGGGGTATCACCACCACACCTGTCACCTATTTCATTTCACTTCCACCAGTTTTATCCACCCATGAACCATGCTTATCCATCATCATGTCTACCATCCTGCTTATAGAAGGACAATCTTTCTATTGCCTAGATCTTCATGGTGAGAATGAGAACATCAAAATATTACTTATGAATTAACAGAATTGATTCCATATGGTATTTTGGATTTTACAACTAATTGTTATTAATTTTAACATTACCTTTGGAATGCACTCGTATACAGTGTATGTAGGATGTGACAGACCTAATTTATAAATCATTCCATGATGTCATTTTTCCATTATTTAACTTATGGGGCACGACTCTTCCACGTCATCTATGTTAACATTCATAACATGGACACTAAAAGAGAAATGTATACCAGACCAATTTGAAATACAAGAAATTGAACTTGTATACATGAAAATGTCATTGGATTTTAACCATGATGTGGATTTAATGTTATATTCGAACAATAAACATTACTTTTGATGAATGTAGGATAATGGATTTATTTGTCTATTTGTAAATTATCAAGTTCAAAGTTGTTACTTTTAAATTTATATATACTCAATGTCGCATGCATCGTACAACCATATCATTACCATGGAACCTCAAGAATATAATAATAGATGTATCACATGAAGAGAGCATATGGATTCAACATTTATTTAATTTGAATTATGAAAAGAAAACTAAAGTTTCTTAGCACAAAGATATGCCTTATAATAAAACTTAAAAATAGGATAAAGTTGGAGTGCCTGTATCACTTCAATACTAACATTTAAAATAGCTGAAAACTTTATTGATAAGTGTAGTATTATTTAAGTTTCTTTGTTTTAATTTTGTTTATATATTAAACAATTTTATTTACCTTAAAATAGAGCAGTCAAAAATATGTTTATGGTGGAATACAAAGAAGTGTGTAATATTTCTTGAGATGTGGTTCACCTTAGTGGAAGGCCTTTTTTCCCATAGTTTCGAACATGTGACTTTTGCACCATGAAGTTCATTAACATGTGACTTATAAGGTGAAGAGGAGTCTTACACTGGGAATGTTGAATGACAGAAAATGAATAATAAGAATGTAGTAAGTTAAAAACAATTTTCATTGTGATAAATCTCAACTATTTTCTACTATTTTTACTTATCTATTGATTTGCCATCTTATTAATGACTGCACAGAAAAGGGCAATGAAATCACATTCATTCAAATATTTAACCCAAGCTACTAAAAAAATATTTTCTAACTCAATTCATATTTAAAATATTTAACTCAACTTACATTTAAAAAAATATATAGTAAATCCAAAAATAACTTCTTTAAATTAGCAATCTGAATACATAAATTATACATATTCTTTTCATATTTTTCTATTTTCTAAGTTTTTTGTGCCTCCTTAGTAAAAATGAAAATTAGAAAATGAAGCCTTCATTACCATGATTTTCTTTTGTGTTTTCCGTCTTCCCTTTCACTTAAGTTTTTAGACTTTTGTGTGCTAAGAAATTAGAAAATGTAAATATCTTTATTCATACTATGATTTTCCATTTTTATTTTTTCTTACCTGCTACTATATATTTATGTAACATTTTTCTTCTATGTAAACTTCATTCCACTATTATCTATTTAAAATAGTGAGTTTCTTATCCTTCCATTAGAATAATAAATCTATGGCTAATTAAATCAGATTTTAAATAATATTTGCATAATTAAAACATTGGTCCTGGGAATGGAATTAACTACAGTTAGTTAAATTTAAAATTTTAATTAATATTTTATTAAACATCTATCTTCAAACTTGATAACTATGTTATATGTAAATATATTTAGAGTGTCCACTACCGTAGAGCTTCCAAAAGTCAATATTTAACAACAGATATTCTAGAATACACAAGAAGACTACAATAATCATTTACAGTAGGCGACCGCGAACACCATTCTCTAATTCAAACAAACAATTGCTAAAGAGAAACGATTGAAAGGTTTGTGTTGTCTTGGCCATTCATGTCATCTCATTCATTTTAATCTATTAGCATTTATGTCCTTCCAGTTACCTTAGACTGCAAATCGGCACGACGCGGTGAGACTCGTTCTCCAGAAGAGGTCGAGACGAGAGACCCATAAGGCCGCCCTCCGACAGAGAGGGCTAAATCAAAAGACACCCAGCTTGTCCGGAAGTCTCCACCACAACGGTTGGACCGAAGGCGAGCTGTGCGAGTCCAGGAACCGCCGTAGAAGGGACCGGGCGGCGAAGATGTTACAACGCAGCGATGAAATCGTCCGATGGCAATGGGAGCGAGGAAAGCAAAATGCCTTCTTCAAAGCCCATTTGCTGGTAGAGATGAGAGTGAATGATAAAAATCTTTCATCAAAGACCTCGCCCATGCTCATGCCCGAGTTAAGGGAGGTTGGTGGGAGGCATGTAGAGTGATTCTGTTTGTTTTAGAGTCCAAGCTGCGTAGTGTATTAATTCTTAATGCATGAGAAAATCGCTTAACTCAATTAAGTGAGTTAAAATCCCGCCCAACTAGTTGTAAATCGATTGTTTCACTAGTGAGAGGTCGATGAACTAAACTGATTTAATTCACAGAAGCAGATCCTACGTCAGACTAATGAGATCTACTATTAATAGTCAGATGTATGCCGCTTATGATGAAGACCCATGGAGACAGACATAAAGGAAGTTATCTTATCAATTGTATTTATATGTAAATTGCCCAGCACAATTATATATACCCATAGATGCCCATGATGTATCATGAAAGAAAGGTTGAATTTCCTAATTGGTAGACTTAATTCCATAGGTTTGCGAAGCATAAAAATACGAGGGTATACTAAATTGGCTACATATTGTCCAATTTATCTAGATTAGTGAGACACACCAGAGTGTATGAGGTTGTGGTGAGCATATTATATCAGATGTTGTTTCATGATTCCTTGCCTAATATAACAGATAGAGGGGTTTTTAGTTAAAGCTTTCTCGTGAAAACTATCTGCAGGTTGTGTGATTGATTTGCTTCTTTTCTTACTTTGGTGTGATTAAAGATCGTGTTTATTTTCTTCCATAAATATTGTGTAGAAGGATTTAGTATCTTGTTTTAGTATTGCATGATCGGGATTGAATCTTTAGTATACACATTGTTTGTATAATTTCAATTGCCATAGCATCATATGGTTGCCACCACCACTATATTCATATGTTTTCCATGACGATTTGCCATTTTGGGTAACCAACCTGCTGTGCCTTCTTTGGATGAGACTTCTATAATCATAATAATTGAATAAACTCAGTTTATAACTAGGTTGATTGAATTATTTGGTGAGAATTTTATTAAATAATAAAATATCAAAATATGAATGGAGTTTTGAGTACCACTAATGATATAAAAAACCATATACTTAAAATAACAATATAATCACATATATACAAACATTGGTTTGTTTTAAATTTATCAGAAAACTAATAATAGATTCATATTTATTATTACCTTTACTTAAGACAACCAACTGCTTCAACATTCTGTTTCTTTTTGGGTCTAATCATGGAGTTGCACCACTCAACTCTAACATAATATCATGTAGAATCTCCTTAATATCACAAAACAACGACCACAAGTCGTCAATACCAAGGGGAAAGCCAAACTATAACTCTAACCTTTTGAAATTTATCCAACATTTTTTATAATTTTTTGGGTAATTTTTTCTAAAATGAAATTATTCTTATTTCTTAGTTGTTTTTAGTAATTTTTTTTATAATTTTTGTTATAAAACAATTTTAATTTATTGTATTTTTAAGTTGTAATTTACTCTCATAATTTTTTTTATCAATGTTTTGAAATATAATTTTTTAATAATATAACATTTTCTTTTGTTTTATAAAAGTTTTTGTATATAATTTTCAACAAAGATTTAACAAGGTAATTTTTAATTTATTTTTAAATAGAAAATTGCACTTAATAATGTATTTGTTATCATAAGTTTCAATATAATATTTTTATATTGTAAAATTATAAATTATTACAATTTATTATAATGGTAATAAATATAAAATAATATGAATTAATTTTAATTTTAATAAAATTATTTTTTTACTATGAAATCATATATGAAAAAAATTAAAAGTTTATTCATTTACATTATAATCAACAATTGTATTATTAATATTCACTAATCATCATTAAAATTATTGATTAATATATTTAAACGTAATAAATTATTACACACAACATAGTGGAATTTGAGTGTATCTTTTCGCTGTCAAGGAAATTTGAAGGATTCGTTCAACATATGTTCCAATAAAAAAACCCCAAGAGAAATTGTAATGGGCTTGCCCCTTGTAAATTGTAAATGGGTCACCTTGGTAAAAGCTTCAATTTGTGAACTGCTTCAGATGAAGGATACGGGGTACTTGAGACCAGCAGATGCCGATAGTTAAGGCGAATTGCCGAGAGTTAATGGCTACTGAAATTTTTGAAAAGAGCGATTTAATAAGTTGTAAGATCCGCATACATATCAGATTTTCAATGCCTGAGACTGAAGGTGTTTAGAATGCATAATATAAGTATGGCATGATGACATGGCATGCTTATTAGTAGCATTATCGCACAATAGACTGAAAATAAAGCCATAGTCGGAAAATTTTTAAAAATAATCCGACACAAACTCAGAACCCACAGAACCAGAGTGTAGGTTTCAATTGTAAAACCTAGCTCCAAGACAGGATGCCAGTGGTTCCAAAAACTCAACAGTCGTAACAGCGCACACGCAACTGTTAGCAGTGCCACCAATGGTGATGTTTGAAACCAGACTTTACAAGGTCTGGAGATTACCAGAAAGCCCCCACCACCTTCGCCAAGAAGACAGACCAAAATGATTGAAAAGTTCCAAATAGATTGACTACCCTGTACAAATTTTATTGAAGAGTGTGTTTTTCTGTTATGTTGCATATTATACGTCGCAGCAGACAAATTACAAAAGCATCATGTCGGAAAGTCTCTTACTACTGGGACCACACCAATAATCCTGTTGATTTACTTAAAATCGCCCACCAGACAGAGAAGCTGACGACTTCGCTTCAACAGGGTGCCAAACATCGAGCTCACCTCTTCAATGGCAAATACCACTAATAGACTTTTTGACGATGTTAAGGTGTCTTCACCGCATTTTGTTCTCCATCCAGTGTTTGATATAACTTATATGTTGCCAAAACAAACAGAGAAGTTGAGGACACCTACGCTGTACTCTTCAAACAACAAATCACATTTTTGCTTCTCTGTATCTTCTTTTCATAGACATGTTCAACACTGAGAATATATTAGAACGGCTTCATCAAGCTCCATAACTCGTTACAACAACAGACTCCACGACAATGCTCCACGGCTCATTCTTCCATTCTCTCCATGGCTCCGTTGACTGATTAAAGAAAAATTTGGGATTCATGGAATTTATTAAACTGATCAATGAAATTCTACTTCATATGTATATATCTTTGCTTTTCATTCCATTTTTTAAAAAAATTACTTATGAACTAAACGGTTTATTAATCTTAATGATTCGATTATGGATTTCTACAGATGAATCTCAAGTACCGGAAATTGATGAGAGTTCCATCGTCACGACTCGATATCTTTCTGAAGAAGTTTTTGCATCTATCATATTTATGAATATGGAAAATGATCAACTTTCCTGGTTGAAAGAATCATTTAGTGTGTTGGGAGAACTAGTATGGGTTTGCGTGAACTCTTTCATCAAATCCTTTGAGGAACTTTATTCAATTTCAAAGTTAAATATTAATAGAGCATCAAATTAGTTTAAATATAGTTGTTAGAAGATTTTGGATCATTAAAGTCTTTGGAAATTCTCTTCATCAACTATTGTGATAGTTTGAATAGTCTTCTCAGAGTTTTCGTCAATGAATGTTATATTCATAAACTTAAATAGCAAACTTTTCTAAATTGAGAAATGGATGTTATTCATAGTATATGTAAATTGAAGAAGAACAGAAACGTCGATACATTATATATACAGCACTTCCCTAGAATCATAAGCGTATCTTAATGTGTTAGAAATACGTTAGAACCATGGTAATGCATATAATTGTGATAACTGTGTTTATATAATTGTTATAGAATTATGTACATGTATGTTTTAATTATTATTAAGAAAATTAAATGTTACACTGAATGTTTGTAATACATTTTTGAAAATGATTTTGTTTATTTTTTGTTCAATAATTTTAACACAAGTGTAGTGCTGATTTGGGAGTACTTGTGTTGTATTATTTTTCTATTGTAAGTTCCCAGATATATTTTTATTTTTTAATTTTTCTTTTTTTGAATTTTTTCCCTATGTTTTTTTCTTTTTATATTTATAAGAGGTTGTAAACACGACTATTTAAGTAGTCTCTTTTTGTTTTTCTTTATTTTCTTAAGTTTAGTTTAATAGAATATTAGAGTTCATAAGTAAGAGTATTTTTAGGTGTTACGTTGATATTTTTATCATCTAACTACACAAAAATTTCCATTGGTCCTATAAACTAGATTCATTTACAAATATACCATAGAATATTTGTATACTCTAATATCTTTTAGGTAGAACCTAAGACCGTTTAAAATATAGACAATGGCCCGATTATTTATTTATATTTTCACAAAGCACTCCAAATTGTATCTATATGAAAATAATAATAACATATAAATATATCAAGTTATGTCTCGAGACATAGTCTATCTTGAACACAGTAACTTCTTGCTGATAGAATATCTCAACCAACACCAATATAGAAGCTAACTAGTTGAGACTTTCCAACCAATCTGATCACTAACGAACTCGAAATATTAGAATATACTTATTCTAGAATCGATGAGTACACCAAAGACAAGTAGGAATTATACTTTCCAAGTCCCCTTTAATGACTACTTATCTTGATCTCAATCAACGTGTAATCGTATTCAGTAAAAACCCTCGATAAAAAGAATATATCACATCCATAAAGGAAAACCATCTGCCAATGCATGGGTACTAACCGCAACCGCCACCATTACTAGGATGTCCTTGTGTATATGGTTCAACAATCCATTATCTACATACCTATACTCAGACCAAATCCCCACCTATCATCATCATGGATTTATTGGATTACCCATAACCATGTTATGGTTTTACTTGCCACCGTGCTGCGCCTGGTTTTTATTGATCAAACCATGCTATAAGAATCCATGTCCACTTCACTTTCACACCGAGATAGATAAGATATTTATAATCAACTTAAACTTGATAGTGATGCTTCTCACATATTCTATAAGAGAGTGTTTTAGAGCTTTCCACATCAACATCAAGACTTAAATGACTAACCATGAAATAAGGCAATATATAGGATATTCTTATTTCCAAGGAAAAACTCAAGCTAATCAAGTTGTTGGTACACATGCAGTGTTGTCCTCACATGGCAACCCACCGAATGAAGATGAAGACATGAGACTGTTGGGCATGATGGCAATCCACCGATGAAGACATTTTTGACCCGATGGACTTGGTTAAATTGATGTAAATCTGATGTGATATGATGTGTATTGACAATATGATGCTGAGTACCCACTTGATAGAGTGTTGTCCTTGAATGGCAACCCACCTGATGAAGTTGTGCTTGATAGAATATGTCTTGATGAACCTGTTTAAAGATGTAAATCTGATGTATCTACAGGGAGTACAGAAGGTAATGAAGAAAGGAATTCAATATGTGTTAGATCCATGATGAAAAGAGTATGTTTCAAGGAATACGCGGATTTGTCTAGGAGAAGTCGCGTATGCACGCGGTTAAGTGCGTGCCAAGTCGCGTATGGGTAAAAGCGCTCAAAAAGTGAAAAACCAGGGGTAACCACCATGGTATTGACCGATTGTATTGGGTAATGATTCGTCTAAATGACCCCGTCCAGGAATACCATCGGTTGTAATGTGGTTTTGGCTCATGGTATTGAAAAAGGGTAAACCTATATAAAGAGAAGAAATTCATTGTGCAAATCATGAGTAAAGTGCAAGATGAAACCAATAGCTGAATGAATACTTCTCTCTGAAGTATATCTGAATGGAAAGGGTTACAGTTGAATGATAGATCTGATTGCATGATGCACCAATGATGAAGAAGGGTATCTAGATCTGAAATGTACTTGTATTTGATAGATCTGTTTAGGGAATGATTAGATCTGAGAAGAGGCGAACATCTGTCTGAAGTAAAGGGTAAAAATTTGAGTAATGTATCTGTTCTGAAGAATTGCAATGACCTAAATGTCTGAAGAACCATACGCTAGTTCACCGCAGAAGAAGCGCGTATACACGTGGATTTGCTGAAGAGAAAGCGTGTATGCGCAGTGAAATCAACTCTGTAATTTGTACAGAAGTATACGCGGGTTGATGTGATTGGAAGCGCGTATATACACGGTATCAGTGAAAGGAAAGCGCGTATGCAACTAGGGTTTGCTGAAGCAAGGGGTATGAAATGTCTGATCTGTTGTGCAGTGTTACTGCTATCTGTGAATGATGTATTCTACAGTTCTGGGTTGTCTGAATTGATAAGTTTCAGTTTGATGTACGATTGAGCTTAAATGTATGGAGTGGGTCCAGTCTGAAAATATAATGAAACGTGGTTTGCAAGTGGTGTCCTAAAGGAAGCTTTGGATCCAGTGTGAAAATTGATGAAACGTGGTCCATAGAGGTGCTGAGGGTTGTAGCCTTCAGTCAGGGGGTTGTAGCTCCCTTCCAGGAGAGGCTGGTAAACGAGATCAGGGGGTCGTAGCTCTTCCGTGAGAGGCCGGGTAAACGAGCGTGTGGGGTTGGAGCTCCTTCCAGAGAGGTCGGTAAACGAGCGCAGGTGTGCCTCGCGTGCCGTAGGAGTCTGCACTCGAAGACATATGTTGTGGCAGATGTTTTTCTATAATAAAATATTGTAGGCTTCCAGCAACCAGCCGTTGTTTTATCCTTCACTTGTTGTTCCCACCCCAAAATCTCCTGGTGTTCATGTGTGATGGTTTATTCTGTTCTTACTGCACATGTTTACTATTTATAGAACATCTAATGAATGAATGATGGAATGATATAAGTGAAGAACTAATGGCATAATTAGATCTTTGTGTATACGCGAGTTTTATGAAGGATATCCGCGTGTATCCGCTAGTAGTCTTCAGCAAAGTAGCGTATGGGTTTTAGAGAGTGAAAAAGTAAAAAGTTTTGAATATGCATTAAACACCGATTCACCCCCCCGCATTTTTCCCCCAACAGTCTGCATCGAGCAGTCCTTCAAGTATTTCTTGATCGCTTGAAGGAGATCCGTCGCAATGGGAAGTCAAGAAGGAGTGATGTCTATAAAGCAACCTCTATTCAATGGAAGCAATCTGATATTCTGGAAGGTACGAACAAAAGCATATCTGCAAAGTCTTGGTGCATATGTATGGGCAATCATGGAAGAAGGCTATCAATATCCGACAAGTATTCCTACTGATGCAGCTGAAAGGAAGAAGTATGAAATCAATGCCAAAGCAGTGAATGTCTTATTAGGAAGCATGTCTGAATCAGAATTTGCTAAAGTGATGCAACTACATTCAACAAAAGAAATATGGGACAAAATCATTCTGAGCTATGAAGGAGATACAAAGGTAAAAAGTGCAAAACTCCAAACTCTTAGAATCGAATATGAAAATTTGAAGATGCATAGTGATGAAAGTGTTGCCAGTTTCTTTCTTCGTCTAGATGATATTGTAAATTGGATGAGAAATTTGGGTGAAACCATAACTGATACTACTCTGGTGGAAAAAGTCTTAAGATCCTTGACTTCAAAATTTGACTCTAAAGTTTCAGCTATTGAAGAAAGGCAAGATCTGCAAACTCTTACTATTTTTCAATTACATGGTATTCTGACTGCTTTTGAAATGAGACAAGGAGGTCCTTCTCAAATCAAAGAAGTTGTTTTTAAGGCGTCTGCAAAAGGAAAAGAAAAGGAAGTTGTCAAAGAATCCAGCTATATATCTGAAGAAGAAGAAGAAGCAAATTTTGTGAGAAGACTCCAACTAGGAACCGGAAGGTTCAAAGGTAAGCTTCCTTTCAAATGTTTTGATTGTGGAAGAGTTGGTCATTATGCCGCAAAGTGTCCTTATAAAGAAACCTCGGCTAAAGGAAAAGAAGTAGCAAGAAGGAATAAGAATCGATCTAGCACAAGGAAAAGTTATTATACTAATGAAGACAGTGATGGATCATCTAATAGTGAGGAAGAATGTGAAGAAGACTTTAGACTTCTCATGGATTCTGAACAAAGAGAAGAAAAGGATATGTTTTTGGATGCTCTAGAGGACAATGACGCTTTGAAGAAAATTAATGCCAACTCAAAGTGCTTTCCAGAAGAAAAGAACATAATCATAGAGACTCTTGAAAATCAACTTGAAGCAAAGGAAAAACGCATTGAGGAATTGGAGTGTGAAGTAGTAAGTCTAAGGAAAGATAATGAGAAAGTGAAGACTCTCAATCTTAGATTTGCTAAAGGTTCAGAAACTTTAGATGAGATTATCAAGATACAACAATCTCCTCTTATAAAAACAGGTCTTGGATATACTGGGGAATCTTCCGAGACTTCAGCACCAAATTATATGAAAGCAGCCACAACTAGTTCACTACATTCAGCCACTCAGCAAGGGAACAAAGGATCTTTACAGGTAAATCATGATCATCTCAATTCAAGAAACACTAACAGGGAGATCTTGCAAAATGGCTACAACCAACAGGTAAATTCTAATAGAAGATTTCATGATCACAGAAATTTCTACTTCAATGGAAAATGTTTCTCATGTCACAATTTTGGTCATAAATCTGTTCAATGTGTTGCATATAAAACCATCATGACAAGAGAAGCAAGAAAGATAAGGATGAATGTCGAACCAAAGAAGAACACCTATAAAAACTTCTCTCCTCTTCAAAACGAAGTTGAATGTACTTATCGTTAAATAATCTCGTCATGAATGCACTCCCAATGCAGGAGCAAGCATCCACGAAAAGAACATGTTCCCTCAAGCTCTAAAGTGTGGAAAAAGAAAGAAATACCGTTGAAAATTGTGGGATAGCGTTATTTGCATAGAAGAAAATCAATGGTACATTGATATGGGTGCTCAAGAAACATGACAGACAAAAAGCAAACTCCTTACATATAATTCTCTAGAAAAGGAAAAGAAAGTTACATTTGGAAATGATACTCCTGCTGTAATTAAAGGAAAAGGGTCAGTGTTTCTAAAAGAAAAGGTGAAGGCTAATGATGTCATGTATGTGGATGGATTAAGGCATAACCTGTTAATTGTAAGTCAAATGTGTGATCAAGGAACAAAAGTGGTCTTTAGTTCAAAAGAATGTGTGGTTTGTGATCTTGATATAGGTAAAATCATTATAAAAGGAAAAAGAAATCCAAGCAACCTGTATGTATTGAACGGCATAGATCAATGTTACTTGAGCAAGTCTTCAGAAAATTGGCTATGGCATAGAAGGCTGGGGCATCTGAGCTTCTATCAAATCAACAAAGCCAACAGACTTCAAGCTGTTCGTGATCTTCCCAATGTTAATCTACCAGAAAGTATCATATGTAAATCTTGTCAATTCGGTAAGCAGACCAGAGTACGATTTAATGCCAAAGAAAGATCATCAAGTAAGCCTCTTGAACTCATTCATACTGACATATGTGGTCCTATGAGGAAAAAGTCACCACGTGGGGAAGAATACTACATCTTATTTATTGATGATTACTCTAGAATGTGTTGGATCAGGTTCATTATACACAAAGATGAAGCATTTGAAAAAATTTCAGATCTTCAAAGCACGGGTTGAAAATGAATTGGATCTAAAAATCAAATGTCTTAGATCTGATTGAGGAGGAGAATGTACATCAAATGAATTCTTTGAATTTTGTGAACAACATGGCATAAAGAGACAGTTCTCTGTAGCAGGCACTCCACAACAAAATGGCATAGCAGAAAGAATGAATAGAACAATTCAACAAATGACTAGAGCTATGCTTGATGACTCTGGAACTCCTGACATGTTCTGGGGAGAAGCAGCACATACAGCAGCAAATATTCTCAACAAGGCACATGTTCGGGTAAATAGTGACAAAACTCCATATGAACTCTGGTATGGTAATTCTCCTCTGTGAAGCATTTAGAGTTTTTTGCTTGAAGCAAATGCTTTTTATCAAAAATAATGATGAAAATCTTGGCAAGTTTGAACCCAGATCGATGAAGGGATATTTTCGTTACTCATTCACAAGCAAAGGCATACAAAAATGTTACAATAAAAGGCTTCAAATATTGTTGAGTTTATTGATGTTGTTATCGATGAGTCTCCCGCAGCTGGCAGCCTCCTAAAGAAGAAAACAAACAACAAAAGAAGATGATGGTGACTTATGTCCTTCTACATCAAATAGAAATGATATAGACAGTGGATCAAATGAAGAACCTGAAAATGATCTATCTGATAAAGCTCCATCCAGATATGTTCAAAAGAATCATCCTGAATCTCAAATTTTGGGAGACAAGGAATCAGGTGTACGAACAAGGAGAACTCTTGTGGGATCTTCTAGTCATCTGGCATTTCTATCCACAATTGAACCACACAATGTCAATCAAGCTAGCAAAGATGAATGTTGGAAGCAAGACATGAATGAAGAGCTTGATCAAATTGAAAAAAATGACACTTGGGAAATGGTACCAAGACCACATGATAAAAATGTCATTGGAACTAAATGGATTTTCAAGAACAAGTTAAATGAGAATGGGGATGTTGTAAGAAACAAAGCTAGACTGGTTTGCAAAGGGTATACTCAACAAGAAGTTATAGACTTTGAAGAAACGTTTGCTCCTGTAGCTAGACTTGAAGCCATAAGGATGTTTCTTGCTTTTTCAAGTTATCAACAAATCAAAGTTTATCAAATGGATGTTAAATCTGCTTTTCTTAATGGAGATCTAGAAGAAGAAGTATATATAGAACAACCGGAAGGTTTCATTTTGGGAAATGATGAACATCTTGTTTGTAGACTTAAAAAGGCTCTATATGGTCTCAAACAAGCTCCAAGGGCATGGTATTATCGTCTTGACAAATATCTTCATCAACAAGGTTTTTCAAAGGGGTCTGCTGATAGCAACTTATACACAAAAGTTGAAAATAATAAACTATTGATTGTGGTTGTATATGTTGATGATATCATTTTTGGGAGTAACGAAGAATCTATGAGTCAAAAATTTGCTTCTGTCATGCAGCAAGAATTTGAAATGTCCTTACTTGGGGAAATAACATTCTTTCTTGGCTTGCAAGTGCATCAAACTGCAGATGGTATATTCCTTTCACAAGCAAAATATCTTAAGCAAATTCTGAAGAAGTATGGCATGGAATAATGCAAACCTGTAAGTACACCAATGATAACCGGATGCAATCTCAGTTCTCATGATGATTCTCCCACGGTGAATCAACCAGAATACAGATCAATGATAGGAAGTCTACTTTATCTCACCGGGACTAGACCAGACATTATGCATGCAGTTGGGATTGTTGGACGATTCCAAGCTAATCCAAAAGAGTCTCACCTTCAGGCTGTTAAAAGAATTTTCAAATATCTACAAGGAACTCAAGACTTTGGTCTATGGTATCCAAAGAATGCCGATCTTACTCTTCATGCTTACACTGATGCAGATTGGGCTGGAAGTGTTGATGATCGGAAAAGCACTAGTGGTGGTGCATTCTATATGGGACCCCGGTTAGTATCTTGGCTCAGCAAGAAGAAAAATTCTATTGCATTATCTACAGCAGAAGCAGAATATGTGGCTGCCGCATCTTGTTGCACTCAACTCCTTTGGATGATGCAAACCTTACAAGATTTTCAAATCAAATGTGCTTCTCCTATCTCCATTATGTGTGATAATACAAGTGCCATCAGTATCTCAAAGAATCCTGTTATGCATTCGAAGACCAAGCACATTCTCATCAAGTATCACTTCCTACGTGAACAAGTGCTTGAGAAAAAGGTGAAGTTGGAGTATGTTCCCTCCAAAGAACAAGTTGCTGATATCTTTACCAAACCTCTGCCCAGGGAAGCGTTCGAGTATCTAAGACAGAAGCTGGGAGTGCTCTCTACCAGTCAAAAGAACAAATCTGCATAAATTCAGAAGATTAAATAGGATACGTGGTTTTCCTGATATACAATCGCGTATATACGCGAGTATATGAACAAAAAGTCGCGTATGGATAGTTGCTGACTATTTTTGGTTGGTGTTAGCATTCTGCAATACTGTTTGGCTTTTCTGGTTATGTTTCTGCCTGACAAATCATCTGATATGAAGAAGACAGGTACATGAGGTATAAGTTCAGGAGGATTTGAAGAAATGTAAAATTTTCTATGCTTCATTTTCCATACGTGGGTTAGATGAACAAAAGTCGCGTATACACGCCAGTTCTAGCAGACACAGTCGCGTATGCATTAATGTTAAGAGAATTGGTATGACAGCTGCAGATCAGGAACAAAGGTTCAGGGGGAGCATCAGTCTGACTGCTAATGATTAGATAAGGACAGATCATGCAGACATTGTAGTCAGTGACTTGCTGTTGAAGGTGTTCAAGCGGCATAAACTAAGGGGGAGCCTTGGTCATATGGAAAGGATGCTTGGGTGCACAGTTTCAGGGGGAGAATTGGCCTTGCTGAGTATAATGCATTGTTGGCATTATGTTACCCCGAAATGTTCTCTTTCTTGAGGACTTTCCGGTGTTGGTCATAAATGGTCATATTTATATTTTGGTGAAAAGGTCTTGTTGAGACCCATGATGTAAAAATTGTAATATTCAGTCATGTAAGGACTTGTCAAATTTTGTAAACCCACTTGGTTGGGTAGCTGAGTCAAATTTTGTAAACCCACTTGGTTGGGTACTTGAGTCTTATATGTAAATCCACTTGGTTGGATATTTTATGTAAGTATGAGTCTTTGGTGATAGGAAGTTCATAGAGTCATGTACTTCATTGAAAAATATGTTTGAAGATTCAGCATGAACTCAGGGGGAGCTTGGTCACTTCAGTATACATCAGATTTGCAGAACGCTTCTTCTACATAAGGAGAACAAGGGGAGAGAGTGGTGGTTTTGATCCGCCCTTTGCCCTTGATGTCAAAGGGGGAGAGTGACATGGTGTTTGAATGAAGAGAAAGATGGGGAGAGTGACATGGTGTAGTGACATGGTGTTTGAATGAAGAGAAAGAATGGTGTCAAAAATGGGGAGAGTGACATGGTGTCATTGTATTCTTAATGTACCTATCTGTTGTGATAACCAAACACCATCGTGGTTGCCATCAAGTCCAAAGGGGGAGATTGTTGGAAATATGATGTAGAGTGTTGTCCTTGATGGCAACCCACTGAATGAAGATGAAGTTATTCTTGACTTGATGAACTTGGTAAATGATGTAAATCTAATGTGATATGATGTGTA